>OX424572.1:197449980-197559980 GCA_949152435.1 Gastracanthus pulcherrimus
AACAACTGTAATACATTCTCTAATTGTGTTTATTGTGCGTACGTGATAGAGGCAGCATAATCAACGTTTTATTACTCTCACTATTTTTGTGTGTATACCTCAGCTCTTGTTAGACTTCGAGTTTGTTAGATTGAACTTTCACTCATTGCTTTTATTTACGTGGATGTATTTTATGCAGTCACTCTTTTTATATAGTAAGAAATAATATTTGTTGATCTTTTGCCTTTGCTTACGCTGTTTATAACCTCAAAAGTGTAAGCGAGTTATTACCTAGTGCTTCCCGGGTTTCTGCTTTAAATATTAACGATTTAAATATAGCTAATAATTAGCTAACAGACCAGCCGGACTCGTTAATTTTCTACCAGGGTTTATTTTTCTTTAAAAAAAATAAAATAATTACTAGATATATCAATCAAAAGGAAATCACGTGTACTATATGAAAACATACATATTTTCAACACATTTAACGTATAAAAAGGAGAATTTTGTTTTTGGATTTTTGAAAATTTTTTAAGTTACTATTTTTGTTTAAATGTAGTTTTTATTATCCAATCAGCTTCTAAATCTAATCTGTTCTAAGTTGAGTTATACTTCATATTATGTCTGCAAAATTTCAGCTCATCATGCTTCCCTTGAATAGTTATTGTTCCACAATTTTTTTGTCACATACATACATATGTACATTCATACATACATACAGACATTTTTTAATAACATGTATTTCTGACTCAGAAGTCTTGAAAACGTAAACGTTCATCAAAATCTCAATTAAAAAAATTTTCATCGTCACAAATCTTACTCTTTGAGAAAGCAAAAGAAAAGAGATTTTCTCAGCATTGTGTAATGTGTCAATACGACGATATTCTGTTACAAATTTAAAAAAATTATTGAATTTTGTTTAATAATTTATTGCAATTTTCGACTATTTAAGGCCTTCATACATTACATTTCAATTATGTAATAAAACATTTTGCGTACTATTGATTTGCAAAATGTATTCTGCGACTGACTTTTTACATTTTTTACACAATTTTTAGAACAGCGGTACTTTAAAGTAATATTTAATGTTTAAATTTATATATTTAAATATAGAACGATCAATATTATTCATATTCTACACAGTTTTCAAAAGACTTTAGGTTATGAAATTCAGTCTTACATTAAGTTTTAAACATGTAAAAGTTGAGAAGATAGCAAACATTAATATCCATTTATGTATATTTAATTAAACAAAGTATTAAAGAAAGTGATTTTTGTTTGATTTAAATTTAGAATTACTGTAAGTATGTATATTAATTTAAACATTAACGAAAGAAGTATTGAAAATGAAGTATTTCTGGATTATGACAATCATTTTTAGCATAAACATGAATCTAGTTATTTGTGAATCATGGATAGATTGTTTGACTGAAAAAATACAACAGTTAGATTTCTATCAAGTAATTATTTTTAAAAACGATATTGGCCATGAAAAAGAAATTATTGATAAAACTGAATTATCAGAAATCAGAAATATCCATAAAAAAATAGAACAAAACATTCCATCTGTCAACATTGGTTCAGAGGGATTGATGCAGTTATCTGCTTCAAATGCAATTTACAATAGTCTTAAAAAATGAGACTTTGTTGTTAGTACACCAGCATTTCTATATTTTAAATGATTTACAATCATTTATACCACAACTAATATTTTTACTGGATTTTATTGTCAAATTCTATCCAATATCCAGCCGATTACGCTGCCTAATTCTAATTTTTAGTGATCAAATCCATTCTGATAGTATTCTTATAATACTCCGCTATGGATGGACAAAGAAATTCCTTGATCTTACAATTATTGTAAATTCAATAAGACTAAATAAAACAACTTTGCATCATTATAACCCATTTTACAAAAGATATATGGTAGAACTCTTAAATGAAAATATTGCCCTTTTTCCCGATAAATTACAAAATATGAATGGTTATTATTTGAAGTATCCGATGTACAATTTGATGCCGAATATTATGGTATTGACGAATCAAGATGGACTAGTCACTAAAATTACTGGAACCAATTACCCAATGACAGAATTGCTATCTACACATTTGAACTTTTCATTAAAGTATGTCAAGCAATATCCTTCCAACTATCCACATGGTGTGCCCAATTTTTTATATGAACAATTCTTACTTAATAATGTGGACATGGCACCAATACCCGCAAGGATACCTACTGATGGCAATCTATCAATTGAAATAGGATACCCGTTTGATTACACCAAAGTGGTTGCTCTTGTACCGATTATATCGATCTCCCACACTAACCAGTCCATTACAATTATCTGGGACATACTCATGAATGTATTAATTCTTTGGATTATCTGTATTGCCATTCGCATCTTGAAATTTGACAATATTCACTGGAAGTTTATAAATATAGTGAGGATTCTTTTAAATGTTTCATTAACAAAAGTACCCACAAGATTTTGTGAGAGAATTATTCTCTTGAGTATAATATGTATGTCAGTACAGCACTTTCAAGGGATTTTCTTCAATATGATAGAAATTAAACTGATTACCGGCGAAATATCCTTTGACACTAGCGAGGATTTTAATAAATTGAACTTAACGATATACGTTAATAGAACATTCTTCAATTGGGTCTACATAGGCAATGAAGATAAACGATTTTACACTGTTGAAGTGTCTATTTATGATTGTATTGATAAATTAATAAAGACCAAAAAAAACATTTGCATACTAACACGAGATTTTGCCTTAGCAATACTTGAATCATCAAATTATAAATCTTCAATGAAAATTTCCAAACATGTTTTTGCTCACTTTCCTAAAGTGCATACTTATCCAAAAGCATCACCATATGTCGAAAAGTTTGATTGTATTATAAGAAATATCGTAGAATCGGGTATTCCCAGCACTTGGAATGATTACAAAAAATACGTCGATTATAATGACGATGACAATTCCAAAGAGCAGCAAGAAGAAAGCATTATGTTAACGCAGCTGATTTATTTTTTGATCTCTGCATATTTTCTGTCACTTTTGATTTTTTGTATTGAGTATTTGTCAAAATATATTCCAACGAAAAACCGTGTAGTAAAATGCTTTAGAAAATTGAATATACTTAAATTACGTATATGCAAATAATTGAATTTAATCGTACTTCTGAAAAATATTTGTGCTTTGAAATATTTATTGTTAAAGTCCAAAACTGTTGAATGTAATGCAAGGCTTGTTGTAAAATTATCTAAATAAAATTGAGTTATCTAAAGATTCTGCATCGTTTTAGTTCTTTTTTGTTTTGGGTGTTTTTAAAAATATATTTGAGTACGAAAACTTACAGTAGAATGGTATATTTTGTCATATATTTATTTAAAATGGAGATATATTTTTTTCAAGGTATTTATGATAGAAAATTATAATAAAAAATAACAACTTTTGTTTGTTACGGGTTCTAAAGTTAGTGAGAATTTATTAGTTTTATATTGTCAAACTTTAATATGCAAATATGATCCCATCTGATCATATAGAATATTTTTCACCCACATATATAATTACATATAATTCAAAACCGTCCCGCATTAGGCGGGACAGTTGGTTCGGGAAGTTGGACGTAGGAGCAAGATATTCAGGTTTTATAAGGGTAAAATTACAGATATTATAGGAAGAAAATGACCAGAATAGTTGCCTATAGAGGAAAATTTTTTATTAACTCATGAAAAGAATTTTCTTTTTTCAAATTTAATTCAGTCTGGCAGTCCTACATATAAACCATTTTTATGCGAGGTATAATGACAAGGGAAGTGTTATGTTAACAAAAAGCAAAACTTACCGTAATTTAACATAGTGTCAAACTTAAATCAGAAGTGCATTGAAAGCATAAATGAGTCATCTTGTCCGAGTCTATGCACCGAGTGGGGTCGAGGATCGGGAGCTGGTCCAGGAGGTCACAGGCCTGCGCGTCCTTGACGAAGGGCGACAGACGATCTATTACCTGGTGAAAAGCGAATTTATGAGGTTATATGGAATTTCGGAACTCGACGGTGAAGTACAGAATATTTTTAACTTTTTGAGAAAATCCAGTCTTGAAAACTGTTAATATTTGAGAATTTTGCTATAAATTATTGTAATTTATTTATAAATAATTCAATAGGATTTGAAATTTTTAAGGGGTATTCTGGAATAGAATAGTAAATTCAAACCACATGAAAAAACGTTGTTTGTAGAAGCTGGAGCAAAACTTAAAAATGTTGATCGACATTCGATTTAACTTTACTCACTTACTTAAATAATTACCCGAGTAAAAATGACTTATATATAAATTTTATTTCTATATAACTATATATAATTATATATAATTATACATAAGTCGTTTTTCTCGAATAATAAATGAATGCAAAATTAACATAATAAACAATTGTTTTTATTGAAAATTATAGATGTTTTATACATCCCAATACAACAAATTGTACTCTAAATTCCTTGGTTTTGGACGTGAATCCAAAAAATATATAGAGCAATACGGGGTTAATAAAGCTCAATGAAAAAAATTTTTAATACCGCGATTACGGAAGGTTATTTAATTTGGTGGCTTCAATGCATAGCAATTTAAGTCCACTTTCTTTGACAAATGAGTTTTTACTGATTTTGGTATATATGCATGGTATATTTTCATATAAAAAAGTACATTTTATTTATTACTAAAGTTGATAATTTTTAAGAAATTTATTTCCGCCAGAGTAAGTAGACTGTATAGATAGAGAAATAAACATTGAATACATCCGATGTTATTTGGATATTCAAATTAACATTTATTAATTATTTATCAATAATTTGTTTTCGATTTTGATTCGTTACGTAAATTACATTTATTTATTATTTTTCAACCAGACCCGTTTTACTATTATGATTACTTTTTTCAGATACATGCATTCTTACACAAGAAAAATATTTGAACTTACTCTTCTTCTGCAGCCTTTGACTATTTCCATTTTATCAAACAAAGATAAAGTCTCCACACCTGGTCAAACATCCTTGGTAATTGACCCGCATAATTGAGAGATTACTGATAGTTGGTCAGTACTGCCTGGGAATATAGCCACTTTATAAAGAAGTTTCCGTATTAATAATATTATTTGAAATAAATGATATTTTATTGTTGGTGATCATAAGAAATATGTTATTTTATATAAAACCTCCCGAGTAAACATGAGTCCTATATAAGTCGTATATAGGTCGTATATAAGTATAGAATATATATATATATATATATATATATATATATATATATATATATATATATATATATATATATATATATATATATATATAACCATACATAACTATATATAATTATAAAAAATCATATATAAGTGTATATAAATGTATATGATTTTTATATATAATCATGTATAACTATATATGACGCATATTTACCCGGGATTCTCTCACGAAAATCTGAATTGAATTCTTGAAAATAACTGAAATTAATAAAAGCATGTAAAATATCCAAATACAAAATTTGCGTCACTTTTAACTATTTACCTTGTACATAATTCAGCCAACATGCAACCAGCGCCTCAAAGATCGATCGGTGGACCGCAGTTTCTTACTCCTCTTGATCATTCTTTTTGATGCTAAAAGGCCACGCCAGACCGAAATCAGCCAATTTCAAGACCCCCTTTTTTGTCAAGAGGATATTCGCAGGCTTCAAATCGCGATGAAGAATCAATATTTGACAATTGAAAAAATTATTAAATATAATGAAAACCAATAGATAATTTAAATAATTAATAATTTCTTTACTTAAAAATGAAGTAATATACAAACCTTATTATTATGAATATAGAATAGACCATTCAACAATTGCTTCATGATCATCTTCATTTCAGCCAGCTTCAATTTGACGTGTTTGTTTGCCAATAGTCCGGCAAGATCGTGCTCACAGAATTCCAGAATCAGATAAAACATCGATGTAAAGTTATTTTCCCTGGATGCTGTATGAAACAAAATATGAAAAAATGTTCAATCACTACATAAATATAGTCATGTATCGCAATCAGTTCGGTAATATAAAATGCTTACGCAAAGTTCTGCAGATTTCAATCAAATGTACAATATTTCTATGCCTGAGGAGCTGTAGAATTTTAATTTCTCGAATAGCCGTTACTGAAAACCCCTCAAAGTCATTTTCTAAGACTATCTTCTTCATACCAACCACTCTATTGGTACTTCTATCTTTGGCTTTATATACTAACCTAAAAAAACATAATAAAACAATAGTTAGTGATGTTAAACAAAACATTTATTATAGATGCAGACACTTTATTAAATTTTTTCTTACCAATAAGTTCCTTCTCCAATTTTGACACGACTCTCGTATTTCGCGATATCTTGGCAGAATGGAAAACTGGATTGCTGAATATATACCTGCTTGTCGACATTTGAAGCAACCTGCTCTCCCGGTCTGAACATGTTTTGGCTTTGAAAACAGTAACTATGCGAAAATTGCAGTTGCACTGCCCAATTAGCCAGATGTATTGCAAATTGTTAGCAATTTATGCTGGAAATTTTGTATCAAGTATTGAAGTAAATTATGAGGGCAAAGTGAAGGCAAAATTACAGCAACTATTGCTCATGATGTGCAGGCGTATCATAGGCATACATTGACATCATATTGTCGTTACATTTCTCGATTTTGTGTTACACAAATTTCCATCAATCTCTCTTGCACTGTCGCATATATGAGTAATTTTATTGAATATTACGTGAATAATATTGAAAATAAAATAATACAATATATTAATAATATTGAAAACAAGTTGAAAGCAAATTGATGTACAAAACTTGCAGCAACAGTTACACATCAAATGTAAGTAAATCTGCGTCCAGCAAAATAATCTCTTACAGAGATTGCAATTGCTTAAATAAAAATAAAAAAAAAATCTGCGTCCGTATATGGCAGCAATTTGATGGCTAGCATGTGCAGTCAATTTTACGGCACATTGTCATTTCTTGAGCGTAAGTTGGAAGCAAATTGCTAACAAACATTACACAGCAACTATTGTCGCGATTTTGCCGCGGCAAGCCTGGTTAATGGGGTGACTATCCTGCCTGATTTGTCCCAACTTTTCTGAATGTTACGAACCTTTCCGGACGTTGCCGAAAATGTAATTTGTGTTTTGGTACACTTGAGTTTAGCGCGTACGATTATATTATTATAATGTGTTTATTGCAAAATGCTCTGCTCGGGGTAGTTGGGTTTAGGGTTTCTGATTTTATTATTGAAATTATTTATTTTCAAAATTCTCTGCTCAGGGTAGTTGGGTTTAGGGTTTACGATTTCATAATGAAAATTGTTTAATTACAAATTACTCGGTTTGGGTTAATTGTGTTTAGGGTTTAGGGTTTTACGTTAACATTTCTATTATTTAAATTTGTGTACTGCAAATGGCCTAGCTTGGGTTTTATGGATTTTGTGTTTAGGGCTTAGGTTTTATTATTAAAATTATTTATTTGCAAAATGCTCAGTTCGGAGTAGTTGGGTTTAGGATTTCAAGTTTTGAATTTTTTGTGTATTATTGAAGCTTTTTAATTGCATAATGTTCCACTTGGGGAAATTGGTTTTAGAGTTTAGAATTTAGGGTTTATGGTTTATTTATTAAAATTTTTTATTGCTACATGTTCAGCTTGGGGTAGCTTGGTTTAGGGTTTAAGGTTAACAATTCGATTATATAAATTTATTTACCGCCAATTGCCCAGCTTGGCTTATTTGGGTTTTGAGTTTATAAGTGCTTACGATTTCTTTTTATTATTAATAGTACATTTCGACACGGGTACGGAAGTAGATTATTTGACTCATGTTTCAAGACCTTCTTTTTGTTAGTCCTGGTATCTTGCGCCCCCGCCCCCCCCCCTCCCGGCCCAGTGCCCTACGGCATGGTGTAATTGGAGTAGGCCATAATAGCACTCCCGGTTACTGTGTCTTCTACGTAAATGAGTATTTAAAAATAATAAACCAAAAACGCTCAATAAAATAATGTTTAGAAAGAAGTTAAAGCTGTTACTTAACCAAGATATAGTAAAAGCTACTTTTTTGGAAAGTTTCAAATAAAATGCTGCTGATTTAGTCTAGTAATCGTTGCAGAGCAATGCTGATCCACATTCATATATATACACACACATGCACAACACACACCCGCACACGCACTCACACGCACATACACATACGCACACGCACGCACGCGTACATGCACACAACACACACATACACGCACATGCACGCACGCTCGCACGGACCCACGCCCAGACACACGCGTACATGCACTCACGCAAACACTTACAGCATGCACAAATACTCCCCCCCACAACCTAATTTTCTGACTCAGGACCATCGAGAATATCAAAATTCATCGAAATCTCAGATTAAAAAATTTGCATCGTTACAAAGCTCTCTCTTTGGGAAAAGCGAAAAGGACTACATGCAATATATTCAGCATTATATTCAGCATCGATCAACTCAAACCCTATGGGTTTAAAAAAATCTGAAAAAACTCATGAACATTCTAGACACCAATGGCAACATTTTTGCCAAAGTTTCCGAAAAGATCTTTTCGCTTCCTGAAAGAGGAAGCTTTGTGATAGTAAAAAAAAGTTTCGTAAAGAAACATGTTAGAAACATGTTTTGAGACATTAGGAATGAAAATACACTATTTTCAGAGAATGTGTGTATAGGCGTGTGTGTGTGTGTCTGTGTGTGTGCGTGTATGTGTGTATGTGTGTGTATTTGTGTGAGTGTATGTGTGTGTTTATGGATGTGGATCAGCATTACTCTGAATGTACACGGTGAAAATTATTATTTCAGGACTCATTTTTTAGGGAATGGAGGGATAAAAATATTTTTTTTTGTTTTTCGATGCGTTTTTTAGCGGATTTTCGATTTTCGTGCCTTAGTTTTTCATTTTTTTGCCCATTAGAAATAATACCATCGATTCGGCGAAAATGTATTTGAAAGAGCATAAAATTACCTAACTTTTCCAAACCCGAAGTTTGGATAAGGTTATTCCCTTCTTTTGTTATACATGGAAACGATATTTTTTGACGGTTAAGGTAAAAGCACCAGTACCTGACAAGTAGAAAATCGGGACTTATAGTGGGACACGGATAAAAAATGACGGTCTTCATAAAAAGTACAGCCATAAATCGTTACAGTAAAAAATTTGATCTATTGTCTAGGATATCAACTATTCAAACGAACACTAATTATTCCAAATCTACGGCAGAAATTATATTAAACGCTTTTACTAAAAATGTGTCCTGAGCAGGATCTGAGAGTAACGAATAGCGCTACTGAATCGTACACATTTGACTGAATCGCGAGTATTGAGTTTTGCATTCAAAAGAAATATTTTACTCTACCAGTATCAAAATAATGTTTTTATCAATAGATGAAACGCTTATGATTAAATAATTATTTTCTGTACACCCGAGTAAAAATGATTTTATATATAATTATATATGGATATATATGGTTATATATGAAATTCATATATGATTATATATGACTATATATGATTATATATAATAGTTATACACAGTTATATATGGATTAAGATTATATACAATTGTATATCAATATTATAGTTATACTTTCTTCGAGTACACTAAAACTGTGGTCTTCTCTTTTAGCTATGAATAACACATAGTTTTATTTGATGAGTTAAATGCAAATAATAAATATACAATAAAAAACTTTTACAAGTAATTCTGCTTTGTCTACTTTAAGGAGGTTCAGGCCATACAGACAAGTTCTTTTGAGGCTACTTTTTTAATTCTTATTTTTATGAGTAATTTTCTGTTTATAAACTTCTATTGTGAGAATTAAATAGAAAAATAAATGAAGTAATTAATTAATGAAACTTAATTATTGCTATTTGCATATTAAACGAGTTTGAAATTAATTTTCGCAAACTTTTGACTTGTGTGCTCAACGCGAGCAGTATAAGAAATTGTTCTCAACTTTAACATACCGCGTAAATTAATAATGAAACTTTAGTAAAATTTCAACATTTTACAAAAAATATTGATTTATTGCATATATAATACTTAAAGCATGTGATAAATTAAGATAACATTTGAAAAATATAAGAAATATTAGTAAAGCGGCGTACTTACAAATAAAGTTAATTAACGCGTGATGTGTTTTTATTTGTATTCTGTGATATTTCTCAAAAACCGGATTCCTGATTGTTCTATAAATTGCATGTACCTTCTTGAAGACTTTAACTACAATGTCTCAAAATTTAATATCTTTTTCTCTGTTTTGAGTTGAGATATTCATTAAGACGTTAATATTTTCAACAAAAACATGCTTCTCTCTACAACAACGAATGTAATTTTGATATCAAATATCACCGAAACAAACTTCCTAAACTTCATGAAATTTTAATATGTTAGATATCTGATGAATCTAAAAATTTTAACAAATTCTGTTCATTTTAACTTGGGGTTCGAACCTCCTTAAATAAAAAATTATGAATAAAGACCTAAACATAATGAGTGTGTATCTTGCATCATCTACATTGATAACTTATTTAGATTAAGATGCTTATTCATGATTTTGACAAATTTTTCTATTCATTTTCTTTCCTTAATAATATTCACTTTTTCATCTGTTTAACATTGGAAACAATTTAGTTTGTTCTATAATACTATTATATGTATAAAAAATAGATTTTGTAAATTAAAATTTTGTTGGGAGTCATAGGCACCTTTCGATAAATGGTCTTATCAAAGTCCTAAATTTGGACATAAATTGATCCTCGGGCATAAGAAAATTAAAAAAAATTATTGATACTTTAAGAATATATTCTTTAAGATAGTTTCAACAAAAATTCGTTTGTATTCTTATTAATTGATACTTTAAAGTTTATTTGAAATACAATACTTAATACAATAGTTAATAAAATAACGATTATATAGAAATTTTGAAACAAAATCACAGATATAATTTTCAGAGATATATAATAAATCATCAAGTCAAATTAATAGCGAATATTAGTTAGAGCTAGCTTTAAAAATATGATAGAATTTTCATAGGAGTGTACAACAATGTGGTATCCGCGAGGGCCAGTTTGAATACAGCCCATTTTCACTAAAATATAACACATTTTGCTGAATAACTTTGAATATATAGGATAGCAAAAATTAGAAAATTGCTGTGTGACTTTATATAATAATAACAAATATTCCACGTAAGTCCCAGATTTTTAAAATATAATACAGAGAGTTTAGAAATTTCACCAGGGAGCCACCTTAATTTAATTATGTTAAGATAACCCTAATATTTTTTGTAAACTCTATTTTACATTGTAGTGAATAATATATAATATTATATTCGATAAATTTGGCTCATACATCTTAAATATGACAGTTGGTGAGATCAAATCACAAAAGATATTTTTTATAGATTTTTATACAATAAATTATTAACAAACTGAGTAATAACGTTTCGTAAAAATCATAATACTGTGACTTCATTTTGTATATTTTGGTAACTATTATGACTGAATAATGCTTATCTAATAACGCTTGAAATATTATAAACTTAAAAATAAAAAATAAGTTACTTTTTCATCGATGTTCATGGAGAAAGTATGTACGCTAAAGTAGAATGAGATTTCACTCTACTTAAAAAGTGAAAGAATTCCACTCTAATTAGAGTGATTTATTTCACTCATTCTTTGAGTGGAATTTCACTCCGAATGAGTGAAACTTCACTCCAAAGGGTTTAGCGTGTAACTAAATCGTTCATACGTATTATATTTACCCAGATTTATAAGAAATATAAAACATAAAAAATACTAATATACATTATTTCATTAATCTTCAAATACCTTTTCAATCAATATTTCAAAATATCAATAGAAAGGTTATAAAAAAGAGAAACAGAAATATCACCGTTTATAAGTAATTTTATATTCTCTGAAAAATGTAACCTGCTATCAGCTAGAAAAAGCGCTATACTAAATTAATAAAAATTTCTTTATTATTATTATTTCTTTCTTTTTATTTATTTATTCATATTTATTTCCATTTTCTTTTGTTAACGGGTTTCTATTATATCGCGATTTTTCTAAATGAAATGTAAATGATTAAATAAATAAAATAGTGGTTAAAGTTTGTACGTAAAATCAATGTATGTAATATTAGAACAATTAGTTTGGTTGGACTTTCTATCTGATGAAAATAAAACTACTTCGTTTGAATTGTTGTCACATCTAATTTCTCTTGTATGATGTTAATGATTTAAGATTTCTAGAACTTTCTTTTAAAAGAAAATTTTTCCTGGATGGCGAAATTCTATGAAGCTTTTGATTATTTGTAACTCCTACATGTCACTGTCGAGTTATAATGTTTAAACTTTTCACGTTTATTTAGATTTGATCACGATTTCTGTTATCAGTCTAAGGCCCAACCTTGTTCATTTTAATCATTAATATCTTATACCTGTTTTATATTTAAACGTCTCACATTTAGCTATTAAGTTCAGATTAATTGTCCTTTCTGCATAATACTTAAATATTTTGCTTCAATGTAGATCTTGCACACAAACCCGTATCAGCAAGGGTGTTTAAATGGTCCTTAAATATTTTATCTATATCTCCATTTTAAAGATAATAAGTACATAAGTAATATCTTTATGTGTAAACTTTTATGTAAATTAAAACTTAAAAGCAGGATGAACTTGTTTTTATTCACGTTTTGCGTCATATTTTGGCTTTAAAGTTAATTAAGGGTGCAAACCACTTTGATACAAACTTTAAAACTATTTGTGTCAAAATGTATTATATTTACCTATCATTTAAGCCCTGGTAGACTTAATTTTATCAACAATAGAATCCTTACTCTCCCATGTATGTATGGACTTTGTTTTTGTAGAAAAGTTCATTTACCGCAGGGTTCCAGTTGCTCCGGTAAACCATTTACATGAACCGGGGCTTAAAAGGTTTGTTTTTGATGTGGCTATGGTAGGAGTGGAGTAGAATTTTGAAAAAACTACAATTACATTGCATAAGTAATGTTTTACATACTTTATAATATCATTATTTTTCCATTTTTTCTATTTATTTTTAAGCATTCTTAACTATAATAAGAAACTTAGGTACTTTCTTAAAATTCTGATCCACTCCGACCATAGCCACATACGAAAAAACATTTTAACCCTTTAAGTTCCAAGGTCCTTTTTCGATTGAAAAAAATACGGGAAGCGGCTTATTAGCCGAAAAATGGTCTAAAAAGAGTTTACGAATGATTTATAAACGAAAAAAATGTTTTTAGTATGATTTATCCAGGTGGATATAAAAAACTACTACGTCAAATTTATACTCTTATATTAATTAAATTTCAACAATTAGTATTGGAAAGGGGTGTTAAATAAATGATAATACACAATGTATATTCCAAATAAAATAACTTTCGTTTATTCAAACTCTGACAAGGAAGGAATAACGTTAGTAATGTGCGACTGCTCTAGCTAGATGCTCTAGTACGACTAAAACACTTGACAAAAGGGCATAAGAGAATATCGGGGCTGACGCATATAGTTCTCCACTCTTTTCTATATCTCGCATTTCAGTTTATGTCCTTGGGACATTTCTAAGTAAGTAGACTCATTTTTGTACAAGCATGTAGTAGTGTATAACTACAGTTACACACGTATGCTAAAGCATAGCGATTTTCCAACAATTAGCATGGTAATTAGCTAGTTTTAGTGTTATTATACAAGTATCTGCCAAAGGGATAAAAAAAATCTTCGTGTTTTTAAGAAAAAATCTATTGCACCATACGCATTGCTTCATGCCATATGCATTTCTTTTCTGTTATGGCATCACTATTTGGGTTATCGTTTTAAACAAATGCCCACTTTTAAACTTTAAAACACACTGACATCTTCTTGATCCCCTAGAACTGACTGTGCGTTTCTAAATACTTTTCTAATCAAATAACAACATTTAATGCTGGTCTAAGCCGCGTGTGTCTGCAGGCACACTTGGGACCTAAAGGGTTAAGCCCCGAATCATGTAACATGGTCCACCGGAGCAACTGGAACCCTGCGGTAAATGAACTTCTCTTCTAAAGCAAGGTCCATACAGACATGAGAGCCGTAAGGATGCTATTGTTGATAAAATTAAGTCTACCACCCTACTGAAAAAGCTCAGATGATAATCATGTCAAAATCACATATAATTCTCAAATGATTATCACCTGATTTTCACCTGAAAATCATGTTGATATTTTTTATTAAATAAAATGTATTTTTTTCTATTCCATAGAGAAAATATTATATTTGAAGTACGTATTAATGGATATGCCAACATCGAAATAATTCGATACGTGCAATAAAACTACCAAAGTATGTACTAAAACGCATATTTTAAAAATTTCGTAATTGTTACTGAAATTAAGGTAGTACTATCGATTTCGAATTAGTGATCAGAAAAATATTAAATTTTGTATACTAGTACGTTTTGACCATGGGTCAGATCAAAGTGGACTATTTCCGATCTCGTAATTGGCCCTAAATCATTTTTTACTGCATAAAACTTGAGAAAACTTAAAATATTTAAAAAAAAATTGATTGTAGAAATCCTTCATTAAAGGCCGAAACACATTTCTACATGATTTCCAAAAGTTTTTTCCAATTTTCTGAGGGTCTCGGCCTTAACAGATTAATGCATTTCTACAGGTGTCAAAGTGGCTTGCCCCCTTAACTCTTTCTATATCCAAAATTTCTTACGGATTTCGGAACGTAAACCTACTTTTTGTTTTATTCTTTTGGACAGAAAATAGGAAGTTACTATAAGGGACCCTTCATAAATTACGTCACACTGTTTTTGAGAACTTGTATCCCCCCCCCCTCCCCTAAGTAAAGCATTTTCACTAATTTTCCTATGTCTTTAGTACACACCGTCAAACTAACAACGACCACCGCCCCTCCCCCTCAAAGCGTGACGTAATTTGTGAATGACCCCTAAGATTATACGTTAAAATTTTCTTAAAATACGGTTTTAAAGTTATTTATTGTAGTTATTAGACGAATGAGCGAATTTCACATGTTACATACCCATGATTATTGACGTTGTAAACAATACATTTTTAAGATAAAAGGTTGAAAATAGAAAACGATGACGGCGAGCTAATTGTCATTTTTATTGCCGAGATTTTGAACGCATAAATAATCCTTTTTTTGAGGTACGAGAGAAATTGCTCGTAATTTACATCCCAAAGGTTTAAAAATATCAACAAAATCAAGCAGCCTATTAAGCAAATTAAGGTGGTTTCAGCCACTTTTTATAAAAACACTGACATTTTTAAAATTTTCCACAAATATTCTTTCAACATTATACTCTTGATCTGTCTAAAGAAAATCTGGGGTCAGTAACAAAATTATTGAAAAAACTAGTCACTTTTAACACATAACCTTAAGGGATGATTACTAATATATAAAAACATGTTTATTAATAAACAGAATATTTAATTGTAGATTTTTTTATGCAGAATCGAATGACATCTCCGGCTCGCTGTATGCACTCGCCTTCGGCTCAGAGCATCTCGGTAATCTGATTTTTCTAGTGCTGGCTCTTGCAGGACCCCGACCCCGAACTTTGCGGAAAAAGTTTTATAAAAGGGTTTAATCCAAAAAATATCGATAGAAAAGTTTTATATAAATGTGCAAATCGTAAAAATAGAAAATTTTATAAAAAAGAAGTACTTATATAGTTTTATATAGATTCTTATAAGAAGTTTTCTTCATAATTATTTAATTTATAACAATTGCTGTTTATATTTTATGACCTTAATTATTTTGATCTACTCACAATTTTATTATTCTTTGCAACTGTATATAGTTGTTAAATAACCATGCGCAGCATGTGCTCTTGAATTCGATTATAATTATTAATTAAACATCTACTTTATTAAAGATAATAAATTAGAGAAATAAAGCGCCAACAAAATATAATAACAAATCACAACAATTAATCAATTGTATTACCACAATATATTTGTCTGCCCAAATTAAAGGTATATATTTTAAAAATAAGTTTCACCCATAGAAGTTACAGAAGGGTAATAATAAAAAAATCGTCAATTATTTGAAAAAAAGTAATAAACTTTATTGCTTATGTTGTAACGAGGCATACTGTTTACATCTAAGTACACTAAAAAAAGTTACGTAAATAATCGAAGACAGTCGTAGATTGATGCGCGGACAAGAGTGAAAACGATGATCTGACGAAAACAGACTCTGTATAAGCGTATACATGTAACGCAAGTGCGCACGCACGATCGTTGATCAGGCGCGAGATCGATTATACTTTACGGAAATCCCGGGGAAACGCGCGGAGGATGACGAAATTAAAAGTCATTAACGTTGGCTTAATCGACACATCGTCGCGCGCGTCGACCTTGTCAAGTTCTTTTATAGCGATCGCTTGTAGGAAAATAGTTTTAACTTCGGAAAAAGGATTTTTTTTCATGCGCGATAATAAAAGAAATCTGTTGGCGCTATTTAAGTCTCTCTCGGCGGATTTCATAGATTTACGTCTTTTTCCGTCAGCGCGGAAAAAGATAAAATCTAACGATCCAGCTCTTCAATGTTGCACATCCAGCTCGACATCCAGTCTCCCAATGCAATTGAATAATTTTTTGTTATACATTTTCACAAGTAGCCAAGAGCAATATTTCATTTTTCTTTTTAAATAACAGATTTACTTCTTAGATGACATCATTTTATAAAATGTTTATTTTTTCTTTGATATGAGATTTTTTGAACTTTTGAAGAATTAAAAAATTCAATATTAATTATATGCTCAACTACGAATTTAATTTATTATAATTTAATATCAACTACATTAGGAGATTAAAGATATCGTCATACCATTTTAACATCTGACAGGTCAAAATATCGAATATTTCTAGCTTATAGATCTATTTCTAAAAAGTCGTTAACCACGCGTGCTTTCTCCAACACGACGCAGTTGCGGTTAATTACAAAAACGATCTCGATACTTCGACCCATGAGAGATAAAACATTATCATTCTCAGTTTTCATTCGAAAATAAAAACAAAAACGTCCACATATAATATTTACACACTACGACATCGTACATCTACGCATTAAGTATGCTACACAATTATCGGTTAAAACATACAAAAAAAAGAACAATTACATCGACTCGTTTCTACATCTAAAGCAAGCTTATGCCCAGCCTCCACATACTGATCAATAGTCACTATATTTAACGTTCAATGTAGAATAACATTCCTATAACAATCATCAGGTTACGTATAGAGTCTACGTAGCACACTAATCTGCCTTTTTCAACATTCAAAATTTCACACAAACAGGACAAATACTACTCAACACCAAACGTTAAATTTAGTCTCCACTGACCAGTACACTGAAACGTGCATCATGTGCACCCACAATCGGAGTATTTATCATCGTGACGCGCATTGGCCGCCGCCGTCGTCGTCTCTCGTAAAAACTAGTTAATCATTATACACACCAAAAGAAGCGCGACTATCGCTCGAATCGTACGCCCGACCCGCTATACATCTCGCTTTTTCGGTCCACATCTGCATATATATACGTATATATATATATCAATATCACACAAGGTCAAGAAAAGAAAGCTTCTTCGCGCTCCGCATCGGCACGTATACAGCTCACTCAGTTGGAGAAGATGAGCCTGTCGCGCGTGTCGACGTTGGCGGAGGCCGAGGCCGTGGCGTCGGCCGAGCTCTTGGACGACAATCCGGCGCCCGGGCCGAAGCCACCACCGCCGCCGCCAGAAGACGCGTTCGCGTTGGCGGAAGCGGAAGCCGTGGCGGAGGCGTTGCCGCCCCCGAAACTACCCTTGGCCGAGGCGTTGGAGTTGGCGTTGGCGCTGACCGAGGCGCCGCCGCTGGACGCGTTCGAGAGAGCGTTGCTGTTGGCGTTGGCGGTGGATCCTGGTAATGAGAGGGAAAGAACGGTGGATTAGTTGTTGGTGTGTGAAGGGTGGAGAAAACTTGACGTTGATGTTGTTATTGTGGATATGAATGGAGTTGTATTTAGAGAAGGGGGAAGTTGTAACTCAAAAAATAGTATGAACAAAGTTACGCTGTAATTGTAAGGATCGTAAAGTATTTGTAATGTACTCCTATAAGCATTGATTGATGCTTTAAAATTTTATTTTTAAACAAATGAAAGAGGTTTGAATCCCCGTCAGTCCCAATTTTTTGGGGACATTTAAAGAACATGTCTTTCTGGATTTTTCGGTGGAAAAAATCGGACCTGCAACCCACTACCTGGGTAAGGGCAGTAATATCCTTAATTGTCCTACTGTATATGTAATTATTTAATTGAAACATGAATAAATAAAAATGTCACGTGACCTGATCATTCACTGGTCAATAGATAATAACGCGAATTTAAAAAGAAAACTACAAAAATGATGAGATAAAGTGCACAAGTGACACCATAAATACTATTTTAGGATTTATAAGCATTGAATTGATAATACGAATATGTATATAAACAAACAATTTCACTGTTTAAATACCATGTTTTAAATAATTCACAACTTTTCAAAGATTTGCATAAAATTACACTACCCAATCGGATTTTTTGAACTACCATTTGTGATATAAAAAAAATATACCAACGAGAAAAATGAGTCTTAAAGAATTAACGTTGGTCAAATGATCTCTTCAGAACATCTCTCAAAATTAAAGTCGGTCTATTTCTAAAGAATCAGCTATGATTCACTAACAATCACATGCATCAATAAATAGAAAACCTACCACCAAAGCCTCCATTAATTCCACCATAGTGCGGCGAAGTGGGCACGACATAGAGGTCCAACGGAACCTGCAGGAAGCCAGGCGAGCTGTCTCCAGCTCCAGCATTGGCGTTGGCGTTGGCGTTGGCATTGGCAGCAGCGTTGGCGTTCGATCCACCGTATCCGCCGGAACCTCCAAATCCTCCGGTACCACCCTGGTTCAGAAGAACTCCATTCTGCGACTCATCGACGACCTGCAGACCACCCGAGCCTCCGGCATTGTACGATCCACCCTGGGAGCCACCGAATCCTCCCTGATTGTAGCCAGTTCCCTGAGTCTGAGCTCCAGCGTTGGCAGCAGCATTAGCATTGGCGTTAGCTCCGGAGTTAGCCTGGGATCCACCGTAGGAGCCAGCAGTCGGTAGAACTTGGTAGCCACCGATGGGTCCTTGAGTCTTGAGCGGCTGCTGGACGTAGCCTCCCTGGCCTCCAGCTCCAGCGTTAGCTGCGGCATTAGCGTTGGCGTTGGCGTTGGCATTGGCGTTAGAGCCTCCGTAGGTCGGTTGTGGGATCACCGCGGGAGCAGGTACTGGCACTGGAGCTGGTACAGGTACTGGCAGAGGAGCCGGTACAGGTACTGGAACAGCTGCTGGCACAGGGGCCACCAGAACGGGAGATACAGGAACTGGAGCGTAGATCGGTTGTGCAGGTCCAGCAGCGTTAGCTCCAGCCTGGGCCTGAGCGTTGGCGTTGGCGTTGGCAGAGGCACCAGCGCTTCCACCGTTCTGGATTGGGAAGGGCTTAGGGTACACCTGTGGCTGAACCTGGGGCACACTGTTGTATCCCTGGTTGTAGGAGTTGCCGCCGGCTCCGGAGTTGGCATTAGCGTTGGCGCTGGCACTGGCGTCGGCCTTGGCCGAAGACGCACCGTTCAGGAAGGGATTGGATCCGTAGTTGGGCAGTGGCTGGGGATGAGGCTGGTAATGACCGCAGCCTTGCCCACAGTTGTTACCTGAAATTGGTTTGAAGGTTTTGTTTATGTTGCTTATGAAAGGCTTGGATTGGCAAGCTGGTCGTTGCCATTTTCATACTTTTCGTTTCCACATGCAAATGTTTGAAGGATTACTACTTATTTGGACTTTTTGTTGTTTTGATGACTTTATAAAAAAATTGCAAAATAAAAACTCTGATAAAGCAACTACTTTATGGTTAATAAAATAATTTATAGACAATTTTTTTACCAATATTCGTAAAAATAGTTTCTTTCAGACCAAAAAGTATTTCATAAATAGTCTTATTTCTTCTTCATTAAAACATATAAATTAAAAAATATTCAGGAAATATAAAAAAATTACATCCAAGAAATTCCGTTTAAAATACGAAGTTAGTTCAAGAAACTTGTAAATACGGAAGATTAATGACTCGATCATGCCACTTTTTCTGTTCGAATCATTAATTAAAGTCAAATTAACAATCACTTTTAGAAAAACATTATTGATTCATTCATTCAACATGCGTATAAAAACAAAAACTCATTCCCTTTGCAAGAAAACATGCCATTACTAATGTTGCATT
Organism: Gastracanthus pulcherrimus; assembly: GCA_949152435.1. Lineage (NCBI taxonomy): Eukaryota > Metazoa > Arthropoda > Insecta > Hymenoptera > Pteromalidae > Gastracanthus > Gastracanthus pulcherrimus. The sequence goes on from OX424572.1 coordinate 197,470,386, forward strand.
TTGCGTCGCAAAAACAGTCTCGAATGTTTTTGTATAACTATTGGTTACAGTTGCCCTTGAAACTCCTCAAGACAACTAACACATGCCTGAAGCAATATCAGTCCAATCGACTACCAAGAATCTTCATGCTCCAATCAATCAAATACCCAGAAAAAAACTGCTAATCAAAACATCCAAAAATCCTATCTTTATCAAACGAACACTTTGAGTGAATCTCAGGAACTTTTAATATTTTGACATTCGAAAATTTGGCTTTCTATAACGGCTTTAATTCAGCTTCTTAATGAAGCACACACTTAGATTACTTTAAATAATGTATCTTAAATTTGACTTAATTATAATTAATGGTTATGACAGCTAAAAAAAACTCCAAAAGTTTATTTTAGTGAACTATTTTGAGCTATGTATAGCAAACGTAGCAAGTATTCAATCATTACTAAAAATTCACGGCATATTTTTTTATACCGTAACAACGATTATCGGACGTATTTAAAGATTGACTAGTAATCAAATTTTGTATTCTTGTTACTATAATAATTTTTTGTTCTGAACAAATAAAGCACATATCTATCTATCATATCTAATTTGAAAATAAAATTTTTCCAAAATTTCCATTACTTCACAAACTAAATTAACATAACATTGAGTCAGGGATTTAATTATTATTTTCAATACAAATAATATGCTGTAATTTTTTCAATTTTTTCTTTAACAATTAAAGACTTGCTTGTACTTACTGTACGAATCGAAATGTGTCACTAAAATAAACAATAAATCCTCAATTTTGGTGCTTTTTCAGAAACTACGTCATTCAAAACCAGCAAAATCATTTATTACAGCTGTTATACCGCCGACATTCACAGTACCACTAATTTCAAAAGTTCCTCGTTCGCTCATACCTAAAACCTCCGTGTGTGTTCTCATGTCTCACCTCTGACGGGCCTGGTCTCCTCGATAACGATGATTTCGATCGGTCGGCTCTGAGGAACTGGTGGTCCCCTCTGGGGCTGTGGATGAGGATACATGGGATGCGGATGTGGACGCGGATTCCTGTGGTGGTGGTGATGGTAGTGTTGCTTCGGCGGCGCGTCCACCACGGCGATCGGTATGACGATCGTGCCGCTACTCGGCTGCGATCCATACGTAACTCCCGAAGGTTTCTGCTGGTAGTAGTTACCCCCGGCTATCGTGTTCGCGTTCGCGTTAGCCTGAGCTTGAGCGTTGGCGTTCGCGTTAGCCTGAGCTTGAGCATTGGCATTCGCGTTCGCATTTGCGTTAGCCTGAGCTTGAGCGTTGGCGTTCGCGTTCGCATTAGCCTGAGCTTGAGCGTTGGCGTTCGCGTTTGCCTGAGCTTGAGCGTTGGCGTTGGATTGCGCGTTACCGTAACCCTGGGAACCGGCTTGCAGGTAATTGTTGTCCACGAATTGCGGCTGTTGCTGTTGCTGCGGCTGCTGTTGCTGCACGTAGCCGCCGTTATTGTATCTGCCTGCATTGGTATCGGCGGCTGCGTTGGCAGCTGCGTTACTGTTAGCCTGAGAGTCTGATCCGCCTTGTTGGTAGTAGGAAGGACCGTAGGAGATCGCAGGAGCTTGAAGGTAATCCGAGGATGGTCCGTTCGAGTAAGAACCACCTCCGTATCCTGCGTTGGGTATAAATAAGTTTTTGGATATTTGTCGGACGGTTCTGTGTGCTTTTGTTCGACATTCGGGTGGATTGTGGTGATGGAGACGAGAATGAGGTAGTTGCACGGGAAGAAAGTTTCTTTCTTTGAGAGGAATGAGTACGACGATGAGTATAAGCAACGAATATGTTCTTGAATTTCAGTGTACTTGATGTCAGCAGTGTTCTTCAATGAGGCGAAGACAGAATGCGAACGAAAAGTGCTCAAATGGACGAATTTATGTGTATATTTCATTTTTAAGCTTCATTTCTTTTCCCCAAAGCGATGAGTACGCATGACGGTTCAATTGATGCTACGAGATACAATTTTTTTTTCGAGTAGGAATTTTGTGTATATGACGATCATGAAATGAATCAATCGATAATGAAATTAACTTACGATTACAATTTATAAATTAAATAATTTAAACATATCGTGGTTTATGAGTTATGAGAAACGGTTTTAAAAGATAAAATATAATAAAAAGCAATCACGACTAAAACCAAGTTATTATCTGTTTACTGCGTTTCTACATCTACTTTTCCTCGCAATAAAATAAAACCCAAATAAAAACTAAAATAAATCCAACTAAAAACATCTGAAATCATTACTCATGCACATAATTAACCATACATGTTCCCTCGCAAAAAAAATCAAATAAAAAAATTAATAAGAACTACACCTAATCAAAATGCAAGCTTGACCGCGAACAAAATACATCCCATCACCCGCCGCAGTCGCTACATCTCGAAGCACTTCCCAATCTATACACCCATTAAAATGCCCGCGTATCCTTAACACCCAACTCGAAAAGAAAAAACTATCCCGTCCCGTCATTCCAGCGTCACACACACACACACACACACACGCACACACGCACACGCACACCTTAGCATACATATACGACTTGATGCGCTTGTACGCTTCCTCTTAGTTGTCCTGCGGATAGTATCCCCGGTTGTTAGAATAACTACCTTGAGCATTGGCGTTGGCGTTGGCCTGAGCCTGAGCCTGAGCCTGAGAATTGGCCTGACCGCCTCCGTAGTTCTGCCCGTAGTTCTGTCCGTAGTTCTGTCCGTAGTTCTGTCCGTACCCGTCGGCTTGGCCTCCGTAGTTCTGCCCGTAGTTCTGTCCGTATCCGGCGCCGTTGGCGCTGCCGTAGGCGTTGGCGTTGGCATTGGCGCCGGCATTGGCGCTGGCGCCACCTCCGTAGGCATTGGCGTTGGCTACGGCGTTGGCGTTGGCGTTGGCCGAGCCGCGGCTACCACCGTAGCCACCGCCGTTGGCGTTGGAGTTGGCGTTGGCATTGGCGTTGGCGGAGGCCTGGCTGAGGCTGCCGTGGATGCCGATCAGGCCGAGGTTCAGGCCGCCCTGGAGGTTCGTGGCCTTGGCGTTGGCGTTGGCGTTGGCGTTGGCGTTGGAGGAGCCGTACGGTTGAAGGATGCCGAGGGGGTCGAGCAGGCTGCCGCCGTTCTGCTGATGCTGACTCAGCAGCTGGCTGAGGAGACCTGGGATGAAGAAGATGTTTGGCTTTTTAGTGATGTTAATGAGTAAGGATAAGAGGATGGGAAGTTTCCACTTTGTCGATGAAAGGAGAGTTGTGTTTTTAGTGGAGGAGATGTACTGGGTGTAATTGACAGTTTTCAATTAAACAATTCGAAATATAATTATGTCCTTCATTTTTACTGACAAGACTTGCATTAATAGTTTATTTAATATTTTAATACGACTATATGGGCTTTAAATATAGCTGAAATGTCATTAACTGTCGCCGATTTTGTTAAAGTAATGGACATTTCAGATATAATTAGTGTCCTTATACTTGTAAATATTAAGTTTTTATATAACAGAAAGAAACAATCTATTTCTGATAATTTTAAAAATTTGTAACCAACATCTATCTATTCTTAACTCGATAACTTATGGGGTTATATAATTCCTTCCACTTTTAGGTTAAGGTCTTATATAGAGTTACTAATTATAGAAAAACAGGCCAATTTTTAAATTTTGGAAGTACTAAAATTTATTACATTAAGTAGTAATTTGAGTAATTTAAAATAGAGTAATAGATTACGTATGTAGTCAACTATTGATGACAATGACTATAAATCTGTCAAATTACAAAACGATTATTAAAAATTTTGAAATTTAATGATCATAACCTTTGCAAAATTTTAAAAATCACCCATTCCACTGAGTTTCTGAACATAATGTTTCAGCCCATATACACGTTCGTGGCTAACTATTTTTAAAAAGTTTCCGTCGTTTATTAATTACAAATTTTACTTACAATTTCAATTTAAAAAACTTCAATTAACATTATCTGCTATAATTTGAAAAGTTTCGAAATAGTAAGTTAAGAAAAATAGAAAACGGACATATAAAAAATTCAGGAAAAAATATTAAAATCAGTATCTGCAAAAGCTATATTTATTTCTCGGAAACTAATTGAGTATATAATTATAAGCTTTTTTAAGTCAACAGTAGATGAGCAAATCGTTTTTGCTTCAAATCTTAAAATTTAATATTTTACAATGATGAATATAAGCTAGGTATTAAAATATTTAAATCGTTTTTTTACTATCTGATTATGAATAGAGTAATTTGTAAAGTGTAAACAGCCAGCTAATTTATAAAAACTAATGTTTTATGAATGACAAAAAAATCGGAGTACCAAAATGCTTAAATCAATCAACTTAAAAAAAATTGTTAGACATGATGTTTTATAATGAGATTAGTCCCATCTTTGCATGAAATTCTTTTATGTCACTGTCATACGGCACTTTGTAAACTTTTCGAATTTTCTCATTACACCTATAATTAATGAAATTACAACGCTTTCGGCATAATGGTGACGGCGCAACTATTTAGTGGCATCTTTTGATGTTACATAGGCTTAAGGTGATGCTAAAGTCACCGGTCACCGACAAATACAATTTCGAGTAAATATCTCTATGAAATGTTATTGTCCTTATAGAAAACAACAATTCTTCAGAGAGATATTTTCTCAAAATAGAAAATTGAAAGAAAATAGTGGTTCCCCGTATTTGACGGCAATAGGGGGTTTAGCATTACCTTAATGACATTTAAAGACATTTTAAGAAGACATAATTTAATTTTTTTTTTTGATAATTCGAAAGAAGTAAAAACTCAGTTTATGTATATTATGGAAATCGCCGAAGAAAGGAATGTCATGCAAGTAAGTACCCAATTGAAATCAAATTAATAGTGAAAATTACTCTTAGTAATCCGTCATTAAACTGAAAAAAAAACGCAAAGTATCCTTAATTTGACTTATACGTTTATTTAAAATTCAATATGCGTATTGAAAATGACATTATATTAATTGTATAAAAAAGAACATCGTTTCAAGCATACTGTAATTTTGCAGTGAAATTATCCTATTTTATCACAAATTAAAAGCTTGTTTCTAAACTATTTTTAAATGAATAATTTTTAATTAAGAAAGTAAATTAGTGTTATAAATACATTGAAAATGAAGAGTTATACTCTTATTATGTATCAAAAGCAAATTTTACACTGTAAACAATTTTAAAATGCATGAAAATTAATTTAATTAATTGATTTAATTAATTAAATTTCAAAACAAGTCTTACAGTAATGTATATTATCCAAACTAAAGTACCTAGCCTAAATCATGTCGAAACGTCAAAAAGTCCAAACTTACCATGAGGCGAACCTGCCGCGCAATGCACCAACACGAGGAGCACTAAGGGCACTAAGCACTTGATGGAACTCATGTTGTCGTCCCGATAAACACTGTGTGTCCTGTATAAACCTAAATATCCGCCAAACTCCTCGTTCTTCGATTGTCCACGAGCGAACACTTAAGCTAGACTGAGGACTCACCAGCCGGACAACATCTTTATATAGGAAACGAGCGTGACGCGATCGGCCGCGGCCAGTAATGACCTAGACGCTCGCTCTGTCCTCTCCTCCTTTTCGCATCTCTCCACCTCCTCATCCTCCTTTCTCGCTCTTTCCTTCTCACTCTTTCCTTCTCTCTCTCTCTCTCTCTCTCTCTCTCTCTCTCTCTCTCTCTCTCTCTCTCTTTCTCTCTCGTTCCTTTTTCCATTTCTACGGATTATCCTCCCTGCGCGACGATCGGTAAAAATCGGCGCCTCTGCGGAAAATCGGTTTGCTGGCCAATGGCCAAACTCGGTTCCCTGCGTATGACTAGACTAGATGGTCGCACGATGGCACCGTCGATTTTCTCGAGCGATTCATAGAATACGTCGTTTGCATTTTGCGAACGAGTGCAAGCGTGCGATCGGGGGTATATGTGGCCTAACGATCGGCCTGGCGTGTCCGGTCGCCGATCGACGGCCGAGATGTCTTATTCTGCTACATGGAAATGACCGCAGTTTAATAATGCATGTGGCTTTTTCGAAAAATGTCGCGTACGGGTGGAATTTTGAATGTTTGAGGTTAATGTAAACAAGGAGACATAGGTGGAAGGTTGGAATGAGAATTTATCGGTAAGTGTATTGGTTCACGTTCGGATGATTTCGAATAGGTACTTGAAGAGTAGACTTTGTTTTGGTTATTACCAAGTGAGGATTTGTTATTTACTATTTTCTTTCCAATAACATTGCACTGAAAAATAATTACATGATAATACCATTTCTTTTTGTATACATTGCAGACAATGTATAAAAATTACGTGTAAACATTACAATTCCCTTTTAAAAATTTAACTTTTTCGATAATTCCTTTTCTTTTATGATTCTAGATAGATAATTCGAACTTTCTTCCGGGTCCCTTCAACTTCAAATTATCGAGTATTGACTGTAGTGGAAATAAAAGTTTAATATTTGTTTGGCAATTTGAAGATGACAATTTTTACTTAAATATGAAATAATTTTAATAGAAAATCAAGCATTTCTCCAGGGATAGTAAGGGTATTTTGGAACGCTTTACTTTTTAAAATTTTTATTTTTCACTGTTCTGTTAAAATCGTATCTTCCTATGCACAAATGATCAGCTACATGGTTGTTTTCTCATGAATTCGACATATTACATAAATGGACAGATGGGTCCCTAAATAACAATGTGATGCCAAGGAGCTGTCCAAAAACTAACAGTTTCGTGAAAATTGCCTAAATAATAAAATTTGCTATGTAATTTAATTTCCATACTGCAACAATTGATCTGAATGACAAACATGTTTCAACAAAATACCAAAATAAAATACATAAAGAAATTAATAAATTGCTGTAATTTTTTAAGTTTAAATGTAATATTTGTATGGTAAGTTTCACATAAAACAAAAACAAAATTTAAATGCGATAGTCCTTGTAAGAACGTTGATATTAAATGATTCCATCCAAACAATAACTTTTTCTAAATAATATAACATCCATCTTTTAGCATTAATATGAATACACTGAGGCTAAAAAAAATCATTATATTTTATCATAATGAATAGAAGATAAATTGGTAAACATTCTTAATTATATACATTCTGGTCATATTTCATACTTATAATAAAAACAATTTTAACGATTCAATACATTCTTTATCAATATACGTCATAATATTATGACAATCACAAAAAAAAAGTAATTTATTACTTTGTATGAATATGTTTTCATTTACTTTTCCGATAGACCTTAAATTATAATATTCGTTCATTACAAAAATACTTGCCTACTAAAAACATATTCGAATACACAAGATCGCTAACAAAGCCACCTAATCCTCGCGGATAATCCAAAGCATTAGTGGCCTAAAGCGGCTAATTTAGATTCGCAATTGGACTCGTACATTGATGCGAGTGGACGTATATCTTTTCAGCGTAAGATTTTGATCGCACGTCCATTGAATAATACATGCACGACACGCAACGAGCTGCTGACACGCGCCTGTGTTTTTTCCGCGGGATCTGTAATTTACGTTCGGTGACTTTACGAGTCTGGAAAACGCGAAGCTGATGCTACTCACCGCTTATCAGGAAAATCCCTGCGCCGTGTTGATCGTGCCGCGCGGCATATCTGAAAATAGATTTTTTTTAAATTTTACTGTTTCCAGTGAATGCATACGCAAAAAAAAGGCAAATCGGCACATTAAGAGAAAATACACGCGTCACAATTTTTATTCTTTTTTCTTCGATGCGATTGCAATTGCATAATTGATGCGAAGAAGATCGTAAAAGTTTGCACACAGTGCAGTTTGTTATTATCGCTTTTAAGCAACATTATTAGCTCTACCTTGTGATAAATGTCATAACTGCGCAAAGATTTATAAAATTAATAAAATTGTAGCAGTTCTGTATTAGCTTATCTATTATTCTGGATGTTATTATTCAGATTATTATAAAAAAATTATTATAAACCATCAATGACTTTAAAAAGTCTAACAATAATATGCATTGTATTACGTAACTTCGATTTATCATTAAAATTTATAGCACATTAAAAATAAAAAATGAGACATTTTCCATTTTAAAATTGTATTCTACAAATGTTTTCTATTTACAAATATAGTTTTTTAATATTTTAAGGCATGTTTACATTCCAATATTACATCTATATAAATAAAATTGCTTAATAAATGTAGTACATATATAAATATATAAATTGCTTGCAAGTCATAGAACAGTTCGACACCAAATGAATTATATGATAACTACAATTTACATATATGTTAATTCGATTTATTACCGATTTAATTGTAAATATTATTTAAATTTAAAACTAATTGAAAAATAAAAAAAAAATGGTGCACATGATTGACAGAATAATTGAAATACATAAGAGCAATTTTCACAGTTTATGAGAAATAATATGATCGCCTTTGACCATGAATAATTTCTGACCGTAGAACCATTAATAGAGTTTCGCTACAGCTTATAGCATTAAATAATATTAATCTAATCCTATTTGCGTAAATAATTATTGTGCAGTATGTAAAAATAGAAAAAAATATTCTGCATCTATTAAACTATCAACAATTCATCTGTCTCTGATTGTATTGATTTGTGCACACTTTGAGAGATAAAGCAAGACTCTATTCAAGTTTCAAATGATTTAACATAAAAAGAGTAATACACAATATCGTTATCAAAAACTACATTTTTCAACACATGCTCCAATTACTATCGAATGAAAAGAGAACCGAGGAAAACAATAATCAAGAACTATTGTTTACATGATTCTTCAACATGCTCCAATTATTATCAAATGAAATGGGAAGCGTTGAAAGGCACAATCATCGCATACCCGAGCGCGCGCGTCGTGAAAGTCTTCAATTATTTAGGTGAAGGTTCGCCGGCTTCTTAATTTCTTCGAACTTGACTGCAGCAAAGGTCGCGGAAATCCTCGGAAATTCATTGTATTATCCGCAGACGCGAGAATATACGGGATAAACCCGAAGGATTCGTACCTCCGAGAATCTCGAACTTTTACAAAGACGCTTATAGACGTCGAAGTACCGCCGCGCTCACGGGTTCATTGGCTATTTCGATACACATCCTATTACTTTCCAGGCTCGAACCGATCTTTATACACACACGTGTGCGCGTTTATTGTATACGTCAAAACGGGACGGCCGCAGCAGTCTAATTACGCCCGGAGGAGTTATTCGATTCGCGATACGGTGATGGATCTGTACATCTTCCTCCTTCTTTCTCTCTTATTGGCTCTGCCGCTTTTTTGCTGCTGGACACGAATCTTCGGTGTTGCTGCTGCTGCTGCTGCGAGACGCTGCCGTCCGGTTTCTCTCAAGGTCAGGTTCAACGACTGGCGGCAAGATTCGCGCTGCTCATGCGCGCACGCGTGTGTATTCCCTGCTCGTTATGTTCGAGATTAGACCGAGATGCTGATTTTCGGTGTGATACTTATGTGAGTAATTATGGTAGCGGTAAAAAATTGACTGAAAAAGGCCATCGGTAGTTTCTTTATGCGCGCGGTTGGGACTGATGTGGGATTTGGGGCTATACGTGTTTTTGGGTATTAATGGAGATAATTGCTGTTTTTGAGAATCATCAGGTGGGATAGAATAGTATTATTGTGAGATTTTTTTATGAATGACAAGAATTCAGATAACTGCATTCTTGTTTTAGAGTTCGAAATTCCAATGTTATGATAAACTTACTTTTCCTCAATATTTTTTTATATGATCTATATTTTATATATAAGAATTATAAAACAAAATAAAATTCTGTTATGTTTGTTCTAGTATTTGTATAATATGTAGGCACCATTTACTGAGTTTGAAAATTAATTGACACAAGCTATAATCTTTAACAAATTAATAATGTAGCTGTATACTGAATATCCATGATTATCGTGAAAAATATAATAGAATAATTTTCAATGTACTAATCAATTGTGATGAATACATTATTTGCATGAACTTGTTTATAGGGCTATTAAATTGGTGCAAAAGATTCCATAGAAGAAACTTTTTAATTTAATATACGCCATAAATACCGATCGTCTATTTGAATAAAGCAGTTTTAAATTACACGCAAATCGATTGTGCCCCATAAAAAATTTGGAAAATTTCAAGAAGCTATTTAATATTGTGCCATAATCTTTTAGTGTTATCCTAATTTGTTTATTGTAAATCTTATAAAAATAGTCATAATTATACATTTTTTATAGAATTATTATAACGTATAATACCGTATATAACAGTAAAAAAACGAAAATACTCTTTTGATGCCTTTAAACTGCTATATATTGAAGGCATTAATAGTGAAATGTCAAATTTACAGCGTCTGCTACATCGGCCATCGTTGGGAATCTCTTGAGTTTGCGAATTAACGATCGAATTATTACAAAATTGCAGTTTTCAATTTCACCAGCTCGAAACTAGTCCGACCGGTCGAGCTACTCACATTGGGAATATCTCTTACCTACTTTGTTTTATTTTGGCACGATCTCAGGAATGTAATTATGCGCTTCGTTATCTACACGCGACGTGAAACATTATTTGAAATTCAACAAAATTTTCCTTACACAAGTCTTTTTAATTGGTGGCTTTATATTACAACTTATGATATTTACAATAATACACCTTTTTACTAAAAACTTTATTGAAAAATATTTTATAAAACGCATAAAGTAATATGATCTATTTGAAATGATTTTTCTCTTTCAATACGTTCTAAAAGTTTTGCCGAATACTATATCAATAAACAATTGTACGAATATATCTTAAAAAAAGAATCTTCAATTTAGTATCAAAAAGTCTTTTCAGGAAGTTAAACTTTGTCTTTTATTTATCACAAATTTAGAAAATATTTTATCAGTTGTATAGCTATTTTCGCTAATTTACACACTTATTAATCATAAATATCGTACAGTACAGTTAACAAGAACCATCGTAAAAAACAAATGTTTACAAAGCAAATCCAGTGCAATTTTCTACGAAAACGCGGAAACTCTGTACACAATTTTTTCACAAACATATATTCGAGAATTACAATGTTTCCTTTGCTAATCTGCAACTAATAGAAAAACCGTTTTCCACAATTAAGTCCAAGAATGCTATCGCAAAGATTTTCGCCCGATAATTTTTATAGAAAACTCATAAAATTGCAATCTCGTTCGAATCCTCGCGCACGCTTAAAACCGAATCCCCGGGGGATTCCCCGACTTTTGTACCCAGCGCAGCGCGGCGGGTGGAATCCTCGGAAAAACCCTTTACTCGGTGTTCTCGAGCACGTGAAAATGCAAATCCGCGTGTTTATGCGATTCTTGACCTTATTTATATCATTTATCAAATCCATCAAAAGTGACGAGCGCTCATGGAATTATTATGATCTAACGATTTTATTTTCATCGGTCTATGAGATTTTGTATTCGAAAACCTAATGGATCAATTATTTTTGCATCTCTACGTTATAATTGTGATGCCAGATATCTACTGGATTGTATTCAATGAGGCACGCGCAGGGTTCTCAGAATTCACGGATTTTGTTTTGCTACGTACTTGTTATGTGCGTTGTGCGTTTTTTTTTATTACTTTGCAACTGCTAGAAGAATAAGCGTAAATTTTTTACTGTCAAGGGGAACGAAATTCATTGATCATTGTTGTTCATCTTGTTGACGTTTGGCGAGGCGTGAGTTCTATTTGAATATCCGTAATACATATTTAGATTAATAAAATGTGTGTTAATTAATAAAGTTTACAAAATTACATCAATTTGATTATCGGCACGACACCGGTTCCATTTTTTTATAAAATAAACTATCTACAATGTATTGTTACAAACAAGTGGTAAATGCGTACCTCTCAAGAAGCTTGGGTTCGAATGGCGTCAGTCCGAATTTTCCGGGAACAACTAAAGAAAATGTTTTTCCGGATTTTTCGGTAACAGAGATCGGATCTGCAAGTCGCTACCTGGGTAAGAACAGTAAGTCCCGTGTATGTAATTACAAAGAATATTATTAAATAAATTAAAAAATCGACGATAAACTAGTTCAAAATATATATTTAAAGTTTTTAGTAAAAGATTTATTTTAATAATAATAAAAATAAATGTGGATCAGGAATTGGTTTTAGATGATCAGAAATGAATGAAATTTAATTTTATTTGTACTAGGCTATTTACAAAATGATTTAAAAATATTCTTTAAAACTCCATTAATTTCTGTTGTATATCAATGCCTCAAAAATATTAAGTTAACTTCATAACGTGAACATTGATTGATAACCAATCATCTAACTTTATTTCCAGCTAAACATAATATGATTTCTTTTGTGCAAATTAAAGAAAAATTCAATCTCTAGTTTGCCACGAATGTTTAATATGTATAACTTAATTTGAAAAAGCTTCTAAATTGGTCTATTATTTTACAATCATTCATAATTCATCATGAAAGCTATACTATAAAAGAATGAAAATTTTCCTATCATATTAAATAAGAGGATTACACTTTATTATGCAAAAATAAAAAGGTATACTATAAAACCATAGCAATAAATATGTAAAGTACTAATAAGTAGTAGTAATTAAAAGCAAATAATTAATCAAAATATGCAAACTAACTATGAAATATATAACGTATTAACTTTACTATATTAAGCGCTAACTTTACTGTAAATGGTTTTTGCTATATATAATGAACAAGAATTAGTGAAAAACAAAGTTGTAAATATGAACTAACATGCAGAGATTTCATTCACACAAGCTTGTATAGTAACCCACGAACATTTTTGATTCTGGATATAACCTGCGCATCACGTTCCTTTCACAAATAAAACCATTAAAGTCAAATGACGATACCACCATTTCTCTATATATATACCATCCGAATTTCGATCGAGGCATATCCACTCAAACCAACCGAAACTCTCGACCTGTTGGGAAACAAACATATACGTATAGACAGTAGCGCACATCAGGCCCCGAACGATTACGCGGAAACGGCAATTGGTATACATCTACATCCTCGTCGTCGGTTGCGACCACGGCACGTAAAATTTTCTCTGACTCATAAGTATATACCTACTTTACCTCACACTACCTATACGCTGGCGTGCAGGTAAGTTTCGGTTCCCGCGAGATTCTCATCTCTTCTACTTCTGCTTCGTCTTTTTTTTACAAAATCACGCGCGTGTGCGAGGCGCGCGTACAAATATGATATGGACTAAACGCCAGCAGCGACTCGATTATGTGTCTTACGTAGGTGGATTGTAGAAATGCGTGGTTGGGTTTGTTTGTTTTGTTTTTGTTTTTTCTCGTGCGCAGGATGCATTTACTGTGGGAATCGATTGTCTAATATTCGGATTGTGCGTTATGATAAATTATTCGAGAAACATGTACATTTATAGTTGGAGTGTCAATCAAAAGTTATTTTTATTTGTTCCGAGTTAGATGATTTAAAATTTTGTGATGCATAAAGCAGTTCTATAATAAAAATGTTACATGCTGCATTTTTCCGTTTTTGAGTTTTAACTTTATCTATTGTACGTTCTATGCCTACTTATGAGCTAAAAAAAAAGTTGTAATTTTGTTATCAAATTAATTTTTCTATTTAATTTATTTCATATCGACAAATTATAAAAATAATTTTTTCTATAAGTAAATAATAAAAATTACTGTACTTTTTAGAAAAATATCATTTAAACAATACTTATGTACAGTTTCAGAATGGTATGATTTAATCGAATGCGGATGGTACATTATAAATTTTTAAAATACAATTGTGAGGAACAGATACTTTTACAAAATCAAATTTTATCATTTACTTAATTATAATTTTTCACTTTTATGTACTATCTTTAGTTTAGTTCAATTTAATCTAATAAATATTAACGTGCATGTTTAGACATTCGACGCACAATTCTTCTGATCAAATGCGTTTGAATGTTTTCGTAATACTGCAATTTTATTTAGCAACCTCATTAGAGGATTGAAAAAAAAATTCAAAAATTCGATCAGATATTTTTAACGTCTTGTGTGTATGAATTAGGATAATTTCTCAAATTACATAGTATAATAACATTTTTAACCAATTCAGAAATCATTATGTGCAGTAACTATATCTTGTTTTGTTAAATTAAAGTTTAAGCTTGGTTTAAGTTTTGGCTTATTACCTTGTCATGTCATAATCTTCCATACGTAACATAAACTATAGGATTAACAGTTTAATTTCTCTGAAAATAGAGTTAGTATAGGTACGAACATATGAGACATCGGGATTTTTCATTTCAAACACCAATACAACTAAATGACGTTACAACTTAAATTAGAAAGACCGCAAAGTCGAGCTGTGTCATTTTTGAGAATTTTTATTCTTCTTAGAACTATTGTGGGAACATAAAATGATTGCGCTAACGATGATTAATAATTTACTCTTCTTAATGATGCATCTAATTTGTATAATGTGTTACAATAATGCACAATTCCACAGCCTAGTGGCGCTCGTTTTTTGGTGCTCAAATTTTTCCAAAAAGATGTATCGTTATATACATTTAGAAAATAAGATTTGACAAATAACTTTATTGTAAATTACTAGTGAGAAATTGAATTCGAGGTCGATTTGAGCCAAGGCTAATTTGTAGCCGTCGGTTTTTAACTAATGAGCAAATGTATTCAATTCTCAGGCCTTACAATGACAGGAAATAGAAATGAATGACGATTAATTTGAAGACTAATTTCAGACTCTGTTGGGATAACCGCACATAAATGCATAATTTTTAATTACTTTGTTGCTCATCAATTTCAAAATCTTCAAAAAGTATGCATGTAGCGCGATGCATATCATTGACTATTTTTTTAGCTTATAAGTAAGGTGTAGAATGTACAATAGATAAAGTGAAAACTAAAAAATACATATAAAAAGATACATATAATCGACTATTTATTTGAGCTTATAAGTAGGTATAGAAAGTGCAATAAATAAAGTGGAAACTAAAAAAACGGAGAAATGCAAAATTCAACATTTTTATTATAGAACCACTTTAAACATCACAAAATTTTAAATCATGTAACTCTGAACAAATACAAATAACTTTTTATTGAGACTCAAACTAATTACCAAGAATTTCTATGTTCTCGAATAATTTATCATAGCGTACAATCCGAAGATTAGACAATCGATTATCACAGAAAACGCACGAGAAAAAAACAAAAATAAAACAAATAAATAAATACCTAAACACGTATTTCTACAATCCACCTATTTATTATTTTACTCTGAAATTGCTTAATTTTTGGATTACCTAGAACTGTAATATAATTAATTTTAATATAAATTAGATGCTTTTAAAATTATTTTAAAAATGTGATCAATAAATTTCAATATTTTTTGTTAATTCTCGATTTCACTGAAACTTCAAAACATTTGTCCTCAATTTGCGCAATTTTGCATTAAACAATAATTAATAATAATAATAATAATAATAATAACAATAATAATGATAATGATAATAATGATAATGGCAATGTTAAAGATAATAATAATGATAATAATTATTTATTTCTTCGAAAATTCGATGGCTACCGATGGCCTTAATGGGTGCAAAGTAAAGCAGTTTAAAATATAGTTTACCTTGTAATCTTGGGGAACTCCGCAATGTAATATTCTGCGTAACTAACCTTCAGTTGTGGTCACATCGAGATGCATTCAATTTTTAATTCAAAGAATAATCGCGAAATCTTTTTTTAGCAGCAACATGCTCTTAAATCTGCTATAAATAGATTTGATCAGTTATTGTTCAAGGGAAGTAGATACAGGTTTGTGGTCAAAAACCCGATTTTTTTTATATTTTAATACTAATTCTTAACCTTCTTTTTTTGATAATAAAACACGATTCACAAGAAAATTTGACTTCTTTAAACTGTTATGCTTTTTTAATTTTTTCGATTTTATTTAATATTTAATATTTTTCAACATTTATAAGATATAGTACATTTCGAAACGGGTGCAGAAAACGCATGATCGCTTTGCTCTAGCGAAAAACGTCATATGAGGCAAATAATCTACTTACGCACTAATTTCGAACCGTATTTTATACCACGAGCGCCGAAAAATCATACGAAAGTTGTGATTTTGAGGTTAGAGTGGTATAAAGTCAAATAGGTGCGCTCTAGAGAAGGATAAAGGACAGTAAAAATCAAAAGCCTATGTCAGTGGTGGATAAAAGAAAATTTATCCTTTAAAACAAAAAAGAACACAAATAGTTAGGAATTAATTTTTTATTAATTATTGCTGCTATTTTAGTTTAAAGAAATTTTTCTCAATTCTTTATTTTCATAACTTTTGGTTGCGTTATTCGGACCTGATTTTATTTTTATGTTCTAAATGTACGGTAAGCTACTTTTTAAATACATTTTTTATAAATCTATGTTGAGACCTATTCATAAAAGTTTAAATTTATAAAGGTTAAAATCTTGGCTCGACAATAGTAATAATAAAATACTTGATTTTTGTGGAAATAAAAATTTAAACTTAATTTTGCTATACAATTTTTATAAATGCAAAAATAATAATATTGCAACATAGATTTCCTTAAAATAATACGGTTATAATTAAGTTTTACTTAAAAGCATACATAATTTCAAGCTGATCAAAATTCACCGCTGCCTGTTGCGCAAAACACTAATCAAAATAATGTCCTTTGTTGAAGGTTTTCTGATTGATGTGATAAGGGCAGTAAGGGGACCTTACCTAGTGCAAAAATATTATTTTTTACGTATTATTATGTAAAAAAAAAAAGAATATTTGTCAATGCTTAACAGATTTTGGTTTCTTCTGTAGCTTCTTCCCTTAAATCGAAAATAATACATTTATATACTTTATTAATATAAGAATATCTTATAGAAATAAAACACAGTAGAACCACCCGGCACTGTGATTCGCGGCTCTGTGAATCTCCCGGCACTATGAATGCGGAGCATCTCGGTACTGGGACCTTTCTAGGGCCGGCTTTATGCATGTGCCAGGTCCCACTTCTCAACTTTGCGGAAAAAGTTTTATAAAAAGGTTTAAACCAAGAAAATGTGATATAAAAGGTTTGATACAAAGGTTCAAGCAAATAAATTTTAATGATAGAGTATTAAAACATGTTCAAACTGAAAAAATGTTATAGAGAAGTTTATAAAAAGGAATTATATAATTTTATATTCATTTTTATACAAAGTTTTTCTTAATAAGACTGCAATTGTACTCAAAGAATATTTGATTATGGGATAGGTACATTCGACGTAGGAAATTTCTGGTCGAATGCGTTTGAATATTTTTAAAATACTGCAATTTCATTGGGTCTCATTGGATCGAACGCACGTCTTCGCTAAGCTCATTGGATGATTTCAAACGCATTCAACCACAAATTTCCCACGTCGAGTGTACAGGAGAAAATTATTATTATGATCTAGATACGGCCCTGGTGTTTAATGCTGATTGACTGTCGCAAATTCATAGTGCCAGGAAGTTCTACTGTATTTGGATTTACTGATTGAATTTTCAAATTTTAATACCTACTATGTCGACATAAAATTTGTTCACTAATAAATATATTGTCAAAATAAGTCATTCGTATGAATATAACATATTGTATGTAACAACGATAAAAATAGAATAAAAACTTTTAATTAATAATTTATATAGAGAAACCCAAGAGCAAAAATCTGACTAAAAATAAAGTTTCGTTAAGTTCAAGCTAATGCGAATTGAAAAAGGATGCTTTAGTTTTCAAGGTCTTCCTTTTCACTTCCTACTACTTTTTAAAAGCCAAATCTCGTTTAAACCATGAACAGGCTTTTGTGTCGTTTTTGGACGTTTGAACGACGTGCGGTTCTTTCTTTTTCTTGAGGGTGCCAGTTTCCGGTAACACTCGAATACGCTTATGAGCTCTGCACAGAATGACTGGAACCGTCTTTGGAATCAACAAAAGTAGTTACTGTATGTAAATTGTAATTAGACAATTTACAATTTACATACAGTAACTACTTTATGTAATAACTTTATGTTTTTTTTATATATATATATTGATCCAGTACGAGGTCAAACTGAACTCTAAATTTGTTTCTCATGAAAGTTCATATTACAGAAATAATTAATGAATTCTCTTACTTTTGACAACTAACAATGTCTCGAGAAATAATGTTTAATATTTTAGAAATTAAATTTCAAGGAAATAAGTGGTTAATTTCACCCCTGTCTCTCCTACCTATTGAGTAATAAAGGTTCTATTGACGATATATATATGTTATAAGGTCGAAGTTATGCAAATTGATGTTTCGTCGAGCTCCTCGTCCGAACTCCGTTTTCCTCTCAATTCCATTGCAGCAACGCAATAGTATGTTCTGCTATCTTCTTTACAAACTGAAGATATCTTCAGTGTATTATTTTCTCTGAAATAGTTTTCATTTGTAATATTGAACAAAGTTTTTAAGCAAATACAACAGATAAACAAGAACCAACAAACCGAAAAACCGATTCTACATTTGGTAAAGTAACATTGTTTGCTCTATGCCATGAAATTCTGGCTGTAGGGAATCCATCAGCATACTACTAAGCTAGTATCTGGAATTCTGTTTTCCCAATCGAAAAAAAGAATCTTCCAGAGAAATATTATCTCAAAATTGAAAATTAAATAAAAAGATAATGGTTCCCCGCATTTGCCGGTGATAGAGGGGAAGGGTATTTAACATCACATTAATTTTAAATACATAGACTTTTAAATATATTATACTTGTAATATGTACGTTGAAGAAGATGGATCAACTTTTATATCGAATCTACTGTCTGGAATAATAAGATAAGCGTTCGTAGAAATTAGCAGTTCATTTTCCCTATTTCTATTAACCTTTGTTCATAAAACTGAATAATCTTGACTAGTGGACTAAACATATAAATTTACCAGTTTCTCCAATATTTATAATTTGTTCTTGAGATATGTAAGATATTGTGGGATTCCTCCGAGATTGTATTAAATATTAGGTCGATGTAAAACATTAGTATCGTATTAAAAAATAAAAATATAAAAGAGAATAAAAATATTTCCAGATCCTAATAATGACGAAACTAAGTCCCTAGTACGAAAATAGAAACTAAAATAAAAAAACAAAAATATTTGTAAATTTTCTAAGTTAATAAACTATGCTGATTAAAATATGTTGCATAAGTACCTAATTAGATCAATCTTTTATAATGTATTTTGTAAGAATGCATTTCAATTTTTTAATTTCTAACCAATAAAAAGCCGTTTACTTTCATATATCGTAAATAAAAGTATTTTGCAATAACTATGCACGATTTTCGCGTTTTTTTAACTGAAAACGGTTTACCCAGTAGGCGAAAAAAGTGGCATTTTCGCCCGAAACTCAAAAAGTAAATGTATATCTATGTGCATGCATGTTTGCAAGCGTGAGTATATATACCGCTAAAGGGGATATAGTTGTGCCTGCTTTTCGAATCGGTGTACACATAAGATTGAAAATTTAAGTAAACGCGAAATCAATACATATATGACAAAAAGTATGGTGTGTACCTTGGGTGAAAAGTCTTTTTTAGCCCTTGTGTGATTGTAGCACTCGGTTTTGGCTCGCAATACGCACTAGTAAATTTTACTTACAACGCTAGAAAAGTCATAGCCAGTTATTAGGGCATCAAAAGTTTGATACTGGAACAGGTCGATTTTGGGTGGCCATATACTGGTACATCAGACTATCTAACGTTTTGATTTCTAATTTACTTAATGCCATGAGAAATATGGTTTTCTATTGTTTTTTGAGAGGTAATAATAATATCTTTCAACAAGTAAAAGATTTTTTTATCTAAATTTGATTTTAGTGCTTTATATTTTAGATAAACTCTTCGTGTTACTAAGTGGTCAGTTACTGGTATATTTAACTTATATAGCAAGCAGAAAATTAAAATTTAATTTACGCTGGCTCCGCCTGTTTGTGTCAAGACCCCTAGTTAATATCTTTTTTAAACAGTCGTTAAGAATAATATTTTATTAAGATGATTGCAAACCCACCCGTCACGAATAATTACAAGGACTTACTTTTTTCATTATATTTTCAATTTTTAGTTGATATCTCTCTGAAATGTCGTTGTCCTTATAAAAAACAACAACTTTCCAGAGAGATACTTTCTTAAAATTCAAAAATAAACTAATAAAGTGGTTCCCCGTCTTTGCCGATAACAAAAGGGTTTAGCATCACCTTACCAATAGTTTTTGTTTATTTTGTGCACTTTTTAGTGCACCTAATGTATCTAATCTAAAAGTAATGTTATTTATAAATCGAAGATCTGAAAACACGCTTTTACGATATAATCATGCATTTTTGCCCATTTTCAAAGTTAATTTTCTCTTGAAATCTATCGATAAACCTGCTCTAAAATTGAATAGGTGAATAGTACTATGACAATAGACAATATATACATAAATTTCATTTATACATTTTTTTGTTTGGCGCATAAGAGTCTGTCTATATGGCATGCTATGCCTGTGTCTCTGACGTGTTGATGTATATCTATATATACACTATATTCACTCTGTGTAAAATCACAGGCATAGGCATGATATTATGTGTAGACAGACTAATATGTCGTTTCTAGACCTATAGTGATGAAGTTAGAGATTATTGCGAGCAGTAATGCATCTGGTCAAGATTCACAAAAGTTTGGTATAATGTCAACTACAACTATAAAAGGCACTTTATTGTTAAATATTTTATGTAAAATAAATTGTGTATAAGAAAGATTATTATGTATTTTAGTCAAATATATTTCGTTAATTTCTGATGATAAATAAAAAACGGTCGATTACATTAAGGAAGACAGATTTGGACAGATTAACAGCTCTGTAGTGTAAGCGGCACACGCTTCATCTGTGTAAAATATTCAAGTTTGTTTAAACTGTCTCTCGCTTTATCACTAGGTGTAGAAACGACAATACCTTACAGGATACGATATATTAAGAAGAAAATCGAATGTGTTTTTATTTCATGATTTTAATTGATGCGTCACCACAATTAAGTTCTTTAACCTCCACATGTATGAAATTCACGAGTAGGAAAGTTATATATTGGGCGCAAGCACCTCAATAATATCGCTAAAAATTACAAACACCTCTATACATAAACAATATCAAGGTATTTGCGATGCATATACATAAATGATCAGCTCACCTGATTGCATCAATCCGAGAACAAACATGGCACCCAAGAGTTCCATATTGCTGCTTGGAACTGCTCCAGTGGCTCTTTTAGGTTAGAATGAATTTTAGCAACAACTGCCTGTGTTCTATCCCGAAATCCTGCACTTATGATGATGGCTTCTCTGCTCTGTATATACACAATGGACAACGTTGCGTTAAAACAATCTCACAAAAAATGTGTTTGCTCCGGGTAGAGAGTCTCGGTTCGAATCCCGGCTAGTGCATCTAATTTTTGTTTCGAAATAAAAAAAATTGTTCATGTGCTTTATCCGAGGATCCGATGGTTCCCAAACCCATCTAAAACTATAGCTCCTGTCAGTCGATGGGTTGGGGCTCCCCCTCGTCCCGACTGACAGCAGTCTGATGGGAGAGAAACGAGGACACCGCTCTATGTAGAGTGCGGACCCGTTTTCCTTCCCGATAGTTAAACTTTAGCGGAGTGTCCGTCAAGTAGATGGCCTGTGAAGATTTGCTGAGGATCATCGAAAGCAACGTGGCTTGAAAAGTGGACTCAGTATTCTCATGAGTGTGAATCCGGGTTGTGCCGTTAAAGCAGACAAGCGGAGGAAAGATCGCTGGGCCGCGCTACAAAAAAAGCGTCGGCCGATCCTCTCCTCCAACCACGAATGGAATAAGCTTAGGGGGGCTCAAACCTTCGATTGAGAAATGTGACGCAAAGGGATTACCCAGACGATTAAAAGATAAACTATAACTGGTCTTCTTCCACCTATGTCATTTACAACCATGAGTTTGGGAAAGCTGTCCTCTCTTCAACCAAGAGAAGAATGCAGCTGAAGACCTTACTATAGGCTCATATCATGTCCAAGCTTAGAGCTCACTGACCGGGCCTACTTCGATCCTGTAATCATTAACTACTGGATTGAAGTTGGTGCGTACCCTGCTTTTTGATGACAAGGTCTTCGACAACCCCTCCATTCCCATTCCTTCGACTATTTGCTGAATGTCACCAGGATTGTATGTTTCGGTGAAAAACTTGGCAGATTTTGGCAGATCGAAGAACTTTCTTCGAATCAAACTCTCTCTAATGGAGATGAGGTTTGCAAAGAACACTTAATTTGTACTTATTCTAGAGATGCTTCGGGAAGATTTGTGGTAGGATAACCGTTTTCTTGTGCTCCAGATCTACTAGATTTACAGCAGATTGCTAGTGTCCGGTTCCTGCAGACAAAGAGGCGCTTTAATATCAAGCCTCCATTCAAGAAGGCCTACAGTGATTTTATTAACGACTTTTTTTACTCTTTTGTCCGAGGATGAAAGTGAGAAGGTAGGTAGCTACTATATGCCTCATTACACTGACTTCAAGAAAGATGGCTCTAGAAAAATACGCGTTGTATTAAACGCTTCTTAATTCACTTACAGTGAATAGTCACTAAACGCTTCTCATCAAATCAGTATCCATGAGATTGCTTGCATGGTTTTTAATAAATGCTCAGCCAATGATCAATCGTCGTTTTTTTATTATTCTTTTTCGTAGATCCAATCAACTTCTATCTAAAAAATATTTTTAAAAAATTTTCAAATAATCCATTGGATATCCATAAAAGAAAAAATAAAAAAAAAATATAACGAGAAAGTGCTCCGCTCTTTTTGTAACACATGTCAAAAGTAGTCGAATAACCATCAAAAAAGAATTTTCATTCATCATGTCATCTAGAATCGAGTGAGGAACAAAGTTCCTTTAATAAATATGGTATTGAAAATACTGATTTATTGTGACGTGTAGGATCAAGATTTTGAGGCTTTTACAACGGGAAAATTAAAAATATTATTATGTATTGATAGCATAAAGATTTTCAGACTAATTGCTTTTAATCATAAAAAGTTTTCTTATAGACTGGTAAAAAAGAAGTATTATTTTGGGTTTAATTCAGGCCTGCCCCCTTAATGCCTCATGAAAAATCGTTTCACGAAGGGTGGTAACTCTCCTTGTTAGTAAAAATAAGACCAAGCTCGGCGTAAACCTTATCTCCGATCAACACTAATAATTCTTTTCACTGCTAACCTATTTTATGAGCACCACTGTCTGTGCGACAGTGAAAATGATACTGAAGCATTTGCGAAGCCATGGATGGTACCGGGGCTATACTAGAGCACGACCAGCACGACGTGCGGTGATGGCATCTCACACATGATGCCCCACTACAACGAAGGCGAGATTCAGAGCCTTATCTTTAAAAGATATTGCCCCGAGTTAGAAGAGAGCGAAAAATAACAGGGAGTAGGGAAGCGATAGACTGATTAAGTGGTGAATTAATTTATTTTGCAGTGAAATTTGTACGATGGACGCGGTAGGTAGAAACTGCGATTTCCTTCCGACAGGCTCTTATTCTATACAATAAACTAAGCGTTAAGGGAATGCATCAGGACTACTTTATCTACTTTATCAACCAATACATTTCTAAAAAAGATTCGTTTTCCTAAAAGAAAATACGCATCAGATATTAAAACTAAAAGTAAGTTTAATAGTAGGGGAAATTATGCGTATCTCGCTTCCACCGTCATATGGTGCCACTTTACTAAAGACTCATTTTGGTGTTCTATTATACATACTTACTCAGTGTCCGGTATAAAAGTTCATTGCTCCAAAACTTCTTGTATACCAAAACTGTTTTTTATTCTGAAGGTGTAATTTTCTTCCTCTATGCCATAGACTGCCATATATATACTAATATGATTACGCCATGAATTAACCGGTACGTTCTAAAAAGTCGTTCTTCCCTCAGGTCTATACGCGTAGAACAAAATAACTTTGAATATGGCTAGTATTCGTTAGGTAAGTATGTGTTAACTTTACTAGATATTGATTTACCTTTTAAAATACATAACCTTTCAAGATCCCACTTCATACGTCGCAAAACGATCGGATATTCCACATATTCAAAGTTATTTTGTTCGGCGTGTACTAATTAATGTTAATAAAGCACGCTATACGAGACGTTATAACTACTGTTAACATATAGAAAATCATCAATAAAGTTTCTTTGGAATACATGACCCAAACTCCGTGATATCTCTTTGTGAGAGACTCATGTACAAAAAGTTTCGTCCACGGAGAGAATAAGTGGAAATTTGGAATATGATAGGTTTGTATAAATAATCTCAACTTTTCTTTAATGAAAAAATCTTATAAACTTAAGTTTATTAATAACTAAATAAGTTATTACATAAAATTATTTGGTAAAATATTGTGTTAAGCTCTCACTTTAATAACTAAGTTATAGAATAACGTGTCACACTTATTGTGCTTATAAGCTCGCCTATAAGCGTAAGAAATATGATGGATAATTTTAGGCATTGTTACACCTATGCTCTATTTGTGCGCTTAAAATGTACTAATTTCTCTCTCACTTTTTTCTCTATCTTTTTCTCTATTGAAATTGTTTATTGCAGTAGAGCAAAAGAATCTTCATTATATCGCACAGAAAATATACAAAGAAACTTTTTATAATATACAATGAAAAACGTTTGTTTTACAGTAGCTTTTATGTGTGCACGCAAGTTCTGTTGCCTCGCTTTCAGTGTATTTACATGTATTTGTCATTCATACAGGAAATTTATTATATTCCTGCAAAAAATGTGATTTTCTGTAGGTGAAAGAACGGTCTATAATAAGTTTCTTAGCAAGAGCCTTAGATGTAATTAAGACCAAGGTAAGGCGAAAATTATTTATTATTGTCAGCAAAGCATCTTGATTTAACGATAACTATAAAACTTAAATTTGCCTATGGTCATGAAATACACAGCTTGTATTTTGCAAACAAAGTTAAAATTACGTGAAGAGCACTGAAATAATTGTTTTAATAACATTCAAATAGTTTTTACACATACATTTCAATATCATAAAATACCACTCGGTCTAGTAAAACTTTTATCATGCTATCGAATCAATTCATTGTGAAGCGATGAAAATATATACATGAAATAAATTATTAAAAAAACTAAATTCTTTAATAAGATCTAGTATTTTAAAGATAAGTAATCTCTTTTCTTTCTACAACATAATATTATTGAAGTAACTAAAGTGTTGATAAGCATGTTTTCATTAAATCATTATTAAGTACGAGAAATTAAAAAAATATATCTTGTAGATTCCCACATCTACAAATCTGCAAGTATATTTTAATTATTTCTTCATACCAAATAGAAGAAAATAGAATAAAATCTTATCTCAGCTTTTTTCGACATTTTATCGAAATTAAATATACTAAAAAGTGAATTATCATTATTATTAATAACAATAATTTTTTATAGTGATCGATTACTTGCGTAGAATCGAGCATCGAGTCGAGCGAGCCTGTTCTACGTTATCTTCATTTGATTCTTGCTGGTACCATCTGTTTTTTCGCCATTTCCGTTATCGTTGGTTACTTTTTCTTTATTTTTCTTAAGCATGTTGGAAAGTCTCTGCCACGTAGATCAGCCGATTACCCCATCTAAAATTTTGATGTTTATTACTCAATATTGTTTTATTACATTCATTTTCCTAACTCTTATACAGTAAGCACTATATTTCTTTTGAATTTTACTTTCAATTAACATACTCTTAAAAAATATAATTCCTCATTATAAACAAATCGGACAATCGGGCAAAAAATTACAACCATTACACCTTGAATCAATGAAAAATCGCGATTCATTTACCCAGTAGCTAGTGTTCATACAACAAATCGTTCTTCTCTGAAAAAGTCCTATACCTACTAATGAGTGGCCAGATACAGGTAGACTCTTAGAATTCGGGTAATTGAGAATAGTTTGGTAGACTATTACGTAACGGAAATCTTTGCGAACAAAGACTCAATCGTGCTTACCTGTCTTTGAGATGAGGAATCGGGTGCAGTCCAGATGGACTTCGCTGGCAGCCAGATGGAGGGCTGTTTGTCCGGCGCAATCGAAAAGAGTCACGTCCATGACGCTAAGTCGCTGCCTGTGGAAAAGTAAGGAGAGCATTTATACGTCTGCTCCAGTTCGATTGTCCTCATTTCGCAGATTCACTGCACGATACAGTCGGGTTACAATAATTTATATTATCTATAATTATGATGCTGATAGTGGAAAAGGCTTGTAATGGATAAA
Source organism: Gastracanthus pulcherrimus (assembly GCA_949152435.1). Lineage (NCBI taxonomy): Eukaryota > Metazoa > Arthropoda > Insecta > Hymenoptera > Pteromalidae > Gastracanthus > Gastracanthus pulcherrimus. Next base: position 197,496,787 of record OX424572.1, read on the forward strand.
GTAATAATGACCTGGATTATTTGCCTATAAATGCGTTCTACTTGCATTATAAATATTGCTATATCTATGGTAAGTAAATTTAGTATAGTTTTACAAAAAGCTTACAAATTTTATAATGCAGAATTCTTATACTGTGAGGATATCTGAACTAATTTATAAGCTGAATTGATTTACTGTATATTGGACCTAACCTTGAAATCCATTACTTTTAATTTTATGCTATTTTATGTGTGTAGTATTTAATCATTGCGTCAATAATTTTATTTGTAAAATTTATAAATGTTTTAATTAAAATTAAAAATTGTTGGAATAACATTATATTCATTCATTATATATATATATATATATATATATATATATATATATATATATATATATATATATATATATATATATATATATATATATATATATGTATGTATAAACCTAAAGGTTTAAGATAGATTGATATCTACGTTCAAATATTATAAGTAATAATGTATAGTTATAACAAAATATAGCGATTACACTAAACAATGTTTAAATTACTAAATAAATTAATAATGTATAAACAAACAATTTCGTTAAAAATCCCTCTTGTATAAACAATCCATCGCCTTCTTATAATTTTGCCGGTTAAAACTCTAAAGTCTAGTCAAAATATTTAGACAAACTTACCACTTACTTCAGCTTCGTCATCAGCGTCGGCGGTCGGCTCTCTGAATTCTCCCACTTCACGTTTAATAATGATGATTCCACCGTCGTCGTCATCGATCTCAGTCAGACCACCTGAACCACCGGCGTTGATTAGATCGGAGCCAACACCATCCGTGTTTCCGCCGCTTTTGGATGGAAAGTTATATTGTGGCTGAGCTTGGGATGGGGCGTTGAAACCTGAGTTGTACGAATTTCCACCAGCTCCGGCATTGTTATTGGAATTGGCTTTGGCAGTAGCATCGGCACCAGCGTTAGCGGAACCACCACCGGTCGGGTAGGAGTTAGATCCGTAGTTGGGCACAGGCTGGGGATGAGGTTGGTATTGACCGCAGCCTTGTTCGCAAACGTTGCCTGTAATTATTATTCAAAGTATTTAATTATTTTGCTTTTGAAGCCTTTAATTTGATGAACTAAATGTTATTTAGTCACAATTTAATGTTCATTATTAGCGTGTTTGTTTTTCCAAAAGTTTTTAGGTATGGTTTTAGCGTCTTCAACTTTGTACAAATACAGAGGTTCATTAATATACGTAATGAAGTGCGAGTTTGGGCTTCATCTAAATATATAAGCATTTAAGGGACACTATGGTATATGGGCGAATCTCGATTTTCAGATGACACTTTCAACATATTGTTGTGCCATCATTCAGAGGCCATTTCAAAATACAGTTATACCTCTATTTCAGGTTGCCCCATAATTATAGTCGATTATGCATTTCTCTTTAAATTGAAGGTAAACTTTAATTTTTAATAAATTCTGTCTTAAAAAAAGTACAAAATTAAAATAAATGTAGTAGTAGATTACTAGTAATAAGTAGTTTTATTAGAGTGCTAATATTAAGCATAGTATCCTTAACCTGAGATATATGTACCTTGAGGCTGAGCATTGTAATTTGTGTTGCCATTGGCCTGGGCCTGAGCCTGAGCCTGAGCCTGAGCCTGAGAATTGGCTTGACCACCTCCGTGATTCTGTCCATAGTTCTGACCCTGGTTTTGTCCATAACCACCATTCTGGCCTCCGTAATTCTGACCGTGATGTTGTCCATATCCACCATTCTGACCTCCGTAATTCTGACCGTGATTTTGTCCATATCCACCATTCTGGCCTCCGTAATTCTGTCCATAACCACCTCGATGGCCTCCGTAGTTCTGTCCATAGCCACCACCCTGGCCTCCATAATTCTGTCCATACCCAGCACCCTGACCTCCGTAGTTTTGCCCATAACCAGCACCCTGTCCTCCGTAGTTCTGACCCTGGTTCTGGTGATATCCGTCACCATTTCCGTTGGCGTTGGCATTGGCGTTAGCAGCAGCATTGGCACTTGCTATGCCATTAGCATCGATGTGGGCGTTAGCATTAGCATTGCCGCCAGCGTTGCCGTAGCCATTGCCATTAGCATTGGCATTGGCATTGGCATTGGCAGTAGCCTCAGCTTTGCTGATACTGCCCGAGATACCAATGAGTCCGAGGTTCAGAGTACCCTGGAGATTCACGGCCTTGGAGTTAGCGTTGGCATTAGCGTTGGCGTTGGAACCACCCTGTGGCTGCAGGATGCCGAGGGGATCGAGCAAGTTCCCGTGTTGATGCTGGTGATGGCGATCTAACTTGTCGTGGATTTTCTGGAGACGCTCTTGGTGACGCTGGCGCTGTTCGTCGAGCAGCTGACCGAGGAGGCCTGTACGGAAGCGATGGATAGGTAAGTAGATGAATTGAAATTTATAAATACCGGACATGAATAAAAATCTTCGCGTAGAAGAGCAAATAATGCTGTGAAGTAGGCTATGACAGTGGGTAGCATGTAGACTTATGTCTGAATAATTACTTAAAGGAGAAAAAAGATTGAATTTGGTTTGTAATAGAGGGTAGTGACACCCCCCAGTAGTCGACACCTCCTCCATTCACCACTTGGCCACTATAAATATTTTCTTTAAAAAAGTAAACACGTACTAAAAATATTGTTAAGTTAATAATTTAATTATTGTTGTGTCATTTAAAAATTTAAGTATGACGTTAGAACAACAGTCCATAAACCATCAAATAAATTTGTTTTCGATATATATTTATCGGTATATGCTTATAGGTGGTCGACTACTAGATTTTTAATAATTTTTGTCGAATTTTAGTAGTCGGCCAGGCCTGGTCGGCAATCCAGGATCAAAGCCATTTTTAATTGTAGAGATCATTACAATTATTTAACATTTAATTAAATACGTTTAACGTTTATTTAATATTTATAACTAAACTTTAATTATCAAAGTAATAAAAAGCGTAAAATATGTTTATAAAAAGTGATGTTTTACTAGAAATAATTAGAGAGTAGCTATTAAGCAGTCAAGTACTAGACTCTAAAGGTCGACTACCAGCGCTTTTGTCATATTATTATAAAACACATATTATTATAATTATACTCTAAATATTGTGAGCAGGCATAAAACTTTTATGAAAAAATGTAATATATTGCAAATATATTAAAACCGACATTTGTAAACAAAAAGTTATGTGAACTTTTCGTAATAGCTTAGGGGGGCAGATACTCCCTTAAATTTTAAATTAATAATTAATGTGTTTTAAGGTAAGGTAAGTTTTTCTATCATATATAACTTATTTTTTCACGGAAAATTTGAATATTTTATCAAAATATAACAGAAAATTTTTTTTCATAATTTTGTATGGTCTTTTAGTCTTTTTGATTAGCTATAATGAGATATCACAAGGTTCTGAGAGCCAATGAGTTTTTAACGTTTTATTATGTTTATAATACGTATAATTATGCAGCCAATGTGGAGATTTAAAAATAAAAATTATTGCCCAAAGTTATAGCCTATTTAAGCCATATTTTATGATAAAATTAAAAAAAAAAACATAACTCTGGTAAATAATATTTATTTTCAAATCCCCATATTGGCTGCATTATTATATGTATTATGAACATAATAAAAGCTTAAAAACACTAATTCGATCTTATTGACTCTCTGAAGCTTGCGGTAGGTGAAGGAACATACATGCTTTCATTATAGCCAATCAAAGAGATCTAAGGAACATAAAAGAATTTTTTTTGTCCGATATATTTAGATAATATATTCAAATTTACCGATAAATAAGATAATATATAATAAAAAACGCATTTTTACTTTAAACTACATTAACAATTAATTTTAAATTTAAAGGTGTATCTGTCCCTTTAAGTAATAAATATTTCTTAGATGGCCGATTACTGGGGTCACTACCCTATGTATAAAATATAGATCTCATTGTGTATCGCTTTAATTAAATCCATCTATGTAGTAATAATACATTACAGTACCTATATTACAGTTAATCGACGGTTGTAGTAAAATCATATGAAGAAGCCCGAAATACACCGACACACATATATATATTATTACGAATACTAACTTTTTTTAATAAAAATACTTTCTTACATTCTTCAGCTACGAATAAAATAAAAACACCTAACAATTAAAAAAAAAGAACGGATTTATTCGTTTTTCTATAAATGTTTTTCTATAAAAATATTCTTCTAAATAATATTTCCGAAATTCCTTAATTTTGAGTCGTTTAGACAGGGTGCCATTTTTAGAACTGTGAATTAAAATCACCCTATACAATTCACTGTACCCCATAATATGAAGCTGATTAAATTAATGCAGTGAAATAAAATCTTAAAAACACTATCTGCAAAAACTATATTTCTTTTCCGGAAACTGATTGTAGGGTATCGTTACGATTATTTCTTCTTTAGGTCAAGGATAGATCACTCTTAAAGCATTTTTACTTTCAATTTAAACACTGTCTTGTTGACAATGACAATTATAAACTTTAAAAATATTTAAATTGTTTATTTGCTTGTGTCTGTTTGTAAATTGTATTAAAAATGTAAAAATATTGAAATATAAATACTAAAAAATTTCAATACTAAACCAGTTTAGCAAGGTATACAGTCTAATTTACAAAAATGAAACTGTTTATTCTTCCGTCCTGATCAGTTATTTAAAATAAGAGAAAGAATAAATATATTGAAAATTCGCTAACATAATTATAACAATCAAACACTTTAATCTAAAATTTATTAAAGCTGAGCCAATATTAGTTTTTAGAAAAAATATTAAGTTACATTGTATATTAAATTTATAAAAACTAATCGGTGAGTTCACAGTGACACTGCAATGAAATTATCTTTTAGAAACTAAGTGAACTTTCGTTTAAGTAAATTTTTATTTGAAGCATTGCAAGTTAGATTATATAAAAAAGTCATTTACGAACAAATTAAAAAGTTTAAAAATGCATAAAATCTTTCAAATTTTAAAAAACGCCTAAAATAATTCATATTAACCAAAAGGAGATCAGCCCATTTGAGTGAAAAAAAAACAAAAAATCCAAACTTACCATGAGGGTTTGCTGATGCAAAATCCAGCAACACGAGTAACACTAAGGACACTAAACACTTGATGGAATTCATGTCGTCTTCTTGATTAAACACTGTCTTGTGTAGACGTATCTACCGATTTCTTCCGGTTATTCCCGAGCGAACACTTTAGCTATACTGAAGATTCCCCGACCGGAGAACATCTTTATATAAGCAACGATCGTAGCGCGATTACCGCGCCAAGTGATGACCTAGACGCGCTCTTTGTTTTCCTCCCGTTCGTATCACTCCTCCTCCTCTTTTTCATTCTCTCTCGTCCTTGCTTCTTTTCCCATTTCTATGGATCTTCCTCCTCGTTATACGGTAAATGATTATTTTGCGCCAATCGGATTAAATCGGCAAGTATGTACGGTATTTCCAGAAAATGAAAGTAAACTTTTATTTGTTAGGCATAGATTCATATTAATATGGAATGATAAAATATGCAGTATAGAAAAACGAGTAATTACTTTTATTAACACTTACGACCGTATCTGGTAATTTGCCCTTTCCTGGTCGTATTGTACATTTGCACTCTACCTGGACATTTGTTCTTTTCCCGAACGTACCTTGTGATATTCACACGTACCTAACAGTTTTTTCCCTTTTGCTTCTCTTTATTTTTCTCCTTAATATTAATATGAATTTAATATGCAATATTTCAAAATATTATGCACGCAACCGCCTTATTATATTTAGCGTAAACTCCAAAGTTCAAATTGATTTTAGCATTTATTTAGTGACTTCCGATAGGATGAGTAATTACACACATAGAGTTTAAAATTTCACAACTATTATAAACCTTTAATCGATTTTTTATAACAAAAACATATTATACATTTCGAACTTGAATTCGAAACTCGAGCTACAGTATGCAGTATTATCTTAAGCTTTAATTTACGGGGCCGTAAATCTTCTAAAGTTGATTTGAGCAGAATTTATAATAACAAATGGTAGGATGAGTGTACTCGTTCAGGGACAGCTCCATTTGAACGAGTTCAAATACTTGGCTTTTTATGCTGTAGGGTTAAAGTCTTGCTTGAGATTTGATAAATTAGGTTTAACAAATTCTTATTCATGATAAAGCTCTATTGGTAAACATTTGTAATGTTTATCTTTATATAGTGATGTTCCTCAAGTAAAAGATCAATTTTACATTGGTTTTGTAAAAATAAGAATTTTTCAGACACGCAAATTGTTTTCAAATTCCTATTAAATCTAGCACTTTTTAGTTTTTCTGATAAAAACTACACCCTTTTAAATATTTGAAAAAGTGATAGTTTATCCCAAAGAATCTACAAAGTATTGGTTTTTCCAAGGAGCGTCAAATATATTGGTTATATGCATTAGTTATAAAGAAAAGAATTTTAACGACTTCATGTTATAAATATGTAATAGTATTATGATAATTAAAAAAAAGTCATTTATATCCTTTCACATTAATAACATTCACTTTAAGACAAGGCTGTATTTATGTAGTTACTCGAGAAATTTCGTCGGTTTATTAAAAAAAATATTTTTCACCTAAAAAAATTCAATAACTTAAGATTGCCAAAAAAAAATTGCCGTTAGCCTGCTTTTAATCGACCGGTCTGTGTATGTATACCTGTTCGGTAAAAGTTATGATCGTACGTTGATCTGCTGAATAATATATGCATGCGACACACACGCTAGCAGTTGCCTATGTTTTTCCCGAGATTTGTAATTTATGCTCCACGTTTTGCGTGATTGGAAAACGCTAAGATGATGTTCACCGCTTATTACAAAAATCCCTGTAGTGTTTGTTGATCATGCAATATATGGGAAAATAAGCCGAACTTTTAACTTTCTGCATACAAAAAATTTTGAAATAAAAATTGAAAGCACTAAATGCAAATTTGTGGACACAGTTTTAAAGCCATTTATGAAGAAAATTGATGCATGTACCTTATTTTTACGAAACGACATTTTTGGCCCATAATAAGAATAGCATTGTATTTCTATGTATACTAAATTGGTTATTTTTGGGAGATAATATACATTTTTAAACGAGCTAAATATTTAAAATTTATAAATCACGCAAACGACACTTAGTTTTTATGTTTATGTAGAATAATAAGATATGATCACATATGAAACCGGACCATTTTAGATAAAATTGAAGATGTGCCATGGTAAAAACTGAATTTCTTCAATGAATCACGTTTTTAAAAATTGTATATATTACACGCTTTAATTTTATTATATCAAGGGGCATATAAATGCGACACGGGTCATTTTCTTTATTTCTTAATCAAAAATAAATATTGAATTTCCAATCGATGATTTACAACACAGCGTAACTGATAAATTAATAACTTTGCTTTAATTAGAAGATTTTTAAAACACATATTTAAAGTGCCATAACTGCCCTGGTAGAAATCTAAACTGGTTTTTCTAGCCAGATTTTAGCTAGATTTTCTAAATCTGTTTTAATTCTGGTTAAGAGATTAGCTAGAAATCAGTTAAAAACGACATGATTTTTAGCTAATTTCTAGTTAGATTCTACTTACTATTATAGTTAATATAAAATTGATAAACTAAGTAATTTATGATAACTATTAATATTATTATTAATATTATTGATAACTACTAATTAATAATGGAAATAATAACAGTTTTATAATAATCAAAGTAATACGCAATTCTAATCATACTACATCAAGTATTTTACTAAATTAAAGTTAAAAATGTACTTTAAATGCCTAGTAGTAATGTATGTTAGGTTATTTGTTTACATAACGACGCGTATATTTAAAAAATATTATTTACACAAAAAGTACCAAAGCCCCGAATAAAATTTAAGTGTCTTCATTAAAGAAATTTATGTTATAAATAATAGAATGCATGTAGTCATATAATTATTGTTATTTTAAAAATAACAATAAAAACAGAATAATGTAAGTTATGACGAAATTTGGAGAATTGCTAAATAAATATTTGTAGTTTTACAATAAAGTTTTATTACAAAATTTTATTTTGGACATCAATCACAAAATTTTTGTTGACTAAGTTATGATTGACTAATTTTCGGAAAGAAAGTTACGCATAGCGCGTTTCTTACACATAAGAATTGTACACGTAATTATTGGACACAATTTAGTATTGGTCAAATTATATATAGATATATTTGACCAATGCTAAATTGTGCACAATAATTACGTGTACAATTCTTATGTGTAAGGAACGCACTATGCCAAAAGTTATTAGTTATCAAATACTTTTAGTATTACATATACATATTTCTATAATCTCGAAAATTGTTATTTATTGATAAAAATATTTATTTTCCCGGCATACTATACTCAACATTCAATAAAGTATAATAATGCATATTTTGAAAAACTAATAACTTTTCAAAACAAAAAATAAAAAGGTTAGATTTGCAAACAAAATACGTTCTTGCTTAAAGCATAGTCTTAAACAGATTATAGCCAGATATTAGCTATAATTTGACTTATTAATAGCTTACTAATCTGGCTAATAATTAATAAGCTAACCAGCCATTCTAGCTAACTTTCTACCAGGGTGTTTTTCAGAACGCAGCACACAAATGAGGTTCAACGCAGAGCTGTTAGTTTTAGATATAATTTACTTAAGCGATTGGAATCAGAATGATAAGTTAAACTAATAGTAAAATGAATAGTGAGATTAAAAAAATTCTCTTCGGACATAACAATTTAGGCATTATTTGATAAAAACCAAATATGATTTTTATGCTGTGCCAACACATTGCTAGTGATGTGCAGAAATAAAAAAAAAGAATACTTGGGATGTATTAAGAAATAATATTATAATGATCGACAGTTTTACAGTTGAGATATTAGAGGTTAAAAGTTCGTCGCATTTGCCCATATCTGAAAATAGATTTAATTTAAATTTTATTGCTTCCTGAAAATGCATACGCGAACCAGTCCAATTAACATATTAATTCGCCAGTATAGTCACTCTTTTCTGTCTTATTTGGACATGGGCATGACAATATACAAACAAAACTAAGAACGTTGGGATTGATTAATAAAAAACATTTTTCTTACAGTTTTGAAAAATTGTTTACAGTTCATTTTTAATCAAAATTTTCTTTATTACTTTTGTGATCTTATTTTAAGTTAAGAAACATTTATGAAGAATTCATAAAAGTTTCGTAATGAATTTTTCTTTTTTTAAATCTGTTTGAAGAAATTGTGTTGTCCCAAAGGCGTCCAAGGGCATGTTCGTATTTTAAAAGGTGATTTTTATGGATAAAAAGTAAAGTCGATATTTCCAGAACTTCAAGCTTTATTTAATGTACACTTGAACAGTTATTAATATAATAATAATATTTGAGTCAGGATGGTTGGATGCTTTTCGCAGAAAAGCGCATTGCAACATTATATAAAAAATATTATTGAAATATTACTTATTATTTGACATTGCATAAATGGCTAATAAAGTTAGCACAAAATAATTTTTTCATTGTATCGTAATGATCAACATATAATTATTTATGAGTAATCTTCGTGCGTCGCACCGGAGTTATGACTTTTGCATGCACTCCAGCGAATCAAATTCTTGTCTAAAGAGAGCCCGAAGGATTTTTAATTTTCATAAAATTCTATCCTATTTATAATAGATTATTTTTTCCATACAGACTCAAACTACAGTCCAAAATTATTTCTGAAACGTTTGCAATTATAATATTTGAATTTCCATAATACAATACTTTGAAAAGATTATACTATTTGGATTCGCTCTATAAGTTTACGAATAAACTACTCATTTTTATATATATATATGGAAAGTATCATTTGATACTAAAATATATTGTAACAAATCTTATTTTTATTCATCATAAAGTCAGAAAATAAAGGAACGAAGAAATGAATACAGCAAGGAAGCTGAAATTTCTTTGTAGCCGAATTTTTCTTATTGTAAGTATTTTTCAGTACAGTTAAGGAGGGTAGATAGATCTCCCGTGCGGGGCGAGGAAAGGAGAGTCTCCCCGCACCGCACATCGGCGCCTCTCTTACCGCGCACCTCCTCGCGCAGTCAACGAACTAGTGTTTTTATTTACGTTTTCGCTTAGTCCTTGGAATCGGTATTCTCATTCGTTCTAAAATTTCGCGTACATGATCTTTAATACTTTGCCAATATTTAACAGAGTTTTTCATTTCATTCTTATCATTTTGTTACAATCGCACTGTAAGTTTATTGTCAGTTTACAAGCCGCTCTCATAAGAGTCAAACTTTCAAGTCAATTATCTTTAAAACGGTAATGGCTAATGCTTTCAAATTTCACATACTATCGTAAACTTCATAGAAGAATGACATATTAAATTTTCAGAAACATCTTATCATTTTGACTTCACTATCGAACTCCTTATTAAGGAACCATACCAAAAGGCACATGCATATAAAAATAATTAATTACTTTAAAACTTACAAATATCTTGCAATTTTTACTACAAAAATGCGGAAACTATGTACACAATTTTTTCACCAATTTATTAAAGAGAATTATAATGTTGTAATAGAATCCTTAACTGGTTGAAAAGCGATTTCTCACAATCAATTCCAGAAATTCCTTAGCAGACTTTCGTCCGATAATTGTTATAAAAATCATAAAATTGCATAATCTTGTTCAAGTCCTCGCACGCTTAAGACACAATCCCCGTGTGATTCCCCGACTTTTTACCCAGTCCGGCGATCTATACTCACAGACTCCTGGAAAAACCTCTACGGCTCGTGCGTAAATGCGCAGCGCGACTTCGAGTTTGATCTACGAATAGCCAGAGGTTATCACGAATGCGTTGCTAAATCTTATTTGTTGTGTATATGTATTATTTTTCACTAATTCCATCAAAGCAGATGATTTCACAGATGAGCGCGTGGCTGTGTCTTTCTCGCAGAATTCTATGATATAGCGATTTCATTTTCGCCAATTAATGAGATTTGTAAATGCTTGATAGATCATTATTTTTGATTTTATGTTAAGTTCTATGCCAGATTTCAATTGATTCTATTCAATAAAGTCAGATTTTATTTAGCTGTTCATAATGTGTACTATATATAGATTTTCTTCATTACTTGGGAACTATTATTATCATTAAAAGTGTACGCGTAAATTTTTATTAGTAAAAAAAACATGCTAAATTTGAACAAATGAAAAAAACGTTACGCTTAATTTTTGAAAGATAATATAACACATCGTTTTTTTCACCCTTGACAATATAACTCTCTATTTTTGAAGTAAATATTCACTCAGTCAAAAAGACAGTCAAAAAATGTACGTTGCATTTTTTTATCTAAGAGTAAACATCCTACATGCTTAAGTTTAGAGTAAATGACTTGTGCTCATTGGTGCTCGGCTTATTTGATGTTTAGCAACGTTTACGTATACAATCGCAGTTATAAATAAGACGGGCTAGCTAAATTCATATAGCTACTTGAGTCAATGGTCCAACAAAATACATTCTAACCAACTACACATTCAATAATATTTTTATTTATATAAATATGTTGATCCTCTCGGCCAACATGTTCTTTTAAAAAACATTAACTATTTAGGATGGAATATATAATATTTAACTATCCCGGGTAAAAATGTCTTTAAGTAAGATCATATATATACTTATATATAAGTATATATATGATCTTACTTGAACACATTTTATATATATATTTACAAATATGAATATATATTTCCATATATGATCATATATTCATATATCTTCATACATCTTCATATATAATTTCTTCTTCATATATATATATATATATATATATATATATATATATATATGAAGATGTATGAAGATATATGAATATATGATAATATAATTTCTTCTTCATATATATATGAAGATGTATGAAGATATATGAATATATGATCATACATGTAAATATTAATCCATGTATAAGCATAACCGAATTATGGCAACATACAAGCATACATGAACGTTTATGGTCATGTATGCTCATATATGGCTATATGAACATATAAAATGTTTCATTTGGATATTCGAATGGATCAATATATAGTCATATATAATCATATACAGTCATATATAATCGCATATAGTCATATATGTTCATACAGGTTATATACAACAGCTCATTTGGTTTTATATAATCATATCTGGGAATATATAAATCAAGTTTATCAACTTTCGGATTTCACTTTTTTAATTAATATGCTTATCAGAACATATTGTTAGAATCATAGTATCATAGCTTATAGTCCCTCAATTTGATTGTTATCATCCGGATAATGCTTCCAAAAAAGGTAACTATATACGTTCAGTGCAGTTTTTTAAGTCGTATAATAGAAAATCCATCGGAATAAATATTTTATTGACAAAAGCCGCACATAAGCATATATGTCCATATATGATCAGATATGTTCATAAATTACCATAACTCGTTTATGAAATTAAACATTTTAAAATTCCAAAATTAAAAAATAAAATTTCCTTTTTAAAACAATTTTTTAGGAAATATACGAAACACAATATTTGTAATTTATCAATGACAATGGCTTCTGCTTCTTTGTTCATTTTTTTTGTATTTATTTATATGCAATTTTTTAAAATCATTGTATATATTTTTCTTACTAAATTCAGAGTTATAATAGGTAAAGTGGTAAAGTGGTGGTTATAAGTGGTATAATATAATGTAATATAATATAATGTATATAATATAACAATAATAATAATAATAGATTTAGTAACAAATGTGTATTATTTCTATAAACAAAAATTAAAAATCCGACTAGAAATAAATTTTTGTCAATTTAAAGTCAATGCAAATTAAATAATGTATGTGCTTAAGTTGTCAGGGCCGTCCTTCTTACTTCCTACTTTTTTAAAAGCTAAATCTCGTTGAACCATAAACTGATTTTGGTCTTGTGTTTAACGTTTGAACCGTGTGCGGTTCTTCCTTTTTCCGAGGGTGTAAGTTTCCTGTAGCACTCGAATACGTTTATGAGCACTTCACAAAATTGCTTCAACCGTTTTCGGTCTCCATATAAGTATTTACTGTATGCAAATCGAAATTACTCATAAGTATATGAAACATTCTTAAATTCCTTGTTCTTGTCGGATTGATATTTTTGCCATAGCATAATTTTTTTTAAACTTTAAGAATGGGCGGAAATTTATTTATTCCGTACTTAATTAATGATAAAATATTTTTTAATCAAAGTTGATCGTTCAGTATTGTATCCGTTAAACATTGCGGCTGTAAAGGTGAAGGTTGATGACTCCACAAAGAATTAAAATAAAAGTGATACTGATTTTTCTGAAACATTTATTAACTTTATTTACATAGATAGGATAACACAGATGGACGCGTTATGATAAACTTTCATTCTAACAATCAATACGCACTCAAGCCTCACCCAATTACATCAATATTCTTCTTTAAATTGCGATATTTTAATTAATATTATAAATATTAACTCTTATAAATCAAAGAAACATTTGATTCAGTGGTATGTCAGTACTTGAGTTCATAATTATTTAATGCTTTCTTTAATTACGAATATGAAATAAACATCTATTTCAGTTCTGATTCATAACAGAATATATTGGTATTTAAAAATTATTTAACATTTATAATACTTTTGCATTTTCATGAGACTTTTAACGTTATTATATTTTTGTGTCATTGCAACAATGATTGTAATAAATAAATAGGCATATTATTGCAAAAAGTCCTACCCATGCACAAAATCATTATCGGCGTGGAAGCTCGTAGACAGAAGGAATGTATTTGTGAAATAAATTATATATTTGCAAAAGCTCTGTGAAACTTGCAGAAGCTATCTATGCATGGACAAAATGATGCACTTTCATTTGATATATATTTCAAAGTTTCCTCTGAAAACTTTGTTATTGTCTTCTTCATTGTTAACATGGTTAAATGTTATTATTGAAATTATTTTATCAAAACAATTATTCTTTAAAGATGAATAAATTGATTAGATATTACATACTATAATACATCATATTCAAACTACAGCAAAAACAATTTTTTTAATAAAACTCAATATATCGTTCATAATAATACGAATCATACTTTACAAGAAATAACTTACATTTTTAACAACTTTCAGTAAATGTTCGTTACAATAACCATATGTTGATCCATTTACATTCGGTAACGCGCCCTATAACTATTTTGAAACTTCATAATATACGCAATACTTTTTTTTATATTGACTATATCTTCATGTGTCGCGAAGGCAACGCTATTTCTTGTGTGCTGATAAAATTAGTTCAAGTTAAATTTATATTTCAAATGACCTATTAATTTCGTTTATTTACTATAATTAACTTGCAATTTATTAGAATAAAATATTCGTTAAAGTATGAAATTTAAACTGTGTATATTATATAACTTGTGCTAATTTTATTATAAAATTTTCTCATGATTATGATTTATGCGACCAGTCAATGATCGCACTATAATATTTATCGGCGAAGAAAATAACAGTATATTCGAAAAATTATTCGAATCTTACATTAAAATATGAACTTTTAAATCAGCGTTAATAAATAAAATGTAAAAATTATTGTTTTCTTAGAATGAACTAAGTATTTTAATTAACCTTCTTGCAAACATTAAGATTCATGGATTTAGACCGAAAATATTTGTACTTAGGTTTCATTGTTTATGTTTAGAAAAACCAACATCGACTTACAATTACTTTAATAGACGTTTTAGGATATTTCCTTCCATTTTATAATTATAATTGAAAATCCTTTAATAAATAAAAATTCGCTGTTAGATACAGCATTTTATTTGCTAACGAGTATTTTAACTTTATAATTTTGCGAAATTAATAGAATTCTTATAATCTTTAACTGCACTACTAGGAATCACTTAAATTCTGTAAGATAATACATCCAGAAAAATGTTTATTGAACAACTCTGTAATTATCATGTTCTAATTCGAACGTGTTTGTTTACAGAAAACGAATTTCAATTTACTTAAAAAGAAAATTTCTTTTCAGTAAAATTAGTAACTTTAACATTTATCAGTTCAATGAAATTTAAAATTTTCTGGCCGTATAAGAATTAAGAGCATATAGTCTTCAAAGAATTATTGTCTCCTTTTCAAGCGCAATAAGAATATTGCCTTACGTTTACGTATTCACAGCTCAGTATAACTAGCATATCATCGTGGCTATTTTCTGTACGTGTAAGGACGGTCTAAAGTAAGCTTTTTTGGCAAGAGCGCAGATATATGAGCATCCAGATTAGGCGAAAATTACTTACTATTGCCAGCGAATCAGCTTAATTAGCGATAATTACATAAAACTTAAATTAGCCTAAAATCGCAAAATGCGCAGATCGTAGCCTTGCAAACAAAAGTCGAAATTGCGTGAAGAGCGTTAGAAATATTCAACGAGTGCAGTATATGTACATAAAACGCAACGTTTCGTTTATAGTTTTCATCCGCGCATTTCAAAATCATAAAATACAATTCGCTCTAATAAAACTCCTATCAAGTTATCAGATCAATTGACGTCGTACATCCTTCTCTAGAAATTATTTCATTAAAAAAATCAACCTGAAACGATGGAAATATACACATGAAAAAAATCACAGCTTCTATTACGGAGACTAAATTCGTTAACAAGACCCAGTCTTTCAAAGACAAATCAATAAATAATATTCTCTCTACGATATAATAGAATTTAAAAAACTAATAACTATTGTACGGTCATTTTCGTTAAATCATCCCGTACTTGAAACAAATAGAAAAATGTGTCTTGTTAACTCACATCTATACATCTAATGGCTCATTTCTTCATATTGCGGAACTGAAGAAACTCAAATTCTCTCAGCTTCACTCGACATTTACTCGTTTTTTTTTCGTCGCTTAAGGTAAAGGCGATTGATTACTCGGCGGATCCATTATCGAATCGGGCGAACCTTTGGTCTCTGGTGTTTCTTTAGGAGCGCTGCCGGTCGACTCCGTGTTCTTCCCGTTTCCGCTGCCGTCGGTCGCCTTTTCCTTCAGCTCGCCCTGCTTAGCTATCTCGTAGCTCTTCAGGTACTCGACCACCTGCGCGTGTCCGAAGGTCTCCGCCTCGTCGATCGGTCGATTACCCCATCTAAAATTAGATTTCGTTTTAAAAGTAAGCGCACCGCGTTTTTTCCGTGTTTGCTAAAGCTTTTTGTATACTGAAATATATATAACAATTTTTAAAGTGTATTTTAGAATGTGCTTTAAACATTTATTTTGAAATTAATTGAATAAGTAAATTAATCATTTAAATTTATTAATCCATATTATACGTGTATAACGTGGGTCAACGCTAAAACTGTATCTTTCTATTAGTTAGCTTTATCTGTGGATTCGCTAAATTAACAAATGTGAGGAATATGTTACGTTAAAATTAACGTGTTAAAATCAGATGTAGCGCATGTAGAAGATTGGAAGCACAAGCTTACTAGATTTCGATAACTTGTATATTGCCTATGTCGACGCCTCATACGAAGATTAACGGAATTTAGTTTTTAACAAAATCGTTTTACTTCCAAGAAGCAAAAATAAAACATATCAATAAAGTGAATACATTGACGTAGCTTTTAAACTTCCAAACATAATATTGTTTTTATTAACATAAAATGAAAAAGTTTTATGCAGCAAGATAAAGAAAATTCTTTAACGTTAATGAGTAATTTACAAACAAAACAAATAAATATATAAAAAAGTAAAAATTATATATCACATTTATATATGTAACACAGATTTCTAACTTTAGGTTTTCGGCTTCACCCGGGTGATTTTTCAAAAGCAGATAAGAATCGGTTCAGTAGTTTTTGAGATAAGTCGGATTAGGTTAGGCTTCTTTCGGGCCCAGCTCAGGTATCCGAAAAAGGAAAAAAACCGAGTAGCCCTAAAAATATTAGTTTTGAATTATTGAGTAACAAATAAATTACAGAAAAGAAGAAAATAATTGTTTTTTTACGTCAGATATTTTAATTCCTTCTGTATAATTATTAAAATATTTAAATCGTAGACGATCGTTAAAGGTTTACTATAATAGGTCCAATAGTTCTCGCATGATTAAGTATATCAAACAATAAAACAAATACATTTATATATTAAGCCATATATTAGCGTAAGAATAACGATACAATCTTCAAAAAAGCCATCTCTTTATGCACCCAAAAAATCGAATAAACCCCATTGAAAAATTACACCCATAAAGCCCTGAATCAATGAAAAATCGCGATCCATTCACCCATAATCCAGCCGGCCATTCATCAAACCCTCCGTTCATTGAAAAAGCCCTATATATAATACACTCTCGCCAGTAGGTGGCCGGTGGCCTCTTGGATTTCGTTGGGCGATCGCAAAAAAGAAGTTTACCATAACGGAACCTCCCGCGCTTCGAGTCAACCTATACACACGCACACAGAGGCTCACCTGTCCTTGGGATCGTGGGGAACGCCGCATTGCTCGATGAGAAACTCGACGCAATCCAGATGGCCCTCGCTGGCGGCCAGATGGAGGGCCGTGCGCCCGTCGTAGTCGGAGAGGGTCATGTCCATGCCACTGAGTCGGTGCCTGCGCGCAAAAGCAATAATGTACGGTGAGGGAAGGATTGTCGGTGGATGTACTTACGCCACCGACTCGGGCTCGATTGTCCTCGTTATGATCGCGGATGCGCAGGCGAGTATAGTGGGTGTATATAGCAAGACGCTGGGTATACGTCGTTTATACGCGAAAGGAATGGGGACCGAGAGTCTCAGCCGCTTTCGAGGGGTGGATGGAGTATGGTTTGTGGGGGAAATCGGTAAGATAGTGAGGAAGATTTTCGGCAGGATTTTTCGCATAAGCTTCTGCAACTTGTAGGTTTCTTTGCAGGTTTTTTCTACAAGGATTTCGCCAGTAGAGTTGCCTGCAGGAAAGTATTGTGAAGGAATTTTTGATTAATTGAACAACGTTTCAATCTCTACTTGTATCGGTGACACGACCCCCGTTTCAGTGTTACTATTTGGATGATAACGCCTAAATAAGTTGTGTCAGAAATGCAAGTAAAAGGTTTAAAGTTGTTTTTTTCTTTTTTTTCTTTTTGATTGGAAATTGACAGACAATCTTGCAGAACTTTCTATAGATTTCTTTTTTGTAAGGGATTTTTACTTAAGAAAATAGTCAGCTTTTGGCCATTATGATCAATCGATTATTTATCAGATGTATAAACAAATTTTCTTGCAAATAGTATTTTTCTATTATTAACATTTATTTAATAGGCTTAGTCAAAGGGATATGAGAGGTTCAAAATAAAAATGTTGGTTCTGATCAATATTTAGAAAAAGGTAAGATAATATAAGCAGATTCAAAAATCAATTTGAATATTTGAAAATTTTTAATATTTACAGAAGTTTTAGCATGTTAAGCTCCTAATTTGACATGTCAGTAGCACTAGAACTTTAAAGAATAAGGTCATCATGATCGTGACGTGACAATAAATTTGAAGTACTATCATTTTATTTTCTTTAATTTCCAAGATATTTTAATAATTCGAAATGTTCATAAGTAATGACAGAGTCACGTGATAAATCAAAATATGGTATTTGCTAAAATGTGTTTTTAACCAAATTCTTATTTTAAGAATGAAACGGCTGAAACTCAATTATAGTTACAATATCTAGGGTTATAATGATTGGGACCCGATTCTAAATACGTGTATTGCCAGCATTATTAATGTGATATATGTTTGCACTTATTCAGAAAGCGCTTATTTACTAAGTAAATGTTTTGGCATTTCAAGAAGTTTGCAACGTGAAATTCTAGTGTGAATAAGCTGTGTATATGTAAAATGTTTGTATAAACTGATTTTGAATTTGAATCAACCATTCATGTATTTACGAAAGATACTTTTTAAATTTATAATCGTTATGAATAAAATAAAAAATTGTTTACATCAAAGTTAGCCACAAAAATAATTGTATATCCTACGTTGGTTATTTACATTTAAAAATAAAATATCTCTCTAACTTATTGATAACACAATAGAGTTGTTTTGAATTTTTCAAGTTTTCTCAGTAAAATTTTGAGTTTATCATGCACAAAATTTAGAAAAACATTAAAGGACTCATTAAGTCTCAAAACACATACGGTGTTAACGAATTAATTTATCATAAATGACACAACTTTAAATACCTGCACTTAAGCAATAACGATTATTAACTAATAACGATACTTAAAATATAGCGATTACACTTAAGTATGTATAAAACATCGATAAATAACATTCATTACCACATAAGCAATAAAAAACTGAAAAAAGCTGGAGGCGTGAAAAAAAACGATCAAATGAATTGCTTATATTACAGTGTTTTTTTTCGCTTCTTCCTGAATGATGCGCGCGCCTGAGAAAGAAACTCGCGGCAAATTAATGCAGAAGCAACGCGCGATGTTTGATTAGCTTTTACCTCAAGTGCAACCTTTACGTGTAATTAGCGACTCACCACTCCAGGCAATCTCGTAAACTGATGTAGGTATTCGTTTTAGTTGTTTGTCGAACGGGTGAAGTGTGTTTGCGTGTGCGTGGGTTAGTACAAAATGGCGTGTGAATATGTTAGTGTAGTATTCTCATTTCTATGCTCGTCTTTGAACGATCTTTTCCTTGTATTATGATTATTATTATCTAATACTGAGTGTGTAAGTTTCTTAAATGAATTGTTTATTTGCTGTTTAATTATTGAGATTGTATGCGCAATTTCTTTGCAAAGTTATAATATTTATGCATGTCTATAAAAGATACATTAACAAGCGTTTATTATCTTAGTATACATAAATTAAATTTTTCTTCTATTATTATTATTATTATTATAGCCCCCGTCAGTTGCGAATTTTTCTATTAGGTCGATTCTGCACACAAGAGATTCTTGAATAGCTTAGGGAGGAATCTTTCAGTATGAACAACCTTTCAGTATAAACACTTTTTGCTCTGGACTAGAAAATTAATGTGGTGTATGTTGTGGTTTCATTGAACATAATTTGGAGCAACGCAAGTTGATTTTCCTAAAAATACATTTATTCTTCGAAGGGTACTTTTTAAAGCAATGAAATGGCTGAGGTCAAGTATAATTGGCAAAAAGGACGATTTTAAGCTTCCAAAAATAACTTTTGACTCGCTGAAAACTGGCTAATCATGTAGATTATGTCTAAAAAAACCACAACATACACCAAATTAAATTGCTGAAGTGTCGCCTCTGAGCGTTACGTGGTAGCCCAGAGCTAAATAATGTTCACACTAAAAATTTGTTCATACTGCACGACTCTTCCCTATATTCGAATCTGCAAAGGATGAAAACTGGTTTCAAAAGAATGACTTATAGATGACCATTCGTGACTGATAGGGATAAATTGACGAATCAATTCCAAATTAAAAATTTTTTCAATCTTTTAAGTAAATCATGAAAACCTAAGAAAATTCAAGTTAGCAAATTTGCTATTTCCTTATTTTCAAGATCTTTATTAAGAATACAAAATTCTTCTTCTCTAATAAAACAATGCCAAAACGTAATTACAGTTACGACTCAATAAATTATCTTTCTACTATCCCACTGGTACGCGTCTCAAAAAAAGAAGAAAGAAAACAGATCCTTACCTGCGCATCGCGGTGACGTCGCCGCTCGCGGCGCTGAACAGCAGATTGACGATGGACAGGCCCTTGGTCTCGTACTTGTGCCTGCGCGGATCCCTCTTGTTCGTCGCGTGCTTGAGATTGTCGTACCTGTGGAAGTTGAACTCGCTGACGAGTTCCTCGCAGAACTGCACGCCCCGACAGGAGTTGCCGAGGGGATCGAGGGGCGGCGACCACGTGCAGATCCCCATGACGTTGGGTATCACGACCAGAAGACTGCCCGATACCCCGGATTTCGCAGGTATGCCGACCTGGGGATGAAGATTTTCGTTTTCGTGGTGTTGGGAATATTATTAAATTGCTTTTGGAGAAAACTGGGAGGAATGGCGATTCGGAGACGTGTATGGGGGATTTGGAAAAATGTTGCGTGTTTTATGCAAGCAGCGTGGTATTTACAGTGTATTAGGATGCAGGCTAGAATTTTTATTAGATGATTAACGATTCGAAGCTTCGAGTCACGAAGCATCGTGTGTCAAACAAATTTGTATGCTATTTAAGTATCGAAGCTTTGAAACGTACATTTTCATAATAAAATAGAATTAAGAAGCGTTTTATACAAGTAAGTACAGGTTGTTTTAGCTTGCAATTATAATAGATTGTAGGTTTTCATATGATAAAACATTGCAAGTTTTTAATTTCAGGACGCACGACGGTGTTTACATTAAAAAGTTTAGATAACAAAATAATACAAAATTGATAATAAATTATTGTCTACGTATAACAAATTTAATTGAAGACAAATACGCAATATTTTAGAAAATCATTCTTATAACAATTAATTCTGAATTTTTTCTGCTTACCTTGAAAGCGAACTGACCACTGTAATCGTACATTCCGCAGCTGTGCATCAGACTGAGAACATCTCGAACGCTTTCGGGTTTCAGCACCTTTTCTTCCGTTATCGGACAAATTCCACCGTTTGCCAACGTTGCAGCCATCACTGCCATCGATTCGCAATTAGCTTCCATTGAGCAACACTATGTGCAAAAGTGTATTATTACATTTTTTTATTTTTAAACTATAAAAATAGCTTATCACTAAAATATAATATACTTTTATATAAGGATTTTAAATAATTTTGATTTATTAGGATAAATGTCACTTGTATATCATCATTATTTCATGCGTATAAAATCAAAGGATTATTTAACGAAATTATGTTATCTCGTAAGAAAATGCCTTATTCGATTATAATTAATGTACATTTGATTATATGAACAGTATATTTATGAATGTAAGTGGATAACGGCCAAGAATAGTCAGTAGCGTTACGTATCTATTTACCGAATCATTATATTGTGCCATTTTTATTATTTTTTCCTCAATCAACATACCGCATTTAATTGCATTTTGAAAGATTTTTCACATGTTTTTCAAGATTGAAATATACTGCATTACCTGGAAGTAAAAATCCATGCACTCGCGTAGATTCGTCTTCTCGGGATAGCAACGGTGTTCCCTCATGTAAAATCCGAGCGCGTAATTTCTGTCGGCTGCTTCGCGTTCTGACAGGAAGACGGCGTTATTAAATCCCAAGTTTTCGCCCCCGGCGAGTCTCTTGAAGTAATTCATCGTAAAATCGAATTTTTCGGCAAGTGTCATCTCCGGTTTTATCAAAGACTTCAGTAAGGAACATACTAAAATAGCACCAGCATTGATCATCGGATTGTGCGGTTTTTCTGTAAAAATGCAATATAGATTTAGTGTACGAAATTCATGAAATACTTTAGGTTAGTTAATCTTTAAGCAAAACTATTTTTTCTTACACCTACAAATATTTAACAGATTGTTCGCGGCTAATGTATAAGGAGATGTTTTCGATTTTTTAGGAATTTGATTCAAATTTCAAACATTTTATAAAATCTCGACGTTTCAACCTCTGTTTGAGATTATAGTTATTTTTTAATTTTTGGTTTTAAACATAATATTTAATGAAATAGAGTTTAAATTACATAATAAAAATATATATCATTCTAAACGGAAGTTAATGTAACTACATTTTTATCACGAATACCAAAAGCCAATAAAACAGAAATCTGCCGGTATCTAACCATAAGAAATATGTACAATGCGCAATTTAAATAAAATAATTCTATATAAATAATATAAAACGATAGCTAACCGTAAAATGAACTAATAAGTTTTAATTACGATTTTGCATGACTTTAGAAACAATTTTTCTTAATTTACTTCGTGTAAACTATTTTTTTTCCACTTTATCAGTAACCTTTCGTTACGAAACAATTAAGTTTCGTCGGGATCGTTAATAGTTTAAATCTTTATCAGAAACGTAACAAGTGCACTACACCATGCATTTTATAGTTTACTTTAACTTCCAAAAGTCCTGTATTATTTTTCATCCTAAATGAATTTTGGAAACGTAAAAAGAGGGTAATGACATGGTAGTGGCATTTAGTCTTTGTTTTACTTTATTATGCTAGGCAATTAATGTCTTTATTCAATCTTAATAATAAACTTTATGAAAAATAATAAACTACTGAATGATAATAGATTAGTTTTAATGTATTTTTAACTGAGTGACGGGTTAGTGCTCAAATGTACCGAGTACATAAAAGCGTTAATCAATTATCAAGTATTCAATAAAAGCTAGCTTAAAGGAAGAAATAATACTAGAAATAATTTTATATAAAAATTAAGAAAATTTCCCATTTTTCCTATTCCAAAAAATCGAATTTTTGTTTATTTTAGTACAAATCTTGATTTGGCATCACTAGATTAGTGAATTGGATCATAGGGGCGCTTTCATACACTGCCAATGTTGGGTAACCCACATCATAGCACTTGGAACATTCAACAAAAAAGTCATTATATTATCTGAGTGTAAAGAAAATTTTGGTCTTTGAAATGTTTAGGCTATATTCTTGAATGATATACCTAATATAAAGACATTGACTAGAATCGAAAGCGAATTTTGAATATCTTGAACCCCGTTCGAGCACTACATGTACCTCATATTAGGTTCGTGAAAAAAAAAACATAAAACATGCTAATTTTTTAAAAACATATTCTAATAAAAGGTTTACTACCCCATTAGCCAGATGTATTGCAAATTGTTAGCAATTTGACATACACGTTTTGCTCACGATTTCCTTAAGTTTGACGTAAAACTGCGTCCGTATATGCTGGAAATTTTGTATCTAGTATTGAAGTCAATTATGCGGGCAAAGTAAAGGCAAAATTACAGCAACTATTGCTCACGGTGTGCTGGCGTATCATAGCCATAAATTGACATCATATTGTCTTCATATTTCTCGATTTTTATGTTACACAAATTTCCATCAATATGCTGTTATTAATTTCCTCCCTATCTCTCTCGCACTGTCACATATATGAGTAAGTTTATTGAATATTATGTGAATAAAATTAGAAAAAAATAATATAATATATTAATAATATTGAAAACAAGTTGAAAGCAAATTGATGTACAAAACTTGCAGCAACAGTTATACATCAAATGTAAGTAAATCTGCGTCCGTATATGGCAGCAATTTGGTGGCAAGCATTTGCAGTCAATTTTACGGCACATTGACATTAATCCTTGATACTCGTCATTTCTTGAGCGCAAGTTGGAAGCAAATTGCTAACAAACATTGCACAACAACTATTACCGCGACTTTGCCACGACGAGCCTGGCTAATGGGGTAGATAAAATGTAAAGCTCGAGAAAAACTTCTATCCACGAAAGCCATATTTTTCCCCCTATTGTCTGACAGAAACATTACAGTCTCTCTATCCAGTTTCTATCTTCTCCCCCTAAACTAACCAGTCCTCAACCGGTTTCTAACCAGTACTCATCAATTCACCTCCCACCTCAACCCCAACAATCCAACCAACTCACTATTATGATCCAGCACGAGCTCGTTGAAGTTCCTGCCGGACGGCTCCTGGCCCACGTACTTGTGCACCACCTCCTGGCCCAGTCTCTCCAGGGCGATGGCGTAGGTCAGGGGCTTGCTGCAGCTCTGCAGGGTGAAGGGTATCGTGGTGTCGCCGATGCTGAAGCGCTGGCCGTCTATCGTGCAGACCGAGACGCCCCAGTACTCGGGGCTCATGCGCGCCAACTGGGGAATGTAGGCGGCGACCTTGCCCTCGGTATTGGACTTGCACTTCCAGTAGAAGTCCTCGATGTGCTTGGTGAAGCCCGGGAAGTCAGGGATGATGAACTGGTGGCGGAAGGCCCGCGAGATCAGGACGATGTTGGGTGTTATTACTCTGGGTGGACAGATAGAGAGAGAGATTTTGTTGTTGAGAAGAGTGGGTATGGTTGAATTTGAATAGTGTAGGTTTTGTGGGAATTGGTTGGGGTTAAGATTATTGAGGGAGTTTCGTTGTTTGGATTTTTCGAGGCTGAAATTTGTATTTTATTATTATTGAGGGCGTGGAGATGGAAAGGGCGTATAGCTTGATTATGATGGATAAGTATTGATCCACTCGCTTATTTTGGACATCGAGAGAAGTTAAATTTTAACATATGCAGAGAAATTTATTGCGCAACTTTTTAGTGTGAGATGTGACTTTGTAGTCCTTTTAGGGTCTTAGTATTTAAAAAAATTACATTTTTAAACTGAAGAAATGTAATGCATTTTTCACATTAACTCGACACGACTTCGCTCAACTAATATGAATAATTATGTTTGAACCTTACTTACACAATAGTCTTCAGCATATTCTTCGACATATACATTTTAAAAAGACTTATAAACCAATTTAAGTTCAATCGGTGTCATTTTCAAAATATTCAACATTTAGTATACATTCATTATAAGCCATGAAATATAATACTTAATCTAATAAATATTCTGATGATCCCCCAAATATTATCTTATATACACCGTACAGTTAAAATGTAAAAAATGGTAATAAAAAATAATATTTTAGTATTTAATCGAATACATGTTCCGGTGGTCTTCCCAATATTATTTGAATTAGAGTATAGAATTAAAATATAAAAAATAGTAAGAAAAAATAATTATTCTTTTATTTATCTGCGAATATATTCTGGCACTTTGTCAAAGCATAAATCTGAAAGACGATTGTAGCACATTCGACGTAAAACGTATGTAATTTAATAATTTATTATAATAAATTTATTACAGAACAATATATCAAGAACTCACTTTGGATGAAAATACCGTTTACTATCGAACAAAAATAAGCTTTTCATTTTTGTAACGGGCACCGACGTTACACGCGTAACTGGCACACTACTGTGAATTTGCCCCCCAAACTTTGAAACTGACTTGTCGGAGACTAAGACGCGAATGATGCTCGGTCTCTCCTTACCTGATACTATAGAGTGCACATATGTTTGACGTAGTGCGCGAAGACCAAAATAGCAACTTGTTTTGAAGAGACAGCGATTTGAAATTTTTGATGGTGCTAATTTGTACTCGCGATGACGTTTGAAGATTTAATATGTATCCCAAATATTATAGAGGATTGCATAGTGGATATAAAATTGCTTAACTCTTTATGGAAGGTCGTTATTATACATTTGTATAAGTAAACAATCAACCATATTTATAGATTATTATTTATTTATATGAATGTAATCAAGATGTTCCTAATTAAATCATTTTTAGTAAATTATAACAAGTGTAATGATGGTTTTCCATGACGAGTTTAGCAATTTTGTTATCTGGTATGATGTTCTTTATAATACGTAGGATATTCATTAATTATTTTAAAACTACCTTGAAATAATTGTTATACTTTATATTATAGCCTTCAAAAGGCTATAATTACAATAAATTTTATTACTATTAGTTTTCAAAGATCAATAAATTTTTTTTGTTCTCAAAGAGTCTATATATAAGTATTCACAATGAACTAAAAGAAGAGAGTAGAAGTTAAATTGCTAAACATTTTACTCGTAAGGGATAAAGATATTTACCTACTAAATTGTTCTTTATCTAACTTTTGTGTTTCGTGCGATATTCCTTCGTGTCCTCCAGCTTTGATATGTTCTTTTTTCAAATTATCTGTAAGCTCTTGTAGTCGTGGATCATTCTTTCTTAATCCAGTTGTTCTCAGGGCCTATTTT
Source organism: Gastracanthus pulcherrimus (assembly GCA_949152435.1). Lineage (NCBI taxonomy): Eukaryota > Metazoa > Arthropoda > Insecta > Hymenoptera > Pteromalidae > Gastracanthus > Gastracanthus pulcherrimus. The sequence continues at coordinate 197,523,623 of OX424572.1, forward strand.
GTACAATAAGTGTATACATTTTTGTTAAAATTATTAACGTATTTCTTAAAAATATGAAATCAATGTACAGGAAACTTGAAATTCATTGTTATTCTTGTAGAAAATAAAACTTCTTTTCTTTGCAGTTTCTGACAATTTTTTAACGTTAGAAAACTTTGCCTGAAATAAAAAAATATAATTATCATTCTATTTCTATTTTTCTAGCAAAATAACATTTTGAACAAAAAAGTTCAGAAACTGCTAAAAAACCATTTCATTTATACCAGGGTTATATATAAAGAATCTTTGGTAAACAAACACATTAAAAATATATGTACTACTCACGGCTAAGAATTTTCCAACGTGAAGTAACCCCGTCTCTTCATTCTTGAACATATCAAACATGACATCTTCAGCGTTGGTTGCTGTATCCTGGTCTCTCGAACTGAAAATTTCACAAAGTGATGTAAATTATTTGCGTAAGTTTATTCACACTATTTTATTTATTAGTTATGCATATTATAAAAATTAAATAAGATTAAAATAAGGAATAAGGTGAAGCAAATCTTCAATTAAGTTTTACTTAATCTAGCAAATTAAACTACTTCAAACGTGCAATCTGTTTTACATACTCATAATTACAGCTGGTAGGCATGTAGAGAAAATTTAAGTAACGATATTTGCTTTATAATTACATTATAAATTGATTCTAGATATAAATAAATATGTAGAACTTGTATAGTAGCTGACAAAAGTATAATTTTTAAAATAAATTATGTTACAAATTTTTTGTTTCAATTTCAATTTAATTATATCAATTATAAAATACTTTTATTAAATGTCATTGCTATAGTAAGAAAAAAGTCGGAGTACTTAATTCTTAAATATGATTTTATAATAAATTTAAATAATTGATTTTTCCATGCCAGATAATATGCATGGTACTCACTACATATAATGGCTGTCATGAATGAAACTGTAATCGCTGCAAAGAACAGAAGAAATTAGTGTATTAGTAAAACACCTTCACAAATGTAAAATGATTATAATTTATTAATGAAAATCATGCCTAATATATGAATATATGAATTTTGTTAAAAAGAAAAACATAAAAGATCTAAACGAGTATTAATATTTCACTGCTAAATAAAAAGAATGGTGTTGGAAGTATATTTCATTAAATATTTACACATGAATATTGATGCGATGAATGAAATTAATTATGTCAGTTCATAATGCTATTTGAAAACGCAACTTTACAGTCTATTCGATTTTAATCACACTATAATCAAACAACAATTTCACCAATACGATTTCAACTCAATAGATAGAATTTCACGAGATTGTACCGTATCACTTGCACCTGATCCTTGTTACCGGACGTTAAATTCTGTACCGCGTGAGGTCGATAATAACGACATAGCAATTCGAAGTCATCCATGTTTGTTATGCCTATACGTACATCGACTTTTTGAATACAATGATCGAAGTTAGTTCGCGAAACGCTTTTATACGAAGCACAGAAGTCGTCTCTGTGATTTTTTTCGTATTGACCTACAACGACGAATAACGGCCAATCTCGGACTTTAAATGGACGTTTATTGGTTGTTAGTAACGTTCGAAATTGATGTTGAAGAGGATGGCTCGTCTATATTAAAGATCTTATTTCAGCGTTACAGATATAGATTGCTTCAGTATTTTCATTGATTCGCGTGGTTATTCACTAACTTATATTTTTTCCATCTTGTATCATTCAGATATCAATAAAAAATGTTTATTAATTTGAAGTGTAAAGTGACATGAGTCTGACAAATAAAACATAATTTGCATAGAATAAAAAATTGAATAGAGTATGATTAGGGTTCAAAGGCTATAAACGTAGATAAAACGATGTATAGACGCAAGTAATTATATAGGAGCGTTTCTAATGCAAAGTTTACGAAGAAACTAGATCAAGTGTATAGCGTATAATGAAAGTTTTTAAATTAGTTTCAGTTATTAAAAGAGAGTCGTTAAACCCATTAAAAATAATTCATTATTTTGCATTCTTTACTATAGATATCATAATTTCTAAGTACTTAAAACAAACCTTAATCATAACTGCGACACTTATGCGCAAATTATCAGAACAATTTTACAACGTGTAATTGATGCAATTATTTTTGTATATATACTTTTACTATACCGTTTAAAAATATCCACATATCCAATTTATCTATGTAAAATATAAGAATGTAACATACTCCGTTCAACACTGAAAAGTCATGAGAAGAGGAGCATGGATCGAATTTGTTGTATTCTCAATTGTGACAATAAGGGGTAGAAACGAGAAAGAGAAAATCGTGCGTTGCAGGTAAAATGCCCTTCGCTCTCATGCTGCAGATGTTTTTTTAACAGCTATTACCTCGGTGTTAGCGCACAGACTGGATTTCCTCAAGCTTTAAAAAATGCATCATGCAAGAGTGAAAACGTGGTAGTTCGTGACGTTCCGGTAATTTACATTTTAATTTTTGGGGCAATTGCACGTATAAGTATTTGATTTATGAGTGATAAGGTTTTTTTTAGCTTTTGACATTTTTGCAATTTAATAAAATCTATTTTTGTCATAACCGCTGATTACACTAATCTAGTAGTGGTCAAATAAACATGGTAACATGTTTAGCTGTTTAACGACTTCGTCCATTCTGTAAACTTTGAATAATGGCTCTTTTCAAAATAGATTTCTTTCTATAGAAATAATAGAACTAAAAACAAGCTTCTTTGATTATCTTTGACGCTTTGTTTTCATACTAATTTACATAATTCCCAAATGGTAAAAACAAAACTTTAAAAATAAACAAAAAAGCTTGTTTTAGTTTTGTTTATCCTAAATTAATTTGTTTGAGAATGGCCATTGAACGAAGTCCACATAATAACCGATGTTACCAAGTTCATTAAAACAGTAATTTAATGTTAAACTTTCATTAAAAATAAACAAATTAAAAGTTACAATATATCAATAGCCATATGAAACATCTATTGAAATAGGTATATGTATTTTTGTTTTTTACGTCTGTATAATATATATTTATTTATTTATTTATTTAGAAACAATATGAATATATAATGATAGGTTATTTATTAATTGTTAATCTTCTCAATGACATTTTAACCAACTTCAATAAGGATGATGTGTAATATACGACGTGTATGTTATTTTTCATAATAATTATAATCCTTGTGAAATGATCGAAACGACAAAAGAAATTAACGGTGCCAATAAAGGTGAAATACTAACTGCAACTGTATAGCTTTTTCAATGTTACAACTATTGATTAATGTAAGAAAGGTTTCTAGCATATTGCCAAACTGTCGAGATCAAAAGATATGTACCTGAACGATGTCGAAAACAAAAAAATCAACAGCTTCTTACCGTGTCTGTGCATTTTCGAGCTCCAAGGCACTTCCGTAGGAGGCATCTAAGTATCTCGCCGAGCCGAGTTTCGTATACTTTGGCACGGAGGCCCGTCTCTGTGAAAATAACAATGTATAATTGTTATATATATATATATATATATATATATATATATATATATATATATATATATATATATATATATATATATATATATATATATATATATATATATATATATATATATATATATATATATATATATATATATATATATATATATATATATATATATATATATATTATCGCTTTCTTTACTTTAGTTCAGCTTTATCGCTTGTAAACGTTTCATAGTTTATTTTTTGATTAAAATTCACTCTTTCGTTTGAGGCTTCCATGGTCGCTACTGCATTTCTTATTACAAATTCCAATTTTTTTTATAACATTTAATTGTTTAAAAACTCAAAAGAATTGTCGCAAAACTTTCAAGATGATCGTAAATTTTAGAATTCGAAGTGGGCTACAAAAAATTATAATTTATAGCTTACAAGTTTGGCTATCGTTTAGTTAATATTACTCATTTTTTAAAGACAGTTGCCGCTCTTAAATTATAAAATATTAACAACGCTATGAATAATATATTACTATTTTAATATGTATAATTACAATAATAATGTGCGTAATGAGTTTACAAAATATCTTACACTGTTGAATAAATGTGCAATGAAAGCAAATACAATTGTTTAATTGTACTCCTGTCTAGCTAAACTCGACATGTATCTACTTTCTACTATACCTATACATATATGAATATACTGTCCATTTTATTTCGGTTAATTTTGACCGAGTTTTTCGAAATTACTTCGTAGTTTAAGGAATATATTTTTTACTTTTTAAAATAGAACTGCACTGTCTGGGATTCCTAAAGTATACATCATTATTACACAGATAAATTTGCGAGATTTATAGATCTATTTATATTATGCCCTAATTTCTCCTTGTTCTTTGGGTTCCTAAAATCTTTTGACCTCGTAAATTCTTCGGCATAGCAGTCGCCGTCATGTGAAGTCGTATTTATTGATCTCTCGCTCTCGCTATGATTCAACCCCTAGATGACTCTAAGCGGAAACCTCGCACATGTAGTAAAAGCGGATGAGCGAGTACACACGTTTTTTTTTCTTTAATTCTTTTGCGCGTACTTGTCGCTAAAGTATATTTCTATTATTAAAATTTGAAGATAATTGTTTTAACCACTTTTGAGTTCTCACTGATGCGTCATTCAAAGGATACGTAAAACATTTAGGTAATTTGACATTTTTATTAGAAAAAGTCTTAAAAAATTGTACTTTGCGATTTTGATATCTGATTAGAGATTAATCTAAATTGAATAAGTTTTCTTAAATTAATGATTTTAAAATTTTGTAAATTAAAATAAAATAATTAGGAAATGCATTTTATTAAAAAAATTTAGTGAAATTCAACCAAATCATTTTCACCAATTAATTTCGGATGAATACATACCGATTTTAATTGAAACAGCTAATTCACTAACGAGCATTGATTATCGTGAAAGCCGTTTTGAATATCATTATTACGCAGCCTCATGCACTTTTTGTGACATGAATTGAAATGTGCACATAACACATGTAATTTAGATATGTCTAAAAATTATTTAATAATAGCCTAAAGAATATTAATGATATTATTAGAACTCATCAATAAAAGAAATCCGTGTTAAACAATATTTTTTAATAATTTATTATAATAAAAAATAGTATTTTTTAAGGTATTTTAAAAGGTATAGGAATCAATGATATTTTGTAGACCAAAATATTTAGAGAGGTTCAAATAAAAATTACATCATCGTTCACGCGGTGCAAGATTGCAAGAACAATTTCTAACGAATTAGAATATATTCAGAAAAAAAATTGGTTTTGGACTTAATAAGTCAAATTATAGCTAATATCTGGCTAGAACCTGCTTAAGACTATGCTTTAAGCAAGAACGTATTTTGTGTGCAAATCTAACCTATTTATTTTTTGTTTTGAAAAGTTATTAGTTTTTCAAAATATGCATTATTATACTTTATTGAATGTTGAGTATAGCATGCCGCCAAAATAAATATTTTTATCAATAAATAACAATTTTCGAGATTATAGAAATATCGAGATTATACAAATATGCAATACTAAAAGTATTTGATAACTAATAACTTTCTTTCCGAAAATTAGTGAATCATAACTTAGTGAACAAAAATTTTCTGATTGATGTCGATAATAAAATTTTGCAATAATACTTCATTGTAAAATTACAAATATTTGTTTACCAATTCTCCAAATTTCGTCATAACTTACATTATTCTGTTTTTATTGTTATTTTGAAAATAACAATAATTATATGACTACATGCATTCTATTATTTATAATATAAATTTCTTTAATAAAGACACTTAAATTTTACTCAGAGCTTTGGTACTTTTTGTGTAAATAATACTTTTTAAATGCACGCATCGTTATGTAAACAAATAACCTAACCTCCATTACTATTAGACATTTAAGATATATTTTTAACTTTAATTTAGTAAAATACTTAATGTAGTATAATTAGAATTGCGTATTACTTTGATTATAAAACTGTTATTATTTCCATTATTAATTAATACATAAATTACTTAGTTTATCAATTCTATATTAACTAGAATATTAAGCAGAATCTAGCTAGAAATGAACTGATTTCTAGCTAATTCCTTAACCAGAAATAAAGCAGATTTAGAAAATCTAGTTAATATCTGGCTAGAAACCAGCTTAGATTTCTACCAGGGTAGTTATTAATTCATTTTAAATATGTATTACGTTCATTCATAAGCGAATGAAGTTCTGAAGATTTCCTGAAACTTTCAAGTCAATACATTCAAAATTGCTTCCATAATCGTGCACTGCATGAACATGGATAATAAAATTTTCATTTTAACGTCTCCAAGTATTACTCTGTCCCAACAAGAGAACCGTATATTACGTGAAAAACATGCTGACAGTGTAGACTAAAATTTGAAAAATCGTCCAAACTTTAAATATTTCTATTGTACGTTGACTTTGAACACAGGCTTTCTTCTCAACTTCAAATCCTACAAGTGTCATACATCCAACAAAAAGGCGACAAAACCACGACAACCAATAGCTCTAAACCAATCACAAACCAATCCAAACAAACATCGAAACCCGCCCCAAATAAATAATCACGACCCGCAACAGCTCGTGTCTCCGCGGATGAATGATCCCGGGTACTTATAAAGGTGAAGCTCGTGATGACTCACGATTTACGTTCACGATTGTAAACCCCAGCCGCGTTGCAACTTTGAATTATTTTCGTCTCACGAAATACGGTCACTGCCATCGTCCACGTGGGCTGGCGAGCACAGCTCTGTCTCCGAATCGATCGTCGCTCTTCCCCCCCCCCCCCCCCTTCCCATTTTCATTTTTTCGAGAACTACTGTCCGAAGTCAAGAATGCATGCGGTGTCGGTTTCGTTATTTAGTTATGTAAAATATTTTTGCGTGGTGGTTGGGTGTTTTTTTTAAGAAATATTTTGTGAAGCTTTTACGTTAGGTGTCTGGCTGATGTGTTATTTGGGAACGGATGAGTAACGACGAAATTGTATTATTATCATGCGCATATGTAGTCAAAGTCGAGGTAAAAGTATCCTAGTTCTATTATTATGTATAAGAAATTGAAAACTGTTAGCGATAAAGTAAAAATTGTTGGATTGTAATTCTACAATATAATTATAGAGATAATAACGAATTTATTGTAATTATAAGTAGGTATAAAGCGATCGACGAGGCATTAGATTTTGAACTAAATATGACACTGTCATTTTGATAAAAAATGGCCGAAAAACACGTTATTTTGCGTTTTTGGTGGATCGAGCTTTTTTCATCAATTATCGATGTTCCATCTTGTTTCTGAGCACAAGTTTGATCATTTTATTCATTTCATTAGTTTGATTATTATATGCGAATTTTTAAGCAAGTAATTTTATGAAAAATCGTGTCTTTATTATTATTGTTATTATTATTATTATTATTAATTTTTATAATTAACAACCAAAGCTAATCAAAATTTTAAGATAATATTCTATTCAAATCAAACCCAAAACAAACAACAAAATTTTGGCTATAAATTAAGTAAATGAAGAAGTTTTAAATTTTAATATACACTTGCCTCAAAAATACACATTTTTTTGTTATACATTTTGGTTAACATTGCATATTTTAATCCCTGAATATAATTTGTCACCAAAACTATCACAGAGATATAAACTTATATATCTGTGGGTTCCCGGACAAACGACTTTCATTTTTTTGAAAACAGGTTCAGACGATTTTATTATCCTTCCATCGTATATTTTTAAATAAAAATGTCAAAAATCAATTAAGTGTAAAAATTAGTGACCAAATCTACTATTTATGAGGTTTTTTAATATTAGTTTAAATGCAAATTAAAAACTTTAAACCTTAATATCTCAAAAACATGAAAAGTGGATTTAAGTCGTTTTTCGGGAACCCACAGATACTAAAAATTGGTATAATAAATTGAAATGCTACTTGAATGAAAGCCCATTTTGTCATATAATTAAATATAATTAATTACCGGCAATAGCGTTAATATCTTATGTTGTCTATAATAATTATAATTGTTAATATTAATTATCACAATTACATTTTCATTTTAGATATTCAGGTAATTATTAAGATAAAACTCTTCGTATATTTTATTCTTTCAAATATGTATAATAATATATAATTTTTGCATTTTATTTTGAAAATTGCTTTAAGCTCAAGTCTCCTGCTATGAAAAAACTATTTCCTTTCAAAGGTTATGATTCAAGTTAACCCTTCCAGTTATAACTTTTTGATTTACAGAGTTTAATATTTTATGAATTTTTACGGTTCAGTTTGACTACCCTTACTAAATACGAATTCAGAAAGCTTGAAATAAAGATGATTATGATCGATTTTTGATGAAATTGATTTATTATAATTCTCTAATTATCTATTTAGATATCAAAACATATACTAACTAAACTTGCAAGTCTATTCTTTTACGAAAAAACCAAAAACAATTAAGTTACTAACATTAGAATCACAATTATAAAAAACTCCTTTCTCCAGTTAAAGCAATATTAACCTTATATAATAAACTTTTCTGAAAAGAAAATCATCAAGTTCTTAGTTTAAACCTTACTTTCACATCGTCACAGACAATCCCACCCCAAATCTGAAAAACTAAATTTCCCTTAGATCTCACCAGCTAGAAATGGTTAACGTCCTTTAAAAAAGACCACAAGCTCATCAAATAACCGCAAATCCGAAACTTTCATTCATAAATCAGTCGCGCTAAAGTGCACCGGTCCACCGCAGCGAGAGAGCACATCTACGCGTACATCCTGTACCAGGACACTCGCGCGCAGCTGCTGTACAAAACCATGTAACAGCCACCCGGAAAAATCAATACCTGGACGCGAGCATGAAAGCGCCTGAACTCGCTGGCCGTCCTCGGCTCGGACGACGTCTTCAGGATCCTGACGGCTCGACACACCGCATCCCTGTACATCTTCGACTGCACCCCTCGACGCCAATCAAAAGCACTCCTTCACCGGCTCAAGATTTATATATATTACCAATCGCCCACCACTCAACTGTAATAACTCGTATAACCTTCAACTTCAACCCAAACTGCGAATTATATTAACCCCCAAAACAGGATATATATATATATATATTATATATCCCTTCGCGTTTCACGCGAGACGAGGGTTGCAATTTTGCAAAGGGCGCAAGAGGGTCAGCAGTTCTGTAACAACGGGAACCAGGGAAACGAGACTCAGACGCGCTCGGCCGGTCCGGACGACTAGGTACTACTACTTACTACTTACCCGCAGTGTGTGCTGCAGGTGCGGATGAGCCTCCCCCCGCGAGGCGAGCGCGCGCGCGCGCGCGTATGCGTCTAATATTAGGGACATGCGCGGCTATTTCGGCGCGCGCGGCGCGGGCCGATCGTCATTTTGCTCTGTTGATGGGAGTTAGGTGCGTGCGTGCGTGTGTGAGATTGTATCGACACGTGCGTTGACCCCCCCCCCCCTCCCCCGCAGGCCGGCGGGGAAAGAGGAGGATCGAACAGCTGACGAGGCGCGTTTGGAAGCGTATTTTGGCTTTTAGTTTTTTCTTGAGGTGACGGGGGTGGTTACGTAAGAGAGGAAGGTGTGTTGGTGGATGAGAAATTTTTTTAAGGTGTTGGGGTGAGTTTTGATTAGAAGAATGTTTAGTGGTCTTCGGTAGCTCGAGTGGGAATTTAAAATGTAGAGTGGTAGGTACTTTTTTTGAAGTTGTGAGATTTATAGTATTGAAAGTTTTAATTATGAATGAAAATATCCGTAAGAATGGTCACAAATAAAATAAGGTGGTATTTGATCTTATTTCTTTTTTAATTTTCCATTTTGTTTTAGTATTTTTGAATTAGGATTTTTGTAATTATGAAAATTCTGATTTGGTACTCTGAGTAATAACCTACCGATACGATGCTAAATTTGAAGTGTGATCTGGTTTGATTCGGACTTAAATTTGTGATGGAAGATACCAGTGCGTGGGAACTTGGGATGTTTCGATAAATGAAATCTACCCGAGTTTAGTTGGAAGATGTCAATAATTAATTAAAATTAAGATTTTTTGCAAAATAAATTTAAAATAATTCAAACTTATAATAATTTTCTACCGCATTTAACATTTTGTAACAATTAATATTAATTTTAAATATATTTATAGTTCTTTGGCACTGTATTAAATATTTATACAGGGCTGGCTTACTCGTTGCAGCAAACATGTTTATTTAGCAATAGCTTTATTATTCACCACAAGTTACAAAAATTCCTAGGTGTAGATGGCTAACGTTTCGGACATGTTATTATGCCCCTTTTCAAGGCTTTAAAAATACAAAATAAACGAAACACAATAAATTTAAATTTGAGCACTATTAGTGTAGAAAGACATATTTTTATGGTTTTGTCTTAAGCTTAGAATATCTCTCTGAACTAACACAGCTTGAATTAAAATCTATTGCTACGTTCGTTTAGTGTTTTTAAAGCCTTGAAAAGGGACGTAACAACATGCTCGAGACGTTAGCCGTCTACACCTGGACTTTTTTGTAACTCAAGCAACTAAAGCCATTGATAAATAAACTGTTCTAAACAGTTTTTATATTAAAAATTGTTACTGATAGTCTCAGGACTTAAGATGCAGCGACTATAAATTCGGACCTCAATCACACTTTTATACATTTTAAAATAATTTTAGAGAGATTTTAAAATAATTTAATAGATATTAACTGAGAATAATAACAGAATTATTGACAAAGAATAATATAATTTCATTTTAACACTTATACAGTGTAAAAATAAAGGTTTCAATTTTAACAGTTCAAAACAATTGTTAACATTTTTTTTTCTACAGAATTTTCTCAACTTGGATTAGGTATTTATTAGAGCTAAATTTTGTGCAAAACTGTTCACTTTGATTTAAATTTGGGATAAAATAATGAAAAACGATTGACTCAATAAAAATTATCAAAATCTACAAATGGATATTAATTTATTTACAAATAATAGTTCACTATTTTTAACATGGATTGTGTCAGATCTTTCTTAGAAAATATTACTATTTATTAAAACGTGTTTATTTTATATTTAAATTTGTGAAAAATGTCAAGTCCGAATTTAGGAAACCAGGTATCTAAGATTTTTTAATAGAATGTTCTCAGATTTTGACAAAACAATTTATTTTACTATCAAAGTTAAGAAAGATTTGAGCAATTTTTCTTTTTGTTAAGCTAAAAAAAATTTGTCCATCTTTGACAAGTTTTGCGATACTTGTGGATATCTATTGATTTAAAAATTACTGTTTAATTCAAAGAAAAATTTAAATAGTAATGCAAAAAATTATAAAGGTATCTTGATTCTCTATCTGAATACGTACCTATTCCATTATAAGTGCGTGTAACGTACTCTGTAAGAAAAAGAAAGTAAATTAATTAAATTAATTCATAGTCATGTTCCGGTATTGTATAAAGTACATAAAAGATAATACATAATGTATCGTTATGTAAAAATTATACACGCATTGTCATAGTAGATAAACAATAAAAATGAGACTGAAACTGTTTTCGACTTGCACTAGATACTTTCATGAATGGAAATTTTTTGCTGAAACGACAAAACATTTTTGTTAGATCGTTTTAACTGTAGTACAGCTAATATTTTTACTAGAAAATATTAGTGAAAATATTAGTTGCAATATAAAATATGTCTTGGTCTGCAAATGACGCTGTTGTACCCAAGCAAAAGTTAAGTATTAAAAACTTTTATAATTGTATTTAATATAATACAAATAAATAAATACACGTAATTTGGAATGTCAATAAGTGTTTTTTTTATTATTGTCTTGTGATTATTATTGGATCGTTACATTTATAGAAAAATAAAACACGCAACGGAGACATAATCTCGGCGTGAACGCAGCGGAAAATAATTTTTCATAACGTATATTTACGAATAAGAAATAATTTTGAGATCTTTCTAACTCTATTCTTTGCTTTCGAATTAATATTTGTTTCAGTAGAACGTGATTCTTTTTCGAAAATAATATTGAAAAAGACCCTGCAAACACAAGATTAAACTAAAGAAAATTCTAAAATATAAGAATTAAATAATTACATTAGCTTCTCATTTTCAGTGACTCCTACGAAATTAATCGACGTTTCTTAAAAATAAAAACTACTGACTAAAAACTGCTAAAAAACAACGCATGGGAGTGAGAATTTCTTTAAAGCAATAGCAATTAAAGATTATCATAAATCGAGATTATAAAAATTAAGTACAAGGCGTTTATAATAAAACAAAATCAGAAATTTCAATATCAATTCCTTAATTCTAAATTGTACAATTGCGTGTAGAACATTTATGGAGGCAGTTTTTATTATATTTATGTCTAAGCAGAAACGGGTTAGAAAGTACATTTTTATGAGCAATAACATTTTTTGCATTTAATAAATATTTCTAATTTGCTTTCTATATCAACATAGAAATCACTATCGTTTAAAATTTCATCTCTGCATTAAAAGTATACATATATTCATAGGTACACATCATTTTTTCATAATCAAAAATATTTATTTTGATCGCTAGAATATTTCGTGTACCCGTTTCTGCAATTAGGTATATATAAACTTAAGCTTTACCGATATTCTTAATACTTTGGTTCGCATTTCTCGACGTCTACGTATATATGCCACATTCTTTAAAGTCCATTGTATTGCACGTAGCTCGCGCGCTACATTTGCAGATTTTCTTTTGCTTTCTTTTTGATTGCGTCAGGATATACATGAATTGGAAGACCTTAAAAGCGAAGCACAACTGCAAACCTGCTATCTAGAATTCTGTTAAACGTTTATCAGATTAAAAAATAAAATCATTCTCGAAAACAGGGTTGACCAGAAGGTACAAAATAACTACAATAAAGCACGCGTTAAATTAATTGTTTTTCTATACAGTATAATTACTACTGATGGCACGCCATCCAGTATTCAAATAAATCAACAATGAGTATTATTTAACGTCATATTGCAGCTAGTATTTTACAAATAATTAAATATAAAAGAACTTGTTGCATAATAATTGAAATAAAAGTATACTGCAAAAATATTCAAAATATACTGTATAAAATAAATAAAATGTATAAAACATAGTTAGCTTCGATCCTAAAGTCTCCAAAAAATACAATATTTTTAAACATGTATGAATTTCTATTTACAATCTAAACTCATTACTTTCTAATCGACCAAGGTTTTATTCGAGTAGTAAAAGATAAATCAATAAAATTTAATAAATCACTAAAATTATTGTTTAATTTAATAATAATTTAATTTAATTTAATATTGCCGCGCAAAAACAACAAAAAATGACAAAATTTAGAAATAATTTGTGGTCGATTTTCAGAGGCCTTATTTAATTTCAGTTAAAATCTTTTGAAAAATCAAACCCCAGATTCTGAAAGATAATGATTAAATCTTTAAAAATTAACTTTGGATCATTCATTTAATTGATTTGGTATCTTTTTCTAATCGAAAAACAAATTAGTAGATGAATGGTCGCTTGGGAAGTAATGCATTAATCAATTATAAATTTTTGCCTAATAAAACGTGCTAACAAAAGTTAATGTGCTTCGAAATTCACGTTGCCAGTACCTTTTGAACATCCTGGTAATTGTTGTACTTCTACGAGACAAATATTGCAATATGTTCGCTTTACGCAGATTCGGATATAGATAAGTGAAAAAATTACAGACTTATTAAAACTGCGTTTGTGCAAGTTACGAAAAAAATAAAAATAATAATTTGAGCACAAATTGTATAGTACATTCATTGTATCAGTACTTGAATATACATTCAATCGCTGTAAAAAAAATAGTCATAGTATTATCTCATGAATTTTTCCATTTTAGGAAATGCTGTGAATTCCGTGCAACTTACAAATTATCACAAATGGCAAAATAGTGCACAATAGCAGTGATAGTAGTATTGAAAGTAAAATATATAATACAATTAAAATCGATTCTCTATTTATACAAATTATATCCGTACACTTCTGCGAGATTCCCTTTTTCATCTTATATATACAATTAAAAAGTTTTATTACACTACATTTTTGATCGAGACACTACGTAACTAATAATATACGTAAAATTGGTTCATCGAAGAATATTCTTAGACTCCTGTTTGTGAAGAGAAAGTGGAACTTGTATCGTGAATGTGAAAAAACCGCATCTTTGATAAAAGGCAATTTTATCGAACATTCCTGAGATCAGAATTAAGGCATTAGTTTGGTTTAAAGGTGGTCCACTTTTATAGTAAGAATATTTATCAAAAAATGACAGTGTAACTTCGCAAAGAGTACCCAAAATTCTATTCGTTTCTACTTTCTTACTACGCAAGAGAAAACTATCTACAGTTAATTTAAAAGTTACATAATTAGTAGAAGAATTCCTAGCGAATCTACTGTGTCTCAAAGCTACAGATCACATTTACTTCGACAAATTTTAATCTTTTAGAAAATAGTTACAAACATTTATATTTAAAATTGTTTTATTTACGTTTTTAAACTCGAAATTTGTCCTTTTAAGAACATCTAAAATATTTTAGAGTTAAGTTACTTTATACCGTTTGTGACTTTGTTTCTTTGCAATAAACATTTGGCTTTTACAAATTCCACAGTAATAATCTTACAGTATAAAGTGTACAACAATTCACATTTTTGTAGGACGAACAATTTTGTTAATACTTCTTTTCAATGCTAATAAATCACCTTGTGAGTTGTACATATAGAATATATGCATTTTACATAGCATAAAATTCTTAAAAACACGATCGGTGATAGTTTATGAGGATCACAGTAAAAAAATTACTTAAAATGATTCATTACAATACAATTATATATCGTAGCATGATCTTTCCACATTCAAAATTTCCATCCCTAAGATCCTCTTTACGGTTACTTACTTATTAATCACGCACTTAAACTACAACGAAGTCACGATATTACGACCTACATAAAAATCAAAGTTATAACGTGTATCAGTAAGATGCACGATTTTCTACGTAAATTACAATGATCAGTCAACAAAGTTCTGTAAGATTACAAAGCAGATATTAGGTTAATTAGTTAATTTTCAAAATAAACGACCTCGAAGAGCTGATATCGATATTTGAAAAATGCTTTCTTTCTCTTCAATCATTCTTACGATGTAGTATACAATTTTTATTATTATTATACAGATCTAGTAACAGATTATTATATCCAATATAAATGTATTTTCAATTTATATTACGATTATAATAATTTTTCTTGTTTTTGATTTAGAAGATTATTTATTCGTCATTTTAGATATAATAAATAACCATTGATTGGTATATTATTTTTTATATACTCAATTTTAAATGATATGTACCGTTTAACAAGTAACTAAACAAAACTTTTGATTCTTATTGAACCTTTCAATCACGATTTAAAAAATTCAGATGTTGATATTTAGTTCAAGGGAAGTAGATTTCAATTTAAGCTAACAATCAATGTTCACACATTCATTGTCATAATTATCTGTAGTAAACTAATGCATAGTATATCGAAGTTCAAATTACTTATTTAACACCTTTGCTGATACACATACCAAATACGGCTCGTGAATTTATTTCCCCTGGTGCTGCACGACTCATATATGGCTCGTGAATTTTTACAAATATAAATATTTTCAAGTTATTCTTAGCATAAAAATATACATTAGTCACTTTGAACAACGATTTTCTTGTTTTATGGACTTTTATAAAACAAAAGTACCTATTTATATTGGAGTTGTAATAAGCACTAATTAAAATTCCAATAAAAAGTTAAGGTATAAATGCCATAGCACTGTGTGAAAGAAAACTCTTATATATCATCAGCAGCGAAAGTGTTAAGAATCAGTTTAACCAATCAGTATGCTTATACACAGGAATTACGTACTTCTTCTTATAAATTGTCGAAATGTTTAAATGACTTTTAAGAAGTACTGACATAAGTATCTATTTCAAATTACTATACATTTCCTCCATAAAAATCAATTTCGAAAGTTTACAGAACACGTGCTTGTCTATTTACACCCGCAAAAACAAATGATTCCACGATTATATATTAAAAACAAAGTACTTAAAAAAAAAGAAAAAAAAATCGCGACTGAAAGTCTATAAAAATCAATCAACCAACCGCCATCACACTCTCCTCTCTCCAGAACCTCACTTTCCAACTACCGATACCAACGAATTAACCCCCCCCCCCCCCCTCAGATCACCGTGTCCTGATAAGCGGGCGGCCCGCTGAGCACAAACTGCCTCTGGCTCTGCCTGACGATGTCCATCCTGCTGGGCACCTGGGGTGTCGCCCTCACCCCGTGATAATTGCTGTAGCTGGACCTGGCGCTGGCCGGTCTGTTGCCGTACAGCTCGTCGAGGTCCTCGCCGTTGAGACTCTGGGTGCTGGTCTGCTGGAAGCTCGGATTGCTCTGGCCCTGCCACTGCATCGGGCTCACGATCTCGCTGTTGTTGTTGTTGTTGTTGCTGCTGCTGCTGGTGACGATGCAGGTCACGGTCGTCGCGTTGCCACTCGATTGCTGCTGCGGGTGCGGGTGCGGGGGCGGATGCTGCCAGGAGTCGGCGAGGTTGCGGGTCGAGCTGGCGCTCTCCCAGTTGGTCGAGCCGAGGCTCGGAGCTATCGGCGGGTAGGCGCAGGTCGTTGGCTCCTGGCTCCAGATATTGGGCGAGGAGGCGGCCATCGCTAGGGTGCTGTCCGGCTGCCAGGTTGGATTCGCTGTGGGGAGAGATTTCAAGGGGTGAGAGAGCGTGTGTGGGTTGGGAGTTTGAAGCGAATGTTGAGGAGATGCGAAGAGAAAAGGGAGATATGCTGGTGAAAACTATTTTAAATATGTAGACAGAAAATGGTTTTGAAGAAAGGGATATTCTTATATTATCTTATTTACTCAATACTTTAAAGCTAACGTTTTATTATAAATTTGACAAATATTTGTTTCTAATCTTATCATGATTTAGTTTTGAAAATTCATAATTTCGTTTACGGTCAACGAACATACTAAATTCGAAAGAAATAGTTTCAGCAAAAGCTTGTAACCTTTTAGATTTGCATAATTTCGTAAGGGTTCCTCAAAATTAGGATGTTGCATAAATTAAAATTTTTCAAACCATTAGGTCCGTCTGAGAGTGTTGAAAACGAAGATACAGCAGGTTGAAAAGTCGTGTGACGTTAGGATGGTATATGTTTTATATATTATTGTGACGTCACACAACTTTTCAACCTGCTGTACCTTGGCGAATAATCGTCCAATTGCAAAAAATAAATAAAGCTATAAATAGCTCTTTTCACATATTTAAAAAAAGAAAGAAAAAAATAATGCTCCTATGCTGTATTGATCAAATATACACCTTAAAAGATGAAATCAAAATTCAACGACACTATAATCTCTATCTCACAGAATACGATATTGTTATATCTAACCTTGAAGTAGACACTGAATTCGGAAAAACTCTACGACAAACGGCTGATCCAAATAGGTTACTTGAAAAATTCATTAAAAAAAATGACGCGATTGCAATTTTTACAGATGGTAGCAAATCAATCAATGGTACGAGTATATCAGTAGGAGCAGCTTGCTTTTCTTTTGACTTAAACACTTCTATTCAAAGAAGTATTAACAATAATGCGTCAATTTTCACAGCCGAATGCATTGCATTAAATGATGCACTAGACCTGGCTACAAATTGCACAAACACAAATGTAATCGTTTTCACTGATTCCTTAAGTGCATTACAAACAATAAAATCCTCAAAACTTAACATTAAATTAAATCACTATATTTATGAAATCAAAAGAAAAATTTGTGAATTTACAAAAAAAAATACCAACCATTTTAAAGTTAAGCTAGTTTGGATCCCTGCACATATAGGAATCAATGGAAATGAACGGGCTGACCAACTTGCTAAAGCAGCTACAAATAATCCTTATTGTAAAGATTTCCACATTCCTTTCTCTGACTTACGCCAGAAATTTAAACAAACTTCCAAATGCAATACAGAAAAAATGATTACTGAAATGGGCAAAAAAAAAGGTGTAGACTATTTTCAAAATTTTTACACTCTAAAAAATAAACCCTGGTTTGAAAAAAGTAATTTTAATCGGGCAAATATTGTCATGATAAACAGATGTCGAGCTAACCATTATAATCTCGCTGCATCTCTGGCTCGCATCAGCATAATTAGTGATCCTAACTGTACATGCAATACAAACATACAAGACCTCGATCACATACTTTGGCAATGCCCACTTTATGAAACACAACGACAAAACCTTGTAAGCGACCTCAGTAAATTACATATCTACCTACCTAATAAGAGCTCATCTATACTTGTTGATACGCGGCCTTCTGTATACAAAACTCTGTACAAATTCTTTTGTAACTGTAAGTTAAACTTATAATGTTATACATAAACACGCTATACTTTGTAATCAGACTGTATATCTAATCTATGTAATGCTAAAAAACCTCGTATGAGGTTAATAAAGCTTAAATTAATAAAAAAAAAAAAAAAAATTGCAAAAAAGAAAAAATACCAAATAATAAAAATAAGTATTGAATATGCTTCGACATTCTATTAAGCAGGCCTAGTGATTTTGAACATTATTTTTCAGGCAAAATCCCAATTATTAAGGTCTAAATATTTGTGTTTAAAGTACTTTTTCTTGAATACATAAATAATAATATTAAATGAAATTTAACCCATACAAATAAATAGAAACTTGAAGCATGAAAAATAAGTAGTAGATCATTAAACTTTATCATAATGGGTTACCTATTGATAAAGTATGCCATTTCTTATTCAATACAACATTTCCTATAGAAGAGAACGAGGCTAATTTGTACACTTTCTTTCAGGCTTTGCAGTAATCATTTTCTCAGAACTAACTTTTTTCGCGAATATTCAAGTTTATACTAATAAAAAATTGGGTTCATAGTTATAGATAAATTATTCTACTTTATCAAACAATATTATTATTTTCTTGCACACCCAAAGATGCCTAATTTGCGTCAAACGTTTCAGAAAATGTAGAATTTATCCAATGAGAATTTATTTTTTTCAAACAGCTTAATACGAATCGCTTTCGTTGACTGAAGTTAATGTTGCACTTTTCAGTGTGCGCCAGGCACACTAATAAATAACATGAGAAAAAAGCAAATTCCATATTAAAATTTTGATAACATCACCTCCAATACCCCGATCAACAATTCCCTCCCTGTACAAAGCAGCCCCACTCTCCCCCACCCCCCATACACCCCTGAAAATTTACCAGGATTGCCTCGATCCCAGTGTCCCGATATCCTGTCGTAGTTCAGTGTCCCGTGCGACAGGGAGCTCAGGTTCTGATTCGTGAGGTTGCCCATGATCGGGGGCGTGTTCGCGTAGAGGCTCTCCTGCTGGTCCATGATCCGGTTGACGGGATTCTTGCGCCTCGACTGGCGTACCGAGCTGCGCCTACTCGAGCGCCTCGTGCCGTCCCTCGATATGACCGAGCGCCGCTTGACCCGGCGCGGGGTCATCGGCTTGGGCGACACGCCGTCCTCCTGCTGGACCGGTGGCTCCGGCTGCGAGTATTCGATGCTGTACAGCGGCCGGGGCTGCTTCTTCTTCTTCTTCTTTCTAATTTGTGCTGGTGGTGGGTTGGCGCCGCGGAGGAGGGAACAGAAACGTTTCATGAGTATGGGTGAGAGAATATTGTTTGTTGGAAGTTTGGAGGAAGGGTTTGGCTGGTCTTTGGGTGTTTTTGAAGGGGGGATACGTGCGGGGTGTGTGTGTGTGTGGGGAGGGTGAAGGTGATGGGAGATGTTGAGGTTTGTCTGTTGAAGAGGAGCTCTGCTTGTTTTTTGTTGGTTTTTATGAGGTATTGCTGATATGGATTTTTCCTTTATTTTTACGGAAAATGAATTTAGATTATTGAATGGATATTTATTTTATACATATTTCTATTTGAATGGAGAAGACCATTGATTGTATCTGGTAAATAGTTTTATAGAAGACTTGTAAAATTTAGGAAAATAGTTGTGTTTTTCTGAAGAAAAATAAGTATTTTAAGCATTTGTTTATAACAATTTAGATTAAGAATTAAAAATAATCTGTTTTCAAAATATCTTAATAAATGGATGTTTCCAATGCCTGAAGACGTATTTCAACCTTCCCGTTCGTATAAAGACATATTTTATAAAATTACAATTAATATTTTAGTGTTTTAGGTATAATACATGGTTTCCACGATTTTTTAAAACAATTTTACATCAGATACGTATTTATGATTTGGAAACATCAAAATGATCGAATAAAGTAATCCATTGTCTTATTTTTTAGTAAGAAATTATAATAAATTCATAAGTATTGACTCACATTGATTGAAATTTAGTGAATAATTTTTCTATATTTTAAAATGTATATTATGAATATTTTTTATCATAAAAAGAAAATAAATCGATTTTAAAATTATGTGCAGAAGCTCCTCTTGTGAGGATGGAAGATTATAACAGACAAAGTTTCTGATTGATTCATGTCGTGTTTATTTTATAAAGTGTTATTTTTAAATAATGATTTGAGGTGTGCCAATATTAAAAAGTAGATTGTTGACTGCCAATTGAAGTATTAGTAATTTTATATTTATAATAATCAATATATTTTATTGGAAATGTATTCATAGCTTATTGATAAAATATTCTTTTAAAAGTTATCATAAAAGCGACGATTATGGTCTTACTTGTTAAAATTTTCAAAAAATAAAATTTAATATCGACTTTATTTCAAAATAAACACTACAAAATAGTCGTGACTTCTATTATAGAACAATCAACAATCTAATTACTAATAAAAGTGTTAATTGTTTAACATATTATGAGAAAACATATAACAAACTAATACGACAATTAAATAAAAAGTATTTTTAACAATAATGAATGTCTGAACAAAAAATTAAATTTCAATAATAATGTATTTTAATTATGTAAGTAAAAATGTATGACATCAAAGAAAATACAAT
Source organism: Gastracanthus pulcherrimus (assembly GCA_949152435.1). NCBI lineage: Eukaryota > Metazoa > Arthropoda > Insecta > Hymenoptera > Pteromalidae > Gastracanthus > Gastracanthus pulcherrimus. The sequence continues at coordinate 197,544,717 of OX424572.1, forward strand.
TAATAAAAAAACTTATTTGATCTACATATAAATATATTAAACTACAATTCTTATAAAAAAACATTACCCATTAATTAAGTAACCCAAAGATTAAGAATAGTGTTCACCAGGAAACCAGTGTTAAAGATAGGAAGAAAATAAAGTGAAGGGTTAATAAATAAAAAAGCAAGCATAATGTGTATTTTGTATATTGCACTTTTATTTGTCACCATAAAGCAAATCCTTTTTTTTTAGTTTATATATTGTGTGTGTTTTATTACAGAAACATTACAAAGAAATGGAATCGACTTTAAGTTATATAATATAATCTACATAACAAAGATGATGGAATTATGAATTGAACATAATTGTATGAACTGAAGAACACATATGAGACTAAGAAATAAATTAAATTATACAAAAAAGCTAAAGATGAACATTGAAAAATAATTGCGAACATCTACTTATGTAGTCTTACACGATGAGTCTTAAGAAATAAAATTATAAACTTATGACTGACAAGTATGAACCTCATCCTTTCTTTTTAGCGTGGAACCAACTATTAAGTCTATGAATTCTCTATAAATCTTAAAAACAATCCGTAGCACCTTTTATAATGCAAAAAGTGAAAACAAGCAGTTCCACGGAAAAGAAAGAAATTATTTAACACTAACACAAATGCAATCAACGACAGTCTAAGAAAGTGATGTTTCGGGGCAAGGAACACACGACTGCACTGAAATTAATCTCCTCGAACTCTATTTTTTTTAAATGTTCAAACGACATTTGGTATAAAACGTTCCTTAAACATGTAAGTTACTGCTATTTTATCATTATATTTAATAATTGTGACTTTATCAAAGATAAATAGTCAATCAAATATGTTATTGATTTATTTTTATTGTCAAATTTTAAGCAATAAAGATTGCTCAAAAGATTGCTTTTTGTAAGTATCAAAAGCTTTATCTTTAATAAAATAACAATTACCAAGACTTATTTTCTAATTATGATTTACCCGATTTGTACCCATATTACACCCAATATATATAATCAAGCTACTACATTAGTTAAAACTAATTTCATTGCAGTTCTCTCATAAACGAATCCTACAGTACGAATCTACGAAAAGGGTGTATAAATATAGCACGTCAACTCGACAGGCAGTATAAACATGTAATCTACCAAGAATCGAAAAATCCGCGATGGAAATATACGTTACCAAAATTTCATACAAAATATAGCACAAGTACGGTTTTTTTAATGCAAATGACAAATTGTTTTACAAAAAGTAATATTTCCATCAACGGAACTATTCTACGTTAAGTCGTTTGTTTCTTTATTTTTTTCTCAACAATTCGTCGACGTCGAATGGAAGCTTCGTTTGCTGCGCGCAAACGAAACGCATCCGTCACGGTTTCCCTCGTAGCTTATCTACGTATCACAGTCTATCAGTGCGTTATCGTTTTTTTTTTAAGTCTATTCGTGCGACGAACGCGTTATTGTGCCCTCTACAACGCTATTTTAGAAATGTCTTTTCACTATGTAGATCGTCGTTGTATTCTTTTTTGTATGCACAGGCCATTCGTATTTTGTGACGGAAATGTAAAATCGCTCTTTTGTAGCAAACTGTAAATCTCGTTTTGGTTTAGATGAATAGGTCTTTTTTTAAGCACGATCGATTTTCCGAACTTCTTGGGCATTGTATCTTTTATTCTTTAGAAAAGATATTTTTATAGTTAGAAAACTGTTCCAAAAATACATTTTTCGTTTAAATTTTGGAATTTTTAGACAAACTTGTCTTCTTTTTGAACGGTTCACGGAAAAGGCACTTTTCAATTTCTACACGTAACATGAATATTATTTGCCGTTGCTCTATGATTCAAGTATAGATATGTTTCATTTTTAAATTCGATTCTTATGTGTTTGGACAATACGTATATATCATCTATTTGGCAAGTTCAGGAATATGCAGTTCGACTTGACACGTGTATTCTACATCTAATTTTTCTTTTCTACCGAACATTAATATTGTTCCTTTGACACCGGTTGCGATTGAAGGAAATACTGTTCGAAACTGACTCGATTAACGCGGTTGCCTTTACAGCGGCAAAGAATTCTTTAACGTGAACACAATACATTTTGTATACACTTTTAAGTGGCACGATATCAAAATTAAGTAACAGTATTTTTGAGAACAAAATATAAATTTAAAAATTTATTAAGGGTCTACTTAGAATATTTTTAGAAATCTACTTATATCATGTAAAATTTTAATTTGAAAATATTATCGCAGAGCAGCTTTACCGTGCATAGGACATTGCAATCAACGCACTATCCACGTCAAACTACAGTGCGATACGTGCATTATAAAACAATTATTCAAAACATGTATAATTTACAAGTTATTTTTTATACTATAAAAAATAAAATCAACTAATCGAATAAATCTATCTTTTTGTGAAATTATAATTATAAAATTCACACAAAACTTAATTTTAATTATTTTTTGTTATTCTTTGGGGAACATAAAAGTAAAATCATTCAGAAAGTATTTTATAATATTCTATTTTCATGCAGTTTAAAGTACTGCCACGAATCTAAAGTGAAAATTCATCAAAATAAAAGTAAAAATTTATACATACATATAATTGTGAAATATAAAAAATATTTTGATTACACTCTATACTTCAAACGTCATCTTCTAAATTTCTGAATGATTTTGTGACTTATCTTGTCCACACCAAACACCAATGAAAACGATGCATAAACGTTCTTCCCATTCAATCAGTGGGATAAACTGGTTACATTTAGAATTAATGAAAATTCTTTTCTAAAATAAGTAAAAACCACGACAGTTACATTGCATTGTGGCGTCTATCGAAAAGCACAATTGAACATTAAGATTTCCTCAGAATATCTTCGAACACTATACATTCCTTATCTACAGGCTCTAAAAAACGCACTTTAGAATACAACCTCCGCTCGAAAAATTTTCCAAACATTACACGCTTAGCCCACTTCACGCAAGCAATCAACGACACACGCCACAATGCACCCGAATCCCGGCCTAGAACACCGTCAGAGCCCCGAAAGAAAGGAAAACCACTCTCCCCTATCACAATTCCATCCAACCAGCAGTCATCCTCGAAAAAGCAAAAACCCTCCCTCCCTTCCCTCTAATAATTATTAACGAACATGGACAGTGGCCTGCCGTCTCCTCGTCTCCTCGGTCTCTCCCCCTGTTCCTCCCTCTGTCCTTGCTGTCCCTCTCTCCCCCCGTTGAGCGCCTGCTCCTCGATCGAGAGCCTCGGATCCGAGTGGAAGGACCTGAGCCTGGGCGCGGGCAGCGGCGGCGGCGGCGGCTGCACCGGCTGCATCTGCTCCCTAATGTGATCCGCGTGCACGGCCCTCGGCCTGTACGAGTTCCTGTTCTGCTGTCTCCCGCTGCTCCCCGTGCCCGTCGAGGAGTTCACGGACGCGCGCGCGAACTGCCTATTGCGCATCAGCGGACTGTACGGCGGCGCGTTCGGCTGGTTTCTCTGGGAGTAGAGGCGTTGCTGCTGCTGCTGCTGCTGCTGGTGCTGCAGGCGATTGAAGCTCAAGTTCGGACTGTGAGTCTCGAGGGTGTCGTAGTGATCGAAGCGAGCGAGATGATGCTGGGCTGGCGAATGCAGCTGGTCTATGGGGTTCGAGTAGTCCGCGTAGTCGAGGTCTCGGCGGCGTCTGAAGCTCGAATTCGCGCTGTTGGACGCCGGTGGTGGCGGTGGATCGGTGCCGGCGTCGTGCTCGAGGATGGTGGCGCGCACGCGATTGTCGTAGGTGTAGAGAGTTGGAGCCGGCGGAGGTGGTGGTTTGACTTTCTTAGACGGCGGCCGCAGAGAGGCGGGCGGCGATATTAGCGTGACGGCGGAGGACGAGCGATGCGAGCCCGAGGTGGTGGTGGTGGTGGTGGCCGTGTTGGTGGGATAGTAGTAGCTCTCGTGGGCCGAGGCTGACGTGGTGGTGGCGGTGGTGGTGGTGGTGGTGGTCAAGGTGGAGTGTTTGTTGGGCGTGTAGGCGGGCGGCGGCAGGGCCGAGTAGCTAACGTACATGGGATGGAGCGGCGTGTGGCCGGCCATGCCGAAGTCACCCCCGCCGACAAAGTCAACTGCAAAGAGGAGTTACAGAGTTCGCTGCTTTCATCGCTCTTTCATTTCTCCTTGCTTAGGGCGGATTCTTATGTGTATGCTGTCTTCCTTTGCGGGGAGGCTGTGTTTTTGTTTGTTTGTTCATGGAAAAGCTCGAGGATTCGTACTGAACTTATTTCGTACCGATTCCGGCAGTTTGCTTGTTTTATAGGCTCTCTTTGGCTTGTTGAGAGATTTTGATTATGAGGAGGCGCGACGGTTCTTTGCTTTTTTTGAAAACCAAGTCAGTCATATTTCGTAGCGGTCTTCAATGTTATTCACTGTATGATCGTTATAGATTTGACAAGTAGGCGACAGAATGCAAGTGCGTTTTAGATGTTTGCAAGGTAGTGTTAAGGTAGTTCTTGCACGCAGGTAGAATGTATTGTAGGTACACAGAGAGAATTTTCTAATAAAAATTATAACCAAATTCAGGGTAAAAATTACCGTAAATAACTATAAAGCTGGGACACTCCTACTTTCTGGCACTTTTTACTGATATTTTACTATAAAAATTACCTCATTGACTACAAATTTTACCGCACAGACTATAAATTTTACCGCACTGAATGGTAAAATTTGCCTGATTTGAGAAAAAGAAGACAGCTGATAAAGAAAACAACTGAGCGTGTACACATTTTAGGTTAACTCAAATATAAATGTGTATAATGTACTTATTTAAGTATTAATGGTACTGCTACAACAATTGGAAGAAAATCCAGATTTTTAAAAAATATTTCGTACAAATTTTACCACAAATTTTGGTTTTCTCTAAGATTTATACAGGGAACTTTTCCTCTACGGCAGGTAAATTTTACCCTTCAGTACGGTAAAAATTATCGTAAATATCAATAAAAACTGCCGGAAAGTTAGAGTGTCCCAGCTTTATAGTCATTCACGGTAATTTTTACTGCGAATTTCGTCATAATTTGTATTAGAAAATTCTCTCCGTGTACGTATTTTTTCCGATTTTAAAATGCTATACTGCATGAAAAGATAAATGAAAGTTTCATTTGTGAACTCTCATACAAATTATCACATCAAATTACGATTTACGTACTAGATAAAAACTTTTAAAGCCGTTCACTCTACTATACTACTAAACAAAATTTATTCTGAAAGAGTTTGAACTAAAATCAAAGAAAATATTTTTTTTAATAGTATAGTAGTCGGTGAACATCCAAGGAGACCGTAAGCGTGTACTAAACAAAATTCTCGGTTCCGAACTTTATTCGTTGAATTTTTAATTTTATAAATCTCTTATAATTGTCCACAAGTCTTTGTTCTATACAGAATTCGTGTTATATACTCCATGTTTTTTCTTAAATTCTTATGAGAAACATTCGGGTTACTCAAATTAATAGTCAGTAAGATGTGTCGCAAAATTTACAACATAATAAAAACGATTTTCAAATCTTACATATTTCGTCACGGACCCAATTATAATTTTGCCCAGTCATAAGTATTGTTACTATGAACTATATATTTTAATGTCACGTAATTCTCTTGATATTCTAATCGTGCAAGAGCTATCTTAAAAGTCTAATGTTTATCTTTATATGTACTGTTTTCAAAATTAGTAAACCTATTCAAATTTATGTAATTATTAAGTATATTTATATACCCTATTTGTATATTTGTGTTCAATGTTGGCATAATAAAATATTTATAAAAAATGTTTAAACACTTATTTCAAAAATTGTTTATAAAAATTAATTTTCTGCTGATTTATATATATGCAATTTAGAGAATAAAACAAATTTTTTAATAAACTGTTTATGATTAGAAAAAAATTCGAAATATCTTTAAATTTGAAAGCAAAATGAATAGAACTGAACATCATGCTCCAAAATATGATCACTTGGACGTAAAATAACTAGTAACTTTTATTGCGATTAGAGTGTACTTCGATATAACTCTATTGAAAAGCAGGCTAACAAGAAGCGAAATATATCTACGAGTGCTATGCTACTAAAACTGTATGCATGCAGAGTATTGATTCCTTAAAGTTTTCCATGAATTTACTCACACTTTAAACTTTTTTAATGGACAATTATGTTAACTAACAAAGAAATAAAAACATTTTATTAATATAAGTTTACAACATCCATTTAATTAATTAACATATTGCAAAGTTACAACGATAACATTTTTATAATTGTGTATTTAATTTTTTAATTTTCTTATATAAAAAATATTTACGTCATTATTTTTACAGAAGCAACATATATAAATGCAACATTGATATATATTATTTTCTACTTTATTATTTACTTTCTATTAATTTACTAATATTTTACTAATCAATTTTTTATTTTCCTTATATAATTTATTCTTTTTAGGAACAACAAAGAACAAAGCAGACAACATCCATTCATTCTGTTGCGAATTTACCATGCATATGATACTCTGTAGTGCAAAGCACTTACCAAAAGGGAGGGTCAAATCCACCAATGAAATCAACTGTAACCGATAACCAACCCTCTTTTCAAGTAATATTACCATAGGTTAAGTAAGTGTTAGTTTCCGCGATCACCAGCGATCATTACAAGTAAGTTAAATTTCAACTATATAGGTGTGTGTTCTTTATATCTCATTCAGAAGGTTCATTCACTCATTAGTTAAAGTTGTGTGATTCTCTAGCAAAAAGGTGTGAATCTCGTGTGGTTCAAAGCCTATCCAGTGAAATTAATACGTGTGTGTCTAGGTAAAATTAAACTCTGTACTTACAGCTGTCATCTTCTTCCAGGAAAACTCGACTCAAGCAAATTCCACCGATGACCGCCATGACCTACGAAATAATGTTAATTCGTCAAATCAGGCAAAGTTCTTGCTCATAAACTCATTTATAGTTAAAACTATAAAATCTCTTTAATTTACATAAAACATTCTTTTAATTAAAATTTATTCTTAACGGTAAAGGAAATAGGCTAACTAACCGCCAGCAGACATTGGGTCGATGAATGTAAAATTTCAATGACTTCATAATCTAAAACACAGCCGGTTACACGATCGGGACGAACGGGCCTGTAAACATCCAGTTGATCCGGCCCGGTTTTGTTGTGATCTGGCTTGCATCCTGGTCCATTGATTTGCCACCAGGAGAAACTGCCAGTTCCCAAATTTAATAGATCGCTATTCTGAATTTTGAAAAAGAATAGAGTTTATTACAATCGTCAATTCATACATTTTTTAATAATAATTTTTTCTAGATTAAAAAATTTAGAAAAAGTGTGTAACATGAATTTGTAAGTTCCTTTATTACATGTGTTTTCAAGCTTAAAATTTTGTTGAAGTTGGTGAAGCTCAAATTATTATCCAAATAGAATTTTTGCAAAATATACAATCCAATATGATGATTAAAAAATCAATAACTCGATATTTTTTAAAAAAACTCAAGAACTCTTGCTGAAGTTAAGTTTATTATCCTAATTTTTAATTAATTTAATAAAATTATTTTGTCACATTTCATACAGTTTTAAACTTTGTAAGACACGCTAACAATCATTTATAAAATTTATTTATATGTTTAAATTCTTAATGAGCAAATAATACATCTACGAAAAAGTCACTTTAACAGGCTGTGATAATCCAAAATTTTTATTTCTTTTTAAAAACTAACCGAGAAACGAACTTTTTTTAAGAATTAAAGATAAATGTTAAATTATTCTTTTAAGTTTTCATGCTTGTATTTGATTATGACAAAATAGTTCTTCAACATGATTTTACTCATCCTCAAAATATAGATACGTATGACTAATCTTTCCTTACGAGTTGTCTTTTTTTCCTTGAAAAACAAGCTAAAAACTTTAACTTATCTACAGTCTAGCTCTGAGAGGATACGATATTTACTAATATGCTTGTACATTCAAATCACATTGCATAAATTACTATTAATGACAAAAATTCAACACGCGCGTTGTCACTTAGCGGCTCGTAAAAAGTAACTCCTCACATTTGAACTCTCGCTCGTTTTACTCCAAAACAAGGCTATTACGGAACAGCCACTTATGCAATTCAATCGCGCCGGTCAGCACTCTTAAAGTAGTCAATTTCACAGCATCGATGCAAAAGCCTTGGCGCGGAGAAGACGGAGGGAAAGAAAAAATTGGAGCATCCGACAATTTACATTTATACACGGACAGACGAGATGACTTCAGCGTGGATCGCGGCTCAAAACAAGTCGTCCGCGCGATGAGTACTACGACGACGACGGGTCAAGTACGCTATAAGGTAGTAACAGTGTTTTGTACAGCGTTACAAACCAGTACATAAGTTCGTTTTATTTTAAGTTACCGTCTAAAATAGAGTTAAGTATTTGTACTTTGCATAGTATTACGTAATAAATTATACACTGAAAATAAAATTTGTTAAATCTAAGTAAACGTTTCCTTGAATCGTACTAAGAAAAGATTTACTTAAATAAAGTAAATATTTCTTAAATTTAGTAAATATTTATTGAATTGAATACCAGTCTTTTTACTTAGATTTAACAATTTTTTTTTCAGTGTAGAATAAATACCTATATAAATAATGGAAAATCTTAAATAGACGCTGAAATTGAAATATGCTACAAAGTTTTGAACGGGATTGTACTATTATTTAGGTGGATATATAAAACAAAACTTTCGATGACTATATTCTTTTTAAACCAGGATGACTACCAATTTTCTTCGGGTTTTAGCTGGTGGGGTGACTTAAAGCTAACCAATAAAAAACTTACAGGTATCACACATCTATAATTTGGTGTGTAAAGATTATATAAAATACTTGAAAAATGTATCTTTTTAACAAATATGACATCAACATTAGTATTTAAATTCATTTTAGCATTCTTACATTTTTCAATACATAATTGTAAATTAATATACACCTATACGGTATGATATTTCTGTGTAACATATTAGTGAAAACTTAAGAAAATTGTACATAGACGTTATCTATGAAAATGCACCATTATACAAACATCGTATACAGGACTTGCATGATAAATATTCAAATTTCAAAGATATGGCTGAATCCACCGTAACTTGCACACTTCTCGTCCGCAAGTCTTATGCATATTGTAGGCGAGTAAACTCACGCAACTACTTATCAAGGCTTAACGTTAGAATATTTTCTAAATGCCCATTACTAAAATGAATTAAATACCATAATGTTGATGAACAAGATAGTATAGTGTACTAAACATGTTACTTCTGTAGTATTAACGTTATTTTGTACAACAATGGTTAAACATTGTATTTTATAGAAGCAATTATTTTGTCGTAAATTGAAGTATCATTACAAAATATAATTCCTGTAAATATGGATCTCCCACATTAATATTTTACCCGTATATAAGTGTAATGTAAGTTTGTCCTGCAATAAAATGCCAGTTTCGTAGCATTGAATTTTCAGAAGTATTTAACGACCGTATGCACTTTTTGGAGTACTGAAGAAAAGGCCTACAAAGTCGACTCAAGTTATGCCTTTTATTAAAGTTTCATAAAAAAGCGGTAAGTTATGGCGCAGCTTCTAGCGGCATCAGCCATATATATTACTGCTTATCGAAAAGCAGTGCTTTCAACCTTTAATTATACGTGTATAATATTGCTATAAAGCCATTATAAAACTTCCTAAGAAAATCCTAAAAAGTACCAATTTTGGCCCTAAAAGGAAAAATAATTGTACCGCATTTGGCAAGATTACATTTTGTAGATTGTATCTTGCAAAATCTGTGAACTATTTTTAATGAAATTTGTTGAATAATCTTTTAAAAAAATGTATTCTCCAGTATGAAAATCTTAATGCAATGCAACCAGCGAAAAATATGTACATTGTGAAAAATTCCACAGCGTAATTTAAACCTTCATTTTCTCTATCTCCCCCGGATGTTCAGAAGGAAAACAATAAAACTCAACTTCACTATAAAATTTACATTCCTCGCAGTCCAAACTTAATTTTTTAACACCTTCCCCTCGTTAACACACACACACAACCACCTCGAATCCACCTCAAGCTGCTGGGCACGAATTACGACTCACCTTGTCCAAGACCCCGGCGCTGAGGTAGAAGCACGTCAAAAATACGTTCCAGCCCAGCCACAGTACGTTCCACACGCAGTACTGAAAACAGAGAGAGAGAGAAAAAAAAATACATAGAAAGTAAGACACAGCAAAGAAGACGGATGAGAAATCAAGCGTGCGTTGATTGGGTTCATTAGCAATTAGAACACGCGGCGAGCGGTGCCTATTATGCGACATATATCGCGTGCCTAATGTCGCACTGCGGGAGCCACTCTCGCGTGTCCGTAATATTTCCTTAAGTGAAATGTGACTAACTCTCGGAGAATGCCCCCCAAAGCAGGTCAACGGACTGCAGCGGCGGCGGCAACCCAGGAGTCCGCGGATGGAGGAGGACTTGTTGCTCACGCGCGCGCGAGCGACCCTGAGTGTTTTAAGTCGCGATTTCTCACGGTCTTTGTCGATGGCATCTGTCGCGTGGGGGGAAGGTTTATTGATATTTAGGGTGGTGAGAATATGAGGGGTTCCGATTTTTGAAATTATTTTTGAAAATTGTGTAAAGGAATTTTGCTGGATATTTTTTGTTGTTATAAAGTAAGATAAAATTATGTGAAAAAATCAAATAATTTGCTTTATTATCAGAAACGATAAGCTTATATATTTAGTATTATTAAACCCAAGCCAGATCAAAAGAATAACTGTTTATATAATTTAAATAAATACAGCTTTATTTGATATTTTATTAATTAATAATATTACGTCAAAGAATTTCAATAAGATTATACTATTCATATAAATAGGAAAAGAAACTTACAGAACAACTTATTTTAAATTAATTATAAATTTATTTGTTTTTAATTTACGGACATTACTGCCCTTACCCAGACAGCATGTGCAAGTCGTATCTCTGCCACCGAAAAAATTCGGAGACATTTTTTTTAAATGTCTCAGAAAAATTCGGACTAACGGGGATTTGAACCCACGCCCCTTGAGTGTGATAAATTATTATTAATTATTAAGTAAATTATTAGTTATTGTTTTTTTGAAAGATTTATAATGTTCAGAAAGTAAAATGTTTAACTTATTAAAAATCAAAACACAAAATAAATATATTTTGTTTGATTTTCTATTTTTTAAGATTTGTAAATATTTTTCTATAAGGAAGTTATGCAAATGAAAATATAAAGATACTTAATATGGCAATATATAATTAACAAATTATTTCATTTTCTTCCATGAATTAGGATGTTGCATAAAAATAAAAAGTTGATCTTTTACACGAAATAGGTAGAATAGCGAAAATTAATTAGGTCGCATTTTTACTTTTGAATCAAAAATTTGAAATTCACAGACCTTTAAAGTTTCCAAATTTTCGATATATATAGATATACTCTAATGCTACTTGACGTCATGAAATTATACAATCGTAACGTCACGAAGATTTCAAATGGCTGTAATTACTTAAATTTTCGTTAAATTGAAAAAAAAATATACGACCTAATTATTTTAGCATAAACTATTTGAATATGAAATAAAAAAAAATCATGTAACAACCGAATTGTGAATTTCTGCTTATTTGTAACATGTAGTATAATGTAACCTATTATTACAACAGATAACTATTCAGTGCAATCAGCATCACACTTGCAAATAAGGTGAACTGGATCTGGTTTGCTGCTTGGAAAGGTATCTTAATTGAGAGAAAGTCGCATCACTTAATACCTTTTTATTTAAGTTTTCACTTGGCTGCTGTAGCCATTCTCTTGCACATGTGAAACACTTACCGATATGATATATTTAGGTCGATACTGGAACGCTCCGAAAAATCCAAGTATAACAAAGATTATGTTAAAAAAATTGACCAGTATCGGCACCCACATAAACCCCAGGAAGTCGAAGACTTGCCGCTCTATGGTCGTGATCTGTAAAATAAAAGAAAAATTAAATGTTAAAAAATTATAAACAGAATTTTATAAAGTTTTGAGTAAAATACTAAAAAATGTATCAATGATATGCTGTATTACAAATGTAAAATGATTAAGAAAAATTCAGAAGCATTTTTGTTCTAAATGAGACATTCCAGTATTTAATGGTTCAATTCATTAAATGGCCTTAATTCATGGCAATTGTTCTGTAGTTTACTCATTCCTTCAATTGTCATAAAAATTAAACAGTAGTTTAATAAATGATAATGAAACATTTAATGTGAAATACAAATAATCGTTATGAAAAGTATTAATTTAAAAATAAAATATTTAAATCTCATTTGAAAGATGAAAGTCTAATATTTCACCTAAAAACAGAATCAAACTATTTACTACTCTCATAATAATGGTAGAAGTTATATAAACTAAACAAAGTTCCACTCAAGTATTTTTAAATTCTGTGCTGATGAAAGAACTACAGCATAAATGAAGTGGTATTGGTATCTATATTTATAGGAATAAAGGAAATGTATCTTTCATTACTGACACATGCAGTTTTAAAAATGTGTTTCAAATAAAAGCAAGAAAACAGACTTCAAAGTGCTAAATTTATAACAGTAATAAACTATACTTTCTCAAAGACTTTTAAATTTATATAATAATAAATAATTAAATAAATAAATTAATAAATAAATAAATAATTAATAAATTAATAAATAAATAAATAAATAAATAAATAAATAAATAAATAAATAAATAAATAAATAAATAAATAAATAAATAAATAAATTTATAAATAAATAATAAAATTAATAAATAAATTAATAAATAAATTAATAAATAAATAAATTAATAAATAAATTAATAAATAAATAAATTAATAAATAAATAAATAAATAAAAATAATTTTAAATATCACACTTTACATTAAAAACTTCTGTAACAATTTTATTAAAAATATTTCTTAAATGGAAAAGTATGGTAAAAATAATCTTACTACATGAAACACTAGTTATTGATAAATTTGTAAAACAAAAAGAAAACATGAGCTAGAAAAACAGGATATCATTAAGTACATGCAAAAAATATTTAACCATATGATTAAAATTTCATTATGATTAGAAAATATAGTTAGCACTAAGCACTCTACGCATAAAAATTAATACCTATATCTTTTTCTTATTATCAGCTACATTTAAAGATTGTATGAATCAGCATGAATCAGATTCAAAGAAAACAAAATAAATGATTTGTTTTTATTATTAGACACAAGATAATAACATAAAAATTAAATTCTGCTAAACTTTGTTTTATTACGTACAATTACATTACATGACATCACGTTAAGATGATGTTGCATCTGAAATTATTTTATTATATATACAAGAATTATTTAAAGTTTTCATTATGAAATAAGCAAAATGATTAATATATGTAGTAGCTATATGTACTTAAAGCTTCTTGAAATAAGTTAACAAGATTTAAAATGAAACACCTGTTGCTGTGAAAATAAAAAATGCAAAACCTGTTCTGCATTGATTAAAGATTGGCAAGGATTGTATGAATCAGGATGAATCAGATGATGAATTCCAGTTAACAGGAAATGAAAAATCTTAGATCATGAAAACTACCATCCATTTACAATCATTATATTTCCTGATTTTTCTGTTAATGATTTTTCTACTGGTATTTACTTTTTTATTACACTACAGTAAAAAATTGCAACCAACACAAATCTTGATCTTGTATTAACTCGGCTTTAATAATGCATTTCTGTTAATTACGTAGCACGAGAGACCTACGAAGCGAGTCATCCAGAAGTAAAAAAACTATTTCATATAAGGGTATGCATTTCATTCATCCACTTTCTCACATACATTTACAGCTTTTTTTGTGAAGCTGTTCCCTTTTAAATTATACAAGCCAAGTGTTATACTATGCAGTATACACAAATATGAGCAACAGAAGTAAGTATTCTGCAAAACCTTGCTACAAAAACAAATTTGTAAAATTACTACGCTCAAGACTGAAAATAATGGAACCTATGCCGATTTTATAATGATACCATAAAATTAATGTAAATAAAAATGAATTTTACTTCATTGAGAATAGTCAATTTCCATTTTTTAAAATACTTTCCAGTGACAACGCTGAATTAAACTTTGGGGAAAAAAGAGCTTCTGAGCCTAGTGATCTAACAAATCCTTCTTCGCAGCGCTCACGAATGAATTTCAACCATCCAACCAGCCGCACACTTCCATTCATGCTCCAAAATCACAAAAGCCACCTCCATACTATAGAAACTACCACAACAACCAAATGAGAAAAAGGACAACAACACACAACAATAAGTATATACTCACGAGCTGGAGGGTGCATATCGTCAGCAGAAAGTGCCTCTTGCTGCAGAACCCCATGTCGTCATCTGTGCGAGGAGACGAGGCGGCCTCCTTGTCCCCCGGTCGTGTCGCCGTTCAATTCACCACACCACCACTGTATATCCCAAATCTATCACACGAGACTATTAAACTCTATCTCCTCGGGTCGACGAGGACGACTGCTGCAGCTGATGCTCGTGCTCGCGGCTCCAGCTGCACCGCGCGCGGCATAATATATAGGTATGTCACGCAAAAAGCACGTATACAGGTGTACACACCGCGCACTCGTCGCAGCTATGCATGTACTAAAACGACAGTAGTCGGCTTGAAACTCGGCACTGGCACGGCATCGAGCGCGATCCCTCTTCAGCTGCGTAAGATTTAGCTAATAAGCTTGCAGCAGCAGCTCCGATGGCCGTTGCGATGCGTCGTCGTCGCCATTTTCTCTATCCTCTTCTCCTCCTCTACCTCACTTTGTGCTTCTTTGCTGCGGGGTCTGCGGGTGCAGGTGAGTGTATATAGCTATATAGGCGTATATCGTTTATCTACATATACACGCTGTGTGTGGGTGTGCGTGTGTCTCTTGCTACAACTCTCGTCGTTTAGGCTGTACTGCGGCTACCGCTTGAATGCGGCACGCGCGCTCTCACGGAGCCGAGCGGAATTTCTCAGCCTGGCGGAGGAAGTGGAGCTGCTGCGTGAACAAGACGGTTTATAAATGGGGGAGAGAGAGAGAGAGAGAGAGAGAGAGAAGGACGCAGGCAAGTGCATGCACACACGCACGCACGCGCAGGCTGCAACCTGCTGCTTA
>OX424572.1:198164980-198424981 GCA_949152435.1 Gastracanthus pulcherrimus
AACATCTTATAAGAGATAATTTGTGTAAGTATAGAAGTACACAAATACAATAAACATTCTTGTTTAATACATTTGAAAAAAAAAACGATCAAACTAAATCTTATTGACTTTTGTTATTGAAATCTTATTGAAATTATGTAAAATTGTGTCATAAAAACTCATACTTATAACAAATAAATAATTAGAGTAGTACGCTAAGGTTATCTTAACGTCGGACAAAATAGTAGAAACGTTTTCTTTTTAGATTTGTACAAAAAGGAACAAAAACTTAACTAAACGCGATGCTTTTGCTTTAAAATCTTAGCCCAAGAGTCTGATGGTATAGTGGCGAGTGACAGGCTTCTGTAAGACTTCTGTCAGACTTATGGTGTCAGACTAATACAGTAAATTAGTGGTTTATAGGCTAATTATTCATTGGTAAACAATAATAAATTTAATGTTTTCAAATGGTTCTTAATTTTGTAAAGATTATTATTCCAAAAGTTAGATTTTGGTTTCAAACATCTATATTTTACACACAACCTGAACTTCCTATTAACAACATTAACTAAATAACTTTTTTGATTATTATTTACAAATAAATGAAAAGCTTCATCATTTAGGACGATCCGTTTTCTCTCAAAAATATGTTTATAAATATTTATTGTAATTTCAATTAAAATGGTTATATCCATAATGTACGATATTTCAGTGCTCTATTTCACCCCCTGACCATATCCGACTCCATAATCAAAAAACTACATATTTATGAGAAAGAAAACATCCCAATAAAGCTCACCTAAAAAAACCCCACCCACAACAAAGATGAAAAGCCATGCCGCCACGATAATTACCCCTCCAAGCTATGTGTACCCTCCGCACCCTCTAAAAACCCTCGAGGCACCTCCTCCTCCTCCTCCTCCTCCCTCTCTCACATATAAGACTCTCCATCTCCCTCCTCCCACTACACGGCTTATAATTTATGGTACACTCGTCCACTAAACAGCCTCCCCGAACGAGGTCATCCCGCTCCGGGGTCGCCAGCGAAATATTCGAGGCGTGTGCACCGCACACTCACACACACACGTACCACTATACCGCGAATCCGGGGAATAATTTTCGCTGGGGCGCGCGCGCGCGCAGGGGCTGCCGCCACTGGATCGATGAAAGGGTTGACCCAGTGACCTGGAAGCCGGAGCTGTATAGCTGGAAGCCAGAGCTGTGCTCCTAGTGGCTCCGTCACTCTTCCGCGGCAGCGGGTCAGGCGATCCATCGAGGAGCCGTGGTTGTCGAGTGCTTTTTCGAGAAGCCCTCCTCCTTCTCCCCCTCGGCCGTGTAGCGTGAGCTGAATCGCAAAGGAAGGAGGAGGAGAATTTAGTTTGTTTATGCGCCAGTGGGGAGAAAAATGCGGCGAGGGTGTTGACAGGGTTGACAGGGTTGCAGGAAGCGGGGATTTATTATTGCGGCGAGGTTAGTTTTATGGGTGGTGGTGGTGGTGGTTGAATGCGTAAACAAGGGGGGGGGCATGTATTTTTAGAAAAATATAGCGCTGAGGGTTTGTTGGGATGTTTTGGAGTCGTTTTTCTTACCGATGCGGGATTGTATGATGTACTACTTGTAGGTGGTAATTAATCGGGTATTTTTGGGTCATTTTATTGTGCAAAGATCTTAATTTGAAGAAAAAAATGTTAGCTTGCACTGAAATGTATGAATATTGAAGAACAATTTTATTATAATTGCTTGCTTTTTGCAGAAAACAGTATTTTAATACTGAAAAACTTCGCGTGACATAACTAAAACATTATGAGCGTGCGTTACTGGAATTTTTTATGTATAAAATGATTACTTACAATTGGGTTAAAGAGCAGTATTGAGCACGGTATTAAACAAATGTTATTTCAGCAACAAGTATTGAGACTGTTTTAATGAACATATTAAAAAGAATATTCAGAAGTTCCCCAGGAATGCTGTTCCATTTCAACCAGGGATTGTCTTACCGCAATGCACTTATACTACTGACGCAATATCTAGATTTAAGGGGGCCAGCCTGAGTTAAACACGAAGAAAGAAATTTTTTTTCAAGAGCCGATCAATATTTTTTTCAACAGCAAACATTCTGAAAATCTTTTTTTACTATAAATACTTGATATTACGAGTATCTATAATTTTACCGTTGTAAAACCTCGTACATAAAACTCAATTGTATGTTTTGATTAACATTTTATTCAATTAGGACAAATTTGATCGTTGATATCGTTCTACAAATCTTACTAATAAAAAGTATTATATTCCATCTTAACTTTTTTTATTTCCGGCTACACTCAGTCCAAGAGTAACCAATGGGTAACCATGTTTTGGAGATTATGAATCAAGAAAAAGAGATGAATGTTACCGTTTTGATTTTCTAAATTGTTCACCAGCTTGCCTCCTTAAATATTTGCAATAAAACAATCGTTGAAGAATACTTATCAATTTTATCTGTCCAAATTGATAGCTTCCAGGATGCTCTGCATAATGATGGAAATATATAAAACTAATTGAATGCAACGACTAGCTAAGTTAGTTATGGGCTATGGGTTTGTCCGATCGTGGGTAGTTATGACTGGATACGTATACAGGGAGCTTCGAATGGGAAAATCGAACGTTTGAATGTGTAATTTAGTGCGTGGGCGAGTTTAATCGGATTATAACGAGCGAAGTAATTATTGCAAAGGTTGAGAGCGACTTTGTTGAAAAGTGGGTGGACGGCGCTTGGGATTGATGGAAATAATCGTAGAGAATAGTGGAAAGTCGATGATGAAGTAGCACGGAAATGAAATAGAAAATTCAGAGTATACTTAATCGATTATATGCACGTTTAATAGGATTTTCCATAAATGTGTAAGTTTATTTGAACAATATTAAGCTTAGGACAAATAAATTAAACTTTTCATTCAATAATAGTAATTATCAGTCTAAATTTTGTGAAGTAATTGAAGAATAAATTTATCTTTTACATTAAAAAAAATATTTCTTAGATCTAAGTAAATATTTTATCAATAATAGTAACAAAAATATTTAGTTAAATAAAGTAAATATTTATTAAATTCAAGAAAGCATTTATTATATTAAATAAGTATTTACTATTATAAAAGAAATTTAGTTAGACATATACTTCCGATTTTCTTTCTGTGAACTCTCAATAAGTTCGCATGGCAATACTCTCAAATAATACGTAATTTTATTGCTTTGTTCGCATTAACGACTGTATTTATTGATGCGGCGTTGTATGTATGCACAGCAATGACCTGCAGAGTTCAAAGGATACCAGCGAGTAATCACATTTCGTGTTTGCGCAGCATATAGGTAACCCCTGTGGTGCATCGATAATTGCATGAAAGAAGCACTCATTTCGATGCATTACAAGTTGCGGAGTGCTGCGACCATGCAAGCTTTCAATCTTAACCTATCATAGCGTGAATGCACGTAGATAGATAGACACAAGTAATCTAATTACTATATATCCGCTGTATAGCTGAGTGGCTTGCTCATATATAGACAATATTATATGTATAGGGGTAATACATACCTATATTTATTGTATGACGGCAATGATGGAGAATAGAAGTCCAGCAGCTTTGAAAATTAGTGACGTATTAATAACGTTGTATGAGAGGTTGTATGTATATAGGTGATGCGAGGTTGATGTTTTGATGATTTTGATTTGTACATTTTGAATTTAAAAGTATTCTATAGCATATAAAATAAAGATTATAAATTAATTTACATGTATAAATTGTAAGAAACGATGTTCACATTATATAGGACAACTGTTTTCTGTAAATAATGTTTGTCAGGATAAAGTTTACACTCCTTTAAATCTAGTATAATAGGGAATAATACCAATATTCAGTTAACTGTATATTCTTGTAGATCATGGTATAGTTTCTTTGTAAAATTTTGAAATTTTGACGATATCTTTAAAATTGAGGAAGATGTATAAGTAAAAGTTTAAAGACGGTGTGACGTCACTCTGGCCGGCAGCTTTTTATGGCTTAATGGTATTTACAGTAGTCTATACGGTATTACTTAAAGGACCTTTAATAAGCTATAATTCTCGTAAATTAAGTTATTATTTTAAAATTTCAAAATAAATACACGTCGGCTTAGGTTCTTTATCATTTGCACAAGTGCTAAACAAAAAATAATTTTTGTATTATTTCTTAAAAGAGCAAAGAAAACATGCAAATAGCATGATATTTAACAACTATACAAAGGTCTGAGCCATACTTCTACTTTCATAATTCATTGTAGATAAAGAAAGGAAATATAGTATATTATGACACTGTTGTGGGAGATGGTTTTCTACCTTGCTCGAGGGTTTTCGCACGAGCGAAGCGAGTGAGAAAATCGAGCAAGGTAGAAAAACACCTCCCACAACAGTCTCATACGATATTTTATACCACAACAACCTCAAAATCGAGAATAAAGTTGGCATTTTGAGGTTAGTGTGCTATAAAATTGTTAATCTATTCATAGGTTTCTTATTTATATATCCTTATTTATTGTACAATTCAGGAATGTGTACCAATTTTTTCTTTTTTTCATTCTTTTTACTAAATAATAACGACACTAGAGCCCTGCTCTAGGGCGTTTAAAGTTTTGTAAAGAATTGTTTTCTATAAAATTTTTTTTTTATTTTATATGTATATGCACTCAGGAAAAGTACCATTTTATTGGGTAAAAATTTTCCCTTGCGCCAAATTATCTTATAACAAAAAGAATTTCTTATTCTGTTAAAAGAAAATAAGTTTATTTTAAGAACATGACTCTTTGACACAGTTGTTCTCTTGTTAAAGTCACAAATATTTTGTCATGTGCATAAATACATATATTAAAAGGGCAGTAGTTTGTTAGGATACTGTAACTGGCACACTTGCCTTATATTTATTTTGTTATCTTTTTTTAGCAGTCTTTTCAGTTTGCTTAGATTATAGAAATTTACTGAAAAATTTGTTGATATGCCATGTAATCTCAGTATCACAAGAACATAAAAGGTTCAATTTCTTTAACGAAATTTTATTCATATATAAGTGCAAAGAATATTTATTTTGTTACAAATAGACTTCCTTTACGTATGTATTCTAAAATAAAATTTTGATTGCGATCAAAGGATTCCTCTTCTATGAAAGGAATCGTTTTCTGAGTGTAGATATGCACTCGTATAATAAAGTGCTTTAAACAGATTTACCATTCATTAAAATAATTTTCCAACTTTTTAAATGTTTACAGTGGTGTTGATGGATAACACGGCATTTTCTTTATTTTGGAGGTAAACTATTAAGAGTAAAACTACCCCTTCAACCTCAATGCTCAATTTTAAATTGTAATCAAATTTTGTAACGTAATTCACACTGATTTTACCTACCTATTTGTATTCTAACCCTGTACTATCGCATCCTCATTCTAAATACGAAACCCCAACCCATCACAAAAGGCTTGAAAGTAAAATATAACGTTTTTCTCGCTCCAAGACCAGTCCGTGCCCATCAACCACGTCGAAAAACGTCACCGCATCTTATCGAGACCTTATCAAGGGCGCGCAGGAAAAATAACTCCCTTTCCCGCTTTTTCTCTCCTCTTTCCACCCCCGTAAATGGAGAATTCTCGTGACACACGCGGCCCCCGCAAGTCACGCCATTATTCACGATAACGCGTCGCGTCGCGCATGCATGCATGCATGCATGCATGCGCGATGTCTTTTCTTACCTTAATGACCGCCGGATTTTAATTATATATTTCTCGCGTAGGACGCCGAGCGCGCGTTACGTTAATTTTATACGTATATGCAGCGCCGAGAGAGCTAACGGTTGCAGTCGGTCGTCAAGGGCAGAGCTCGAGAGAAAAAGAGAGAGAGAGGGAGAGAGAAAAAGAGAGAGAGAGGAGAACTGTTAGAGGAGCCGTTACAACCTTAGGGATATATTAGAAGAGCCGTGTGTGGCAATATTAGAAAGTCTCTGGAGAGGTGCGTTAGGTGGTTATAGACGAATGTGGATGTGTGCGTTTGCCTCGTCTCTTGCTGCGCTGAGTTGTATACATAATATAAAGGTGGTTTCTGTCGAGGATAGGACTGTGAATCTCTGGATAGTTGAGCATAGTCGAAAGGCAATTAACCAGAAAATTGTTAATCGAAACAAATAATTACTGACGGAAAGTTAGATTATGGGAAGCGTGGAATTTTTTTAATTATGTTGTGTATCCAATATAAATTTAAAACGCGGCGAATTTACACTAGTAAATCGCATAGAAAGGGTGTGCTTATTCTTATTATGGTTAGTATAATTATTATTTTTAAAAACTATTTAAGCGTATTAATATTTTCAATCATTTTATAGCAGAGATGTATCATTGATATTTTTAGATATATATAGTTAATATTAATTTTATAATAATAATATTCATGAGTCGAAGATGTTTGGATGATTGCACTGGATTAAATATAATACAAATATGTTAATAATTTTAAAACATTAAATTCATTTTTTTATCAACACCCCGACCCAGTGTATTAACAACGAGAATAGTTATTGGTTTCTTGATTCTATCTAGACCAATTTCATCTTGATTATTCTTAAATTCAGAATGAACCTATGTTAGTAGTAAGTAGAACTACAGTAACCTTAATTTCATTTCCTACGCTTCCTTTTTCAAACTTACGGCACGTTTAACGGTCGGTATAAAGAAGGTGGCGCGAATAGTCCACGCGCGATCTCCGAGGCCGTGCGAAAAAACAAAACCCATTCGCAGTGGAAAGAGATAAAATCCTTAGTCGCGTATTCTCACTTTCCTCTTGGGAGGTGGGTAGACTGTACTTTTTTTTTATTTTCTCTGTGCGCCCGCGCTATCCTCTGCACATAAGAATGATCGTGTCAAGTACGCGTTACGTAAGCCTTTAAACACTGTTTATTACGTCAGAATCAAATATCTTTTATCCTACACAGTGCCACGTCGTACCAGAATAATAATTTTCAGTAATCGCTAAAATAAGAAAAGTGGAATAAACTACTTTTACATCTTGTATATTCTTGCATAATTTTTTATTTGGTTATTCATAATAATTTTTAGAATTAATATCTATAATAAATAAACATGATTATAGAAAATGGACGCTATAATTTTATTCTATGTATTATAAAATTGCCAATTCTGATATTTAGAGCGTAATATGTAAAAATGAATAATTTAAAGACAAATAATATAAAGACAAATGAAGTTCATGCTTCTATTTACCATTATGTGGCCAATTTTCGAAAACGTTGCGTACATTATTGGTGTAAGCACCGTGGGATTTTAAAAATAGCAATTGCTTGGCCTCTAAGTATGATTCTTTCTTTTTATAACATTACTTTGGGCACAAGATATGTTCATTAAGATTAATATATTATAACCATCGAGATGCGTCTCAAGGTATGCAGTTTATCGAATATAATATGCAGAAATACTAACTGCAGAAATGCACATGAATAAGTATATTTTATAAAAAATAGTCAAATTCAAAGATATTATAAATAAAAATAAAATTGATTACAATTTTCTTCTACAAAATTTTTTTTTATTTTAATTCTAG
Source organism: Gastracanthus pulcherrimus (assembly GCA_949152435.1). NCBI lineage: Eukaryota > Metazoa > Arthropoda > Insecta > Hymenoptera > Pteromalidae > Gastracanthus > Gastracanthus pulcherrimus. The sequence continues at coordinate 198,172,566 of OX424572.1, forward strand.
TATACACCACAGAGCATACAGTTAGTTTTTAGGTGCTTTATAGCGTTATACTTAAATAATTCAATTTGTAACTTTCTCGTAGTAAAAGTCAATTGCAGGATAATTAATTGTATCTATAAAAACTTAAATGCTTTCCTGTTTCGTCGTAAAACATGCGTGAGGTACAAAAATGCAACTTTTTTCAAAGTCACTTACGTACATTTTTATTTTAATTCTTAAGTTTAATCTAATCTTTCAACATCATGCCCTACATAAAACTTCAAATTTTCTAAAAAAATTTCCTACATCAAGTTTTACTTAAGCATTACCAAACTAGAAACACTTTTCCCGTACTTTGGCTAATCGCTTCGACACCCTTCGCGAGTCATCGATCCCGCAGCACCATCGAATCTCGTCAAAGTAAAGCTCTCTACAAGACCAGACAGCGTGAAACTTCGGGGTAAAGCCTTGATATATCTCGGGCTGAAGTCGCTCGACGCGCGAGAGCGCTGTCAAACTCAAGCTAATTAACCCGGGGTCCAATGAGTCTCATGCTCGTCGGCTTCTCTTCCCTCGTATATACTTTAGTTCTCACCTTGCAGTTGCTTTTTGGAAGATTAATTGAAATTCGCTCAATATACACGTATTCCCTCATTAAATTATCAGAGCGATGATTAAAATTGGACGATTTAATTAAAATTGTTTATAAACGGGTTTTAAACTGTATTCTAGTATTTTTTTTTTCATTTAAGAATAATTTATGTAGTCGATCTTGCCTCTTTAAATAAAAGAGGCTAAGTCTTAAACTGAATCAAAAATTGGTCAAGTTCGCATTCAAAATTTTAGAAAAACGCGTTTTCAGAGAATTAATTTCTTACTGAGCGTTATATTGTCAACTCTTTTTATTTATAAGGATAATTTTAGAACGGTCGGTAGTTATACTCATACTAATCAAGAAATTTTTTTATTTTTTGGTTTCAGAACACTGCATAACACTGTGTCACTCTGCATCACCTGCACCAGTTAAGCATCTATGTTTTGAAGAATCAACTTTGTCCGTCTCTGTACTATTTTAATAATGGTTAAATTAAAAAATAAAAATAGTACTATATATAATTAAACACCTATTTAATAAACATCGAAGATTGTAATTGAATTTTCCAATTCTTTCCATCAAGTACGAAAAATCTCAAAAATGTATCTATTTTGAAACGAAACAGAAATCCTTAAAAATTTAATTTGAATACGGTGGTATTTAAAAAGAATATACACAATTTTCTGTTTTGATTTTGTTTAATTTTGTGTCTATAATTATATTTTCTTTTAAGGATAATGCTACAATTTATATTTAAAAATAATGCTACAACATACAATAATTCACGAGATATTCATAAATAAAAAAAGTTGTTATTCTCATTTCTTCAACAAAATAACAATATTTAGTGTCGTCGAATTATATAATCCCATTTTTAACAGGTTAACGATCAACGTTGAATGTTTTCAAAGATCATTGCAACGTCGATTGCGGAACTGCTGAAAATAAGCTCATAAAACTACGGCTCCAGTACTTCAATATTATTGAAAAAATAGTAAAAGAATTTAATTTTTCTTTTTCGTCTTTAACGTGTAAACTACGAAGGCCTATTACTCTTCAACTAAAATTATCTATGTCGTTAACCACTCTAGAGGGAAAACACGCTCGCAAGTGCATGTATCAGTTATATCTCTCCGAGATAGCGCATCCTTAACGCAGCGAACGCACTTTAAGCCTACGCGAGCGCGAAATTAATTTCGCCATCACGTAACGCGCGACTCGCGTTGCGCAAGGAGTACGTGGTTAGACACATCTTCGACGAATTTAGTCAAAGTCGAGTGTCGCGGTGACGGCGGCCAAACCGCGGAGTATATACTTACGGAAAGAAGGTTTATTAAGATAGACGGAGGGAAGCTTTTGACGCAATTTCCCAGCATGCGACGACGTTACGCCCTGCCTCACTGATTAATTAGACGCGTGCCGCTCGATTTTTCGTTGGATTCTGCAATACGTCGAATATCTCGATGCTTAATTGTGCAGTCTAATTGAACGTGCAAGATTTGAAATCCGTATTTGTTGGGCGTTGTATTCTTTATTGTAGATTCTGCCGGGCTGTTTAATGTATTTTTCAAAAAGGTCGAAATAAATTGATTTTTTCTTTGAGCAAACAAAAATTTATCAATAAAGATATCGAATGTTTTATATTACTGTTCTATTGAAATGAGACGATATTTCGAGAAGTTAAGAAAAATTTGATTCATTCATTTAGAATTAAATTGCAAACAAAAGGTAGCTCAATATTCAATAAAAACATTTTCTTTTTAAGTAACTTTTATTTGAGTTTTAAATTTCTATAGCTTGCAAATGTATGTTATTTGAAAAGCGAATTTTTATTCTCTTTATTCATATTGAACATTGAAAATATCTCTTGTTATACCTTGTAAAAAAGTTTCCAATTAGTAACTTACAAATGAAATATTTCATATTTCAAACGAAAAACGTGTATTCATTCTCCATTTACATTGAATATTGCAGCCAGTATAACAAATAAAGCCACTGAATTATAATTTTTTGTATTAACTACATTTACAAAAATGTAATAAATGAAAATATTTAAATGAAAAATATAATTATTCTTTTCTAAAACAAAATTTCATAATTGTTACTTTCTTATAATGAAACTATTTGTAGAATAAACCATTTATGTTTAAATAATAACTTAATATACACTATTAATCATCGTTCTGGGCTTATTAAATAACTGCATTGCTCTCTCTACTTATTTGAAAAAAAGCAACCCAACTGCAGTACCATTATTAATAAATCCCTGAATACCCAAGTCAACAGATTTTCCCCAAGCCCGTAAATAAAGATCGATGAGCGCAACCGCAATGCAGTGAGCCACCGACGATAGCGCGTAACACGGTGGCTGCGCTATATAGTGCACCACCGTGCAGCAGCGAAGAGCTCCACGCGCTCTTCTAATCAACTGGACAAACCTCGAGCGAGTTCTCGTTGCAGAGAGCCGAGGGTCTATTCTAAAGCGCTACCAAACAAACTTCCAGCTCGAGTTGTGCGTGTGTGAGTGTGCGGATGTAATGCTCCTGAGCTTGTGTACACTTTATAATTGCCAGAGTAAATACGCGTGTTTTTCGCGTAGAAGTGTAGGAGTTGTAGTACGGCTTGAAGATCCGAGAGAGTAAAGTTGAATAGGGAAGTTCTATCTTGGAGTAGGGTTTCAGCGGTAAATGGCGTAGTTTTAATTGTAGTGTAAATGTACTGTGTATAATGTAAGGTATGAGGTTACCCAATATGTCACGGTGGCCACCATTTATACCTATTATAAAATGTAACAATCTTAGTTGAATCTATGCATGCAGAGCACTTCTAAAGAGATGCAAATAAAGCAATCGAGATGTATTAAGTATGCGTGAACTCAATATGGCTTATATTTTGTTTTTTATTGCTCCATACCTCAAAACAAGCACGCGTCGTGTTGCTTAAAATAATTGAAAACTAATAAATTTTACTGAACTAATAAAAGTTGAGACATTTAAGACAAATAAAATCTTGTTAATTGCTTTGAGTTGGATCTACGCGTGCTTTTTAAGAACTAAGTATACGTACGAACTGAACGCATAAAAACCTTTTTATGTACTATTCACAAAACGAACAAAAATACGACTGTTTTGCAATAGATATCTGTTTCATCAAGTTCTTAAATAGCTGAGAAAGCTTTCAGAGGGTTACTAGATGCAAAATTTGTATTTGTTTCAAATATGGGCTATATTGGGTTGAATCAGTTATGTATAGTTTCAATTCTTTACATAATAAAACGACAAATATAGCCGGGAGATAAAATAAGCTATATATTATATCACTGAATAGCTGATGAAATGTAGTGACAACGATGACAGCGTCGACTTACATCGATATACTTTATTTGATGTTACACTGTTGACTGCAGCTAATTAGTTCCTCAAAATTGTAGTCAGGAAGTCATCAGATATCATATACCATATTCTTTAGTAATAATGATACAACTATATAATTTTTCTACTGCAATCTAAAAAACCACTGCCACTTAGCTTCCTCAAACTAAATTAATTGTTCTAATGTGAAATTATTTATTCTAATAAATTAATTTTAAATTGCAATATCTTTTTCTAATTAGGCTTCGCCTCACCATATCGAAACAGCTGATCCGGTCAGCCGCGCATGAAAACCGTAAAAACGAAACGGAACAAGCTTGCAGTGGGTAAAGCGCGAACAGTGATCGAGTAATTAATTTAATAATTATTTTTATAGCGGTAATAAATAATTATTTTTATTTTATAATTAATGCGTAATCGATATACATCCTTAAATTACATTAATTTACTCATGTAACCCTTTGCGGTGCGAATTTAATCTAAAAAATTGAAGTTTTTTCATCTTTAATTGTTTATAACTAATTATATAAACAAACATTTGTAAACTTAAGCTCAGGATTTTATTTCTTAGATTACTAGGATTATATAGAAAAATATTTGAGTGATATTGAGCTCAAACTGTCTAAGTCATGTACAAAAAACACAAAAATAGGGTGCCAATATAGTGGCACCCGCCCGCAAAGGGTTAAAGAGAAAATAAGCTCGAACTTAAAAGACTAGCGACTACGCTTCATTTTTAAAATTCATAAAAACTGTATAAATAAACTAAAATAATTAATTCTGGCATTCTAACTTTTATACTCTTCATTTATATTAATTTCTCGAAGTCTACAAATCATTGTTTAAAATACTTCTTTATCAGTTTTTTTGTTGGTATTTTTAAATTTCGCGATGGGTGGTTGTCACATTTCAGGCCCCTGACTTACGCTATAGTAGAGTGGCATAGTTACACCTCGGGCGATCGGTATAGTTAAGCATTTTTATGCGCGGCTAGTATTTGGATGGGTGACCGCGAGAAAACCCCGCGACTAATACAAATAAACCAACCATCCCAAAACGAATTTCATCCTGATATACGTTTTTCCCTCTCCACAGGCATAGCCCTGGACAACTGCGGGATGTGATTAGGTGGGTACAGTAATATAAAAGTATGAAAAAATAACTATAACACATTTGCTATGCCAAAGGCTTGCATAACATACAATAGTATATTACGCATAGGGAGGAAAAGTATTGGCTAGTTCATAGAACGTGTTATTTGCGTTATTTGGAAAGTTTCAGATCAAATGCAGCCGATTTACTCCAGAATTCGCTACTGAATAAAAATCGATTTTTTTACAAAAAGATTTTTCTCTCGTCAAAAGAAAAAGATAAAGCCTCAAAAGTTTTACAGAATATTCTTCTCCATATTCCTAAAAATTGATGATTTCGTGAATATCAAAACAAGGGAAATAGCTTATTCAAAATTTCGGATGAGAAAAGATAGGTAATTTTATGCTCTTTCAAATGCATTATCATTCAATCGATGATATTATTTCTACGATATCAAAAAACCTAAAAAACTAAAACTCAAAGTCGAAAAACCGCTAAAAAACAAAAACGCATTAAAAAACAAAAACAGAATTTTTTAAGCCGCCGTCCTTGAAGAAAAACAAAAAATGTGAGCCTAGAAACATTAGTTTTTACCGTGCATATTCAGAGTAAAGTTGATCCACATCCATACATACACACGCACACACACACACTCACACACATCCATACAGACATTTTCTAAAAATAGTGTATTTTGATTCCCAGTATCTCAAAACATGTGTCTAATATGTTTTTAGTAAAAAATTTTTTTTACCATCACAAAGTTCTGCCATTTGTTTGATTTTGCAATAATGATTTCCTTATCTTAATTACAAAAAGGAATTGATTTTCCTTTTAATTTCGTCTCGACATTTTGTGTGTACTCAGAATGAATCAACATACTGTATACTAGTAATTACAAAGTCACATATTACCTAAATAGCACTATTGCCGCGAGGGCAAAGGAGTGCGACGAGCAAGGCGTCGAGTATAACCCGCGCGCTTATCGTCCACAAAAATCGTCGCCGTCATCGCTTTCGTCGTCGAGTCGTCGTCGCGCGACGTGCTCGCGATAAGAGAGCTAGAAAAACGAAAGAAAGAATGTCAGTGTAGAGGCGACAGATCGAGAATAGGTCTTCTATATACTATTCCCCGTGTTTGCTTTCTTTTCGATCGGTTCTGGGTTAGAGATTAGATTAAAAGGTTTTCGTTTGACTGAGTGCGCGTGTGTATATTGCGAGCGACAGTTGAGACGGACAAATCTATTAGCCCTTTGTGGATGTGGGTCATTTATTAATGGCTGGTTTGATGAATTAGCTGGTTAGACTAATTTTCTTCTGTTTTCTTTTTTTTTTAGTGTAGATGGAAATGGTAATTTTTTGTTTTGACTTACATATTTATAAAGTAATATGACTTCTATTTTGACGTACAGTCATAATATATGTTTTATTAGTCTATATATTTTAAATAAATTGTATTATTGATTTAAGCAAAAATGTAAATAATTAATTTTTTGTGATTCCATAAATTAATATATAAGTATTTATTGTTTTTATAATGTAATAAATAACAAAATCAAAATTAATTGTTCATTGAATAAGTTATTACAAAATCAATATAAAAGTATATACATCTAATAAGTCCATTGTATACTAAGATACTGATATAGCTTATCTCTAAAATGCATGCATTCTTGGGGAGTTATTTCATTTTTGTTTTTTATTTTCAATATTGTAAATAAAAATTTTTAAAATGAAAGATATAGTGTTTTATAGGATTATGTTGTTAATAAAAATAAATAATTTATTAAAAATGTATCTAAATAAACTACCATTCTAAATATTTTTATTGAAAATATTTGTATAAATTTTAGAGACATTTTTGATAAACATCTCGCATGGAGAGCCAGGAATAAATAAATTATTTGTTGGTGTCTCTAATGTCTCGTCTTCACTGGCAGTTTATTACCGTCTCGCTTTAACTTTCAATATTGAATAACATTTATGTTGTTTAGAAAAGCAAAACTTATTTAGTATACAAAAATAGCAAAAACAATTCTCTACGCAATGGAACTCTATAAAGTTTTCTAGCAATTGTCACTGTGATGTTATTTAATATTAAAACTTAAAGCGAGCATCGTGAAGACGATGCATAAGTTCCAGCGTGCAATAGGTTATAATGTATGTTATCACGGTCGGACGTCAACTCGAATCCCAAATACGTGTATGAGTATTGCCGCTGCAGAGAAAAGCGCTCTCTCTCTCTCTCTCTCTTTCTCTCCCCTCTTATCTTCCTCCACCACTTACTTTCCTTGGCTACAGCAGCTGGAGCACAAATATTTATCGATGGAGTTAACTTTCCGTGCATGCCCACGCGTGATGGATGTGTGCAGTGAATCCCCTATGGAAAAGCGCTAGGCTTGATTCAAAGCTCTTGGACGATAGACCCGCGGTGGTTTTCTCTCATCAAACTTTGTCATCGTCAAGTTCTTTTCCCATTTTTTTTTGGGAAGAGGATATGAATGGGTTACATGTTATTACATATGTGCGCGCGCGGCTTCTTTATGCGGCGATGTATGGGACTTTTTGTGCGTATTTTATATAACTTACATGCGTGTATTTCATTCTTTTGTTAGTTAGATTTGAATGTTACGTATCTTTCTTAATGGGGTATATTTATTTTCGTAACGGTTGTGGGCGTAGAACATGTAGGGGAGAATCGTACAATATGAAGCTTTCAGTATCAACACTTTTTAGTTCTGGGCTAATATCGGTTAGTGGGGATCCCTCACCAAGTGGATTTGGTGTATGTTGTAGTTTTATTATAACATAATCTGTAGCCTGTATTTTAAACTTACGGCTATCAAAGTTATCTCGCGAATAACTGATTAACTAATTTTCAGTGCGTCAAAAGTTTTTCGAAGCTTAAAATCGTCACGTTTGTATTTCAATACATAAATAATTGTGTCGATTAAATTTTAACTTCACCAATTTTCTTCTTCAGATAGGGTCATTCAAAGAATCAATCTTTTCTGGAGAAATTTATGTGCGTGACTCTAATCAAAAGCTATAGTTAAAAATGGCTATGGGTGTTCATACTGGATGAGACTTTTTAAAAATCTTAAAAGCGTTAGGTTTTTAATTTTCTTAAAAATAAATAATTTTGTCAATTATATTTGACCTTAGCCAATTTCTTTTCTTTAAAAAGGGGTCTTCAAAGAGAATAAATCCTTTTTTGGACAATCAATTTTCATTGCTCTGATAAAAAATACAGTCAATGCAGCTATGAATTTATAGAGTCGCGCTTTAAAATATAGATAATTACTATTAATTACATTTACGATCTTTCATTTTCATTAGTTAGTTTGACTGAATATTTTTAATTGAGTATAATATAATGTTGTTCGATTTAAAAAAATACAATTACATATTATTTCAAATATGTGGAATACAAGGAAGTTTTAATAAATTTAATTTTTTACTACTAACACTACAAAAAGAAAATCTTATTTTAAGATTGACCGAACTTAAATTTGTTGCATCTTAAAATTTCAAATGCTTGAAAAACATAAAGATAATATTAATATTAAAATAAAAATAATTAATAATTAATATTAAAATAATTAATTTTATTATTAAAATAATATTAATATTATTATTAAAATAATATTAATATTATTATTAAAATAATATTAATATTATTTTTATGTTTTTCAAGCATTTGAAATTTTAAGATGCAACAAATTTAAGATCTGTCAATCTTAAAATAAGATTTTCTTTTTGTAGTGCATATCGTAAATTAGTCATAAAATTATATATTTCATATATAAAATATATGTGTTTGAACAATAATTATTTTATAAGAATAGAAAATTGAATGCCACCAACTGTATAGTACATGTTTATGGTAATAAAACGGGACAAATTAGAAACATTTTTCTGTTTCTTGATGTCGAGGAAGTACGAGACATTAATTATACGACAAAATCTCGACGAAAATGGGGCGAAAGTAATAAGAAATGAATGGTTTGAATAGCGCCGTAATTTATCAAAGCGTCGCTTTTTGTATTAGAGTTCCACGTGTAATGCATTTGGGTGTTACAATCATAATTTAATTTAGTGATTCAATTGTCATATATTTTTTAAGTGAATTGTATTTTAATGTGTATGAACATTAAAATACATTTCACAAGAAATTCATACAAGAATAAAGAAGAATAAAGAATAAAGAATTTTACATAAATAAATAATTTTGTATATTTTAAACAATTCCTATAAAATAAATATAAATATTATCACAACTTCTCATAAAGAATTCAATGAAACGAAAATCACTACGAAAATCTAATAATATCTCGAAAAAAGCCAGTAACCACTCAAAGTCTTCTACCCACTTGACGAAGAAAATTTCCCGAATTCTTACAAAGCCAGTCGAGAGCAAATTGGTAAAATAACGGAAAGAGGAGTTCCGACACATGTCAAAGAAGAAAACGGGAGTCAATGGTCAAAGAAAACTCGAAAATAAATTATGCAAATGACGAAAGACTCGGGGCCAACGGCCCTCTCGACTACCGGTAACGCGGACCCGCGCGCTCTCTCTCGTTGAGAAATAAGTATATATATACGGGATTTTTTTTCTTGTCTCTTAATGAAAGGGCCGCGGCGCTGAACTCTTTCTATCTCCTTTTTCTCTTTTTTCCTCTTTTTGGTGTGTATGTATATATGAAGCATTCCGCGTAAAATTTATGAAATTTTCAATGAGACAACGGCATAGGCTGAGTTTTTTCATATATGAGTATAAATGAAAAAACAATAATAAATAATAATAATAATAATATAGATTCACTAACAAGGAGAGTATCAGGACTTGGGGTCACGGATCTTGCTGAAACTTTGGGATATGTTTTCTTGTCCCTCAAAATGAAGCCATTGCATGGTAAAAGCGTCTATGTATACATTAGTATTACTCATATACGCTAAATGTTAAAAAAATCGTATATATAGATATACTCGCAATGTTAACGTTTCCACCTGTATCTCATAATTGGCAAGGCGCTGGACTTTCTTACCATGCAAGATCTTCATTTTGAGGTACAGGAAAACATTGCCTAAAGTTTCAGCAAGATCCGTGACCCAAACCCCTGATACTCTCCTTGTAAGTCAACAATTGTAAAAATGTTACATTTAATTCTATCGAATTCATGTAAAAATATTCTTTTAATATAGACTGTTCAGCTTTATAATATTTATTAACATTAAACATATGATGAATAACGTTAATTTTTTACCGTTCAGCATTTTCATGGTAACGTTTATTAAAAAATTCTCTCTGTGCATACATTCCAAAATAACTATAACTTATCGTCTGACTCACTTGACACAGAACCCCCCCTGTGTAACACAAGATACACACATTAGGTAAAGACCGTGCTAGAGAGAGAAAGAAGGCGTATCTTTCGTTCTGCGTGCGACGACTATACGGAGTATAACTCGGGGAAAAATTTCCGGGAGAGCGCACCGCGCACACAAACTAATAGAAAGAGAAAGAAATAGAAGCATCATCGCGCTCTTTGTGGGCAGTGTATAATACACGTATATACACGTTATTGTAGGCTCTCCTCTCTCTCTCTCTCTCGCGTCGGTTCGTCGAAAAGCGAGCCAAGTTAGTAAAGGCCTATGCGCCGATGATGGCGAGTGCGCGCCGTGCACGAGCTCGCGGCAATAGGCAAAAGGGGGACTCCTATATACACTCCAGTCCAGAGAGGGAGAGAGGGAGGGAGATAGATAGACAGCCGCTCGCTCGCTCGCTCGCGCGAGGTCATCGACCCGTGCACGTGGAGTGCCGAGGCAAAGTAGGCCACGGCGTGACATCACGCAAAATCAAAATGGCCGCGCGCGAGAGCCGCGAGGCTACTACACAGCCCCCACTCGACACAGAAGAGTTGCCCAGGCCTTATACACCTATCCGTGTACTACACACTACTGTATAAACTAGGCCCGTAACGCTGCGGCCGAACGCTGTGCTCGTGCTAGCTTGCGTTCCCACAGCGTTCGTTTTCCCTCTCTCCCTCTCATGGCTTTTATATGCTTTTTTTCTTTCTGATGTCGTTGATGTCGAGCCCTGCGTCGCTATTTATCAGGGGGAAATCGAATCATGCGCTATTTTTTTTTCTTTTAATTAATTTTATAGTGGCTTTTTTTTATGGGTTGAGGGTTTTTTTTGGGAGGGGAGGAGTTTGAGTTGAGCTGAGAGGTGATTTTTTGGGGGATTGAATTAAATTTCGATGATGGGATGTTGGATTGTTGGAAGAGGGGAGGTGTTTGATTCGAGAGCACTGGATGAAAATTGTTAGGAAAAGTTTATTTTGGGATGGAGTATCAGTCGATGTTGCATGAGAGTTTTTTTTTAATGAAAAAGTTCTGCGAAGTTAATTCTGTATGTAGAGCCACTCATACATTATTGACTTATTCAATGTTTTCTGTTCTCAATGCATAAAATATTGGAATAAAATGTACTGAAATGACAATTTTAGTATTTCACACTAGAGTAAGTCAAAGTAGAAATACTTTTGAGAAAACATAGTTTTTTGTGAAATGTTGTACAGTACAGTAGTATGCAGTACAGTCAACGAATATTGACTTGTATAGCTGATTGGAAAATGGATTTTCTTTTTGTGTCAAGTCTATAGGTAGAATTGCTGTAGCTGTATTTAAATAAATTTTACAAAATATAGATTAATGTAATAGAATGAGAAGTAAATTCTCTGTAATATATTTCATACGCTAAATATGATGCAGATTTATAAGAAGTAAATTAATTCTAGGAGTTTTCGGCATGACGAGATAAGTCCACGTTTTTGAAACTTGAGTTTAGAACGATTTTGATATCCTAAAGTTGTATATTTTCAGATAGAAACATAGACAGAACAGGAAAGTGTAAAAATAAGTGACTGTATTTATGAAATTTATGATATTTTATGATATGATTATGAATATGATAAAAAGTAGTTTTTATCATATTTAAGTTGTACAAAATTTTATAGATATAGAAGGAAATTAATTTTGTGAATGAATCGGTTTTGACAACTAATTCTTCTAAAAGAATAAAAAAAATGTAGTCAATTCAATGAAAAACACAGAAAATCGTAAAATTCACTGTACTTGACTATTTTTGATTTTTATTTAATATTAGAAAACTGAAAACGGAATAAGTAATATAACTTTGCGGTAAAACTACATAAAGTAAATAAAGACCCAATTCAGATTAAAAGATTCAATTTTTGCCCCTTCTATTACAAATTTGAACTATACGATGGAAATTCGCTTATGATAATCATGTGAGTCATGAATCATGGCATCATTCGATATTTCCAGTGTTAATTTCTCACTTTGATAAACTGAAACTGACTGTATAGAAACACATTTACTATATTGCAAAATACTTTCAATTTTCAGGGTTATAAGTGTTCATTCACTTTTACTCTCACTATAGGCGATCCTGGGAAAAAGACGAAGACAGGGAGATATAGACACATAACGTTACAGTCAGCCGCGTGAAGTACTGAAGTGGAAAATTTTATGATTACGCGCCGTTGAGTAAATATATAGAGAGGGACTCTACAGCACGTACAACGAGGCTTAGATCGCGACGATTAGACTGCGCCTCTGATTCATGATTTACGTATGTATTTTTTTTCTTCTCTTTCCACGTTCTTCCTCGTCATTCCCGCCCAATTATCACGATTATTAACGGCGAATCTCTCGTCAATATTCGATGTGCATGCGCAAGAAAGTTAGGACAGGAAGTGAAAGTTTTGGTAAACTGTTTATGCGTAAAGTTAACGTTAGTTATTTGCTTCGTTATTTAAAATTTATTTAATGTATTATACGTGAAGTTTAGAATTATGAATGGCGTTAATATAGAAAAATTTCATCGGCGCAGTGAGTTATCAGAAGGTCTATCTGTCAATGACTGATAATTTATTCATTAGTTTTTTTAATAGCTCTTGCACTAGTAGTGTATTAGTTTCATGTATGTTAGAAAATACTCTTTCGTAATTTTAGTGGATTTATTAAGAAATCATATGTAAGATATAATTAAAGTGAATATCACTGCATTTTTTAAAATGATCTAATTTTATGTTTTATAATTTTTTACATTATCCACGTTTTAGAAGCAAGTATATTTTCTGTAGTTTTCATGATTATTGAAAATGTATTCATAAAAATACTTGATTGATAATCATCAAATATTTACATATTTGTTTGTAAGAAATAGAAAGTTTCATAACTCTAACATTTAAATTATTATTAAATATCAAAATTTATTATATAAAAGTGTATAATATTTACAATATTTACTTAGCATTTAAATTACAAGAATTTCATGTATAAAGAAATAGTTTTTAGTATTGTTGGGACTTCGATTATTTCTATGAGTATTTTTAATGTAAACATATAATATGATGCAAAAGTATGTGTAATAGTTGAAAAATATATATTACATCTTCAATATTATAATATCTATTTTTCTTGAATTGCATTAATCCGTTAACTTCTCAAGTAATTATTTAGATATCGATTTGTTTTTCCTCTAGAAATAAGTACATTCAATCAATAAAATCATTGACCCAAACTGACTTATCCAAAGGGTTAATATACCTCCTCTTTCAAAATGTGGGGTCAGACTTCCAACATGTTTACAACTGACAAATATAATCGATCATAAACAACTAAAATATCTTTTACGGATGCTAACGAAGTATGCAGAGTAATACATTTTTTAAAAAGTAAATTTGGGTCAATAATCTTATAGATTTATGTCATAAGTTTTATTGATTCACCTTTTATTACTCAAAACAATCAATCGGCATATCTATATAAACAGTTGATAGGGAAATAACCGATCAATAACTATATACAAGATTACTAAATTAAATAATACACAACATATTATCATACATTTACTCGCAAAGTGTCTACAATTTTCGAAAAATAAAAGCTAATAATCGCATAAAATTAATACCATCCCGTCATCGCCGTAATCCGCGCGCTTTGCGTTTATAACAAAAAAGCCGAATATGAATATCGCCTTCAAGCCCGAGAGCCGCGCAGCGTCTAGATGAAAAATGGTGCATTTAAAGTCGGATAAACTCTGGCTCGCGCACTATTTCGTCGAGTTTTATCACAGTCCAGCGCGGATTTAATAAATTATGGAGAAAAATCAGCGGCAGCAGCTCTACTACATATACTTTCCTCTGACGTCACGGGGAGCGAGGCCGCGACGCCAATGCGACGATAAATGGCGAGCGCGAGCTACGCTAGCGCGTTTTCTCTGTACTATTGTAACGCGGAGAGTTGCTCTCTTTTGTGTGCGCGCGGCATGCAGCACAATGGGATGATTTATTCCAGTCCAGTTCGATTTATTCAATCCGTCAAAAAGGCGAGAGCCGCGCCGAGGCTCGTCGTTGACGATGTGCGAAGATAGATAGGAAAGAAGGGGTAGTTTAGAGTAAGATAGAATAGGGGTTTTTGTGGTGGTAGTGGTGTCTTTTGGGATTTCGATTTTGGCGTGTCAGCGATTTGGGATTTGGAAGTTTAGACAGGGTGGTGCTGCTGAATCACTGGATTTGTATGCCCTGCAAAAACTCAAATTTTACCAAAACGGGGTACCTATGATACTATAATACCTAAAAGTAAGCTTTATTCTTTTATACTTAAAAAGTAAAAAAATTCTTTATTATAAATAATTTTCATTTATCATCACCTTCTTACACAATTAATATAATAATTTTAAAGTGATGTAATATAAATTAGTTTTAAATTTTCGAATGAAATCAACAATTAAAAAAAAATTTAATTATATTTAAAAGATTGGATTTTATATATAAATGAATGTTCATTATTGAAAATATTATTTAAGGCCAGTTTTATACATCTATTTTATTGAAGTTAAAGATACGGTTAATACTGCAAATAAAATTTATAATTTTACTAGGAGAGAGTGGGGCTAATTTGTGCACGGTGTAAATTATTTGTACAATGTAATTATTGGAGCCCAAGTTTTATTCAGGCTTGTTAATCAAGCATATTAAAAACATAAACATAATCTAACTTTCGAGAAAATTTTAAGCAGTATTGTCTCATGTCCTTTCTTTAACAGGCATTTTTCGATTTTCTCAAAATCTTCAAAACTCATATCAAACAATGAATTAAGTAATGAAACTTTTAAATTTTTTCTAGTTATAGAATTTATTTATGAATATGTTAAGCCTTGTTAAACAATAACAAATGCACAATATGCTTTATAATAATTTTCAAAAGATAAACTTATGAGGGTGGCAAATTTAAACACCCACTATCTAATGCTGGGCATATATAATTTTATATAATATTTGTATAGCGTTACCTTTTTCTACCAGTATTTTATTATGAATTTCGTTACTAAGTATTTAAAAATTGTTAATAATAACATTATAAGCAATAAAACGTTAAAAACCCGTTTAATTGTAACTCCCCATTTAAAATACACGTAAAAACCCATGTACTCCGGCGGAATAAAATTGTACACAAAATTTTGGTTCTGTGCAATTTAAAAAAATACATATTAAATGACTAAATGGATATTCAGAAAAATTCATATACTTACTTTGAAACATACACTTTCAACCTATGCACCCACAAAATAAATTTATTGAACTTTAATAATAATCATTGAACCTTAAGTGTACAAAAATGCTCTACTCCCCCATATAGTTAAACAAGTTAATTAAAAATATTTAATGGCTAACGAATAACAAAGATTTAATGAAAATGTAAAATTTTCTAATTAAATCGATTATAAATTTAAATTAAAATTTCAATTACGAATATTAAAAATGTATCTTACAGAAAAGGGAATGTTTATTGTTTATATCATACAATGAAAATATTATTTTATGCAAATTTTACATTATATTATTATTACTCTATATATATATTGTATTTAATAATAATAAAAATATTGTAATTATGTAAAATTTATTTAGAACTATAAAATATATTTGAAAAAGTAGCATAGTTAAAAAAATATATTGTGAAAAAAATATTATTTGTCGACTACTTTTATTGATATTTAACATACTTCTTTACCTGACTAGAAATTGATAAATTTAATTTTAATTAAGCTGCAAATTGGATAGTTAAGAACAATATCACATGTCGCTTAAAATCTGTGACTTCGATTTGTAACAACTTAAGTCAACTTTTTTTGAAAACTAAATTTTTAGTGATTTTAACATTCATTCATGGTATATTTTCATATAAAAAAGTTAAATGTTAAAAATGAGTTCATTTAATATTTTCCTTATTTCATAATTTATACTTTTCATATACATAGGTTTATTTAAATAGCTATTGAAAAACTCTCGACGTTTTAAAAAATGGACTTAATTAGTTATAACTTTTCACTACAGAAATGAACAAAATATAATATTATTCAAAGCATTAAATAAATATTATTTATTACTTACAGCATAAATTTCATTGAGTGTAATAAAAACCTTTTTCCAATGGTATGCTATAATGAGTTACGATGCACGAGGTCTGGCTTTGCGATTTGCTGATACTCTCAAAGTGTCTAATCAACGAAAAGGGAAGCGAAAGCGACGGGGAAAAAGAGGGGAATGTAATAGTTCCCTCCCAAGGTTCTTGATCAATTTCACTTTTCGCTGCAGCAACGATGCGATCCGTCAATCATCGTAATCGCGAAAATTAAGTGTAGTTTATCAGCACTCTTTTTTAATGCGATAATTATTTTTTAAGTGTATTTTCTAAAATACATTTACTGTTATTAGGAATAAAAGCAAGAATGTTTGAGAAATAAATTGTCACAAGACCTACATTTGCACCTCCATGAATTGAACATTTTCTGAGATGAGAGGCGCCATCTACCCACTGACTAAACAATCAATTTACTTGCGTTTGCTTACCAATTATCATTAGGTAGAGGCACTGTCTGGCTTACCGACTTACCGACACGAAGAAATGATCGATAAGGTAGATCTCTGCACATTTTCTAATGATTTAAAAATATATTTTACAAAATTAAAAAGGAAGTAGAGAAAATGGTTGTTAGATATGGATCAATGAAACCGTACTCGATTCCGATTAGCATTTGTAGTAAATATTGTGTAATCAAAGTCAAACGACAGCAATGCCCGTTGACAACAAAAATAACAGAATTAAAAAAGATTATTGTATCTGAATATATTATTGTATCTAAATGTATACTTAATTTATAATTATTTTACGTTACTGACGCATTAAAAATTCAATTGTTGCAATGCTGAACGCGAACCAGTGATAAAGGTCTATTTTCAGTTAAAACTTTAAATCATTGTTAATGAGACGACGTGAAGATTTTAATAGTTTAATAGTTACAGTTTTGTATAAGACACTTGTAATTAAATCGTTTAATAAAATGCATACCTACCTTGTTATTATCTATTTTTATATTAATTATTTATACATCAAATTAAACTAAAATCTTAATTCACTTACTGTTCGCTAGAATTTTTGTAATTTAATTTTAAATAAGTAATAATGCTTTATTTGTTTTTAATAAATGTTTATAGATCATGTCTCAATTATAATTACAATTATTATGCAACTAAGATTTGAAATGAAATGGTATAAGTATTGATAATTGATACTTCTAATCATTTTTTTTTAAGTAATGCATAATGCACATTTAATAAACGTTTATAGATAATTGTAGTTCAATTTTAATTACAATTATTATAAAATTAAGATTTAACATTGTATATTGTTAACCGATATTTCTACATTTTTTTAAATTAATGTATTAGTTGTATTTGATAAATGTTTATAGATTATGGTTCAATTATAATTGCAATAATTGTACTACTAAGATTCAAGGTTGTGTATTGTTAATAATCAATATGCTTTTAAATTATTCATTTTTTATTGTAATTAAATTAATAAATGTCAAAAATTACGCATTTTAAAGTTGAATATTAGTAAAACATAATTCTAAAATTTGTAATACTTCTGAATTCTTTACTTTTTAAAACAATTAATTAAATAATAAATTGTCAAAAAATAATATCTGAAAATGCAAGTTTTCTATAATTCTAAAAGTTTTAATTTTTATATCTTTAAGTTAATTTTTATTTATTTTAATCTGAAGTGAATTAATACTTGAAAAATTGAACAAAAATTAGGATATTTAATAGGAAGAGGGTTAACAATAAAAAGAGTTCAAATATCCGTAACTTTAATTTTATTGGGCACGAATTCGTCGACTCTTACAACGATCTTATCCTTAATGAAATATCGATCTCTTAACTATTACTTTAATCACGGAATGATGAAAATATTAAATGAAGTCTGTACTAGAACGATGTACAAGTTAAAAAAAATGTAGCGTAAATGACAATAAATAAATAGTACAAAATAAAGTATGATAAAAGAAAAAAATAACACGAAGTGGTCATAAAATAAGAGTATGCGAAGGCACAATTGGACGACGAGCCATGCGAAACTATCATAAATACACGTTGTATATATATTACTCATATATAAAATAAATAGCTTTCGTCCAAGTCTGTTCTAAAAGTTTCTACGAGCACGCTCGTCGTCCAACCGCGGTCACGTCGACAATAACCTAATACTCCGGCAATTCAACGGTAACAGTCTTTCCAACTCCCCCTCGAAGTCTTTGAGCCTCTTCGATCAGTTCCGTACTCTCATTAATCGACCTCCTCCATCCTGGAAGCCTCCTCGCTGTCACCCTCCAACGCTGGAACTTCGCTCTCGGGCTTCTCCTCCTCGACGGCCATGTCGTCGTCGTCGAAGCCGAGACCCAGCTTGATCATCCTGTAGATCCTCGAGGCGTGCACCTGCGGATCCTCCAGGGCGAAGCCCGACGACAGCAGCGCCGTCTCGTAGAGCAGCATGACCAGATCCTTGACGGACTTGTCGTGCTTGTCGGCCTCGGCCTTCTGTCGCAGATTCTCCATTATCGAGTGATCGGGATTGATCTCCATGTGCTTCTTGGCCGCCATGTAGCCCATGGTCGAGGTGTCGCGCAGCGCCTGGGCCTTCATGATGCGCTCCATGTTGGCCGTCCAGCCGTACTGCGAGGTGACGATGCAGCAGGGCGAGTCGACCAGCCTGTTCGACACTACGACCTTCTCCACTTTCTTGTCCAGGATGTCCTTCATGACCTTGCAGAGGCTCTCGAACTTGGCCTTGTCCTCCTCGCGCTTCTTCTTCTCCTCCTCGTCCTCCGGCAGCTCGAGGCCCTCCTTCGTCACCGAGACCAGTTGCTTGCCGTCGAACTCCTTGAGCTGCTGAACCACGTACTCGTCGATGGGCTCGGTCATGTAGATGACCTCGAAGCCGCGCTTCTTCACGCTCTCGACGAACGAGCTGTTGGCCACCTGGTCCTTGTTCTCACCGGTGATGTAGTAGATGTGCTTCTGATTGTCCTTCATGCGGCCAACGTAGTCCTTCAGCGAGCACAGTTCGTCACCCGAGGCAGACGTGTGGTAGCGCAGCAGCTCCGAGAGCTTCTTTCTGTTCTGGGTGTCCTCGTGGATGCCCAGCTTCAGGTTCTTACTGAACTGATCGTAGCACTTCTTGTAGTTCTCCTTGTCCTCGGCGAGCTCCTCGAAGAGGTCCAAGCACTTCTTGACCAGATTCTTCCTGATGACCTTGAGAATCTTGTTCTGTTGCAGCATCTCACGAGAGATGTTCAGCGGAAGATCCTCGCTGTCCACCACACCTCGGATGAAGTTCAGGTACTCGGGGATGAGGTCCTCGCAGTTGTCCATGATGAATACCCTTCGGACGTACAGTTTGATGTTGTTCTTTTTCTTCTTGTTCTCGAAGAGGTCGAAGGGTGCGCGACGAGGAACGAAGAGGAGGGCTCGGAATTCAAGCTGACCCTCAACCGAGAAGTGCTTTACAGCTAGGTGGTCCTCCCAGTCATTTGTCAAGCTCTTGTAGAACTCGCCGTACTCTTCCTGTGTGATGTCTTCTGGATTTCTGGTCCAGATGGGCTTTGTTTTGTTGAGTTCCTCTTCGTCTGTGTACTTTTCCTTCACGGTTTTCTTCGTCTTCTTTTTCTCATCCTTAGGCTTCTCCTCATCCTCATCCTCGCCAACATCCTCGATCTTAGGCTTGTCTTCCAACTCTTCCTCGTCTTTCTTTTCCTCCTCATCTTCATCTTCGCTGAGTTCCTTGTCACGCTCTTTCTCGACGACGAGTTTGATGGGATATCCAATGAACTGGGAGTGCTTCTTTACGATCTCCTTGATCTTGTTTTCTTCTATGTACTCGGCTTGATCTTCCTTGATGTGCAGGATAATCTTTGTTCCTCTGCCAATGGGTTCTCCACTGTCGAGTCGAACTGTGAAGGAACCACCAGCAGATGACTCCCAGATGTACTGCTCATCGTCGTTGTGTTTCGAGATGACCGTTACTCTGTCCGCAACTAGGTAGGCCGAGTAGAAACCCACACCAAACTGACCGATCATCGAGATGTCAGCTCCAGCCTGCAGAGCTTCCATAAACGCTTTTGTGCCAGATTTTGCAATGGTACCAAGGTTGTTCACCAAGTCAGCCTTTGTCATACCAATACCACTGTAAAAAACGAACAAAAGAATTTAGTATTTTTGATAAATTTATACATTGTAGTCTAAATAACGTTCATAGAAAATTTATAAGAAGACTACATTCGAATAATTAAATTAAAAACTGAAATTTTACATTTGAATTTAAACTTATTTTTAAATTTTACATTTTATTTTAAATTTTACATTTTATTTTAAATTTTACATTTGAATTTAAATTTAACATTTTAAATTTTAACAATGTTTGCTGATATAAGGAGATACTTACGTGTCAGTGATGGTAAGTGTACGATCATTTTTGTTCGGGGTGATCTTGATGAACAGCTCCTTGCACGATTCAAGCTTTGACGGATCTGTGAGAGATTCATAACGGATCTTGTCCAACGCCTTAAAAAAATCAATTGTATTTTAGTACACATGTTATAAATAAAATGTATTTAAAATTTAAGAATATTGATCTGACAAAAACATAATTTTGCAACTATTTCATCCGAATAACTATAAATAGAAAATTTATACAATTTTGGGCTCAAGTTTCATTTAAATGTACTTTTTACTAAAATGAGTTTATAACGAAAAAGCCATTTAATTAAAATTGAACTATTTAATCAAATATTTAAACTTGTGTTAGACAGACAATAGTATTAACACCGTCGACGCGTGGAGAACGTAAAATAAAAAAAATTATTATTGAACAAAATTCAATTCTCAGAATTCGAGTAGTCAGAAGTAAATTCAAAAAAACAAAGCAAGCGCGAACGCGAAAGGAAAAACATTTCACAATTCATAAGAAACATAAAATTTATTCTACACCGGAATCGGATAATCAAATCAACCAACTAAGCCTTTCACCAAAAAATTCACTCGAAAACGCGTAAAAAGTACAAAAAAAACTCGTAAACAAAGAAGCCCGCGCAGGTTCCGACACGTCGTGCGCGGCGCTAACGGCGCTTATCAAAAAATCCATGGCACTTACGTCAGACGAATTGGAGATCAATTCTCGGATGAAGATCTCCTTGTTCGAGTAGAAGGTGTTGATGATCAAACTCATCAGCTGGGCAATCTCGGCCTGGAAAGCGAAGGTCTCCACCTCGTCGCTGCTCTGCTCCATTGCAACCTCCTCCGACATCTTGACGTCTTCAAAAACTCTCCTCTCGCAAAAATTGATTCTTCACTCAATTGCAATAAACTATTCCTATTCACTCCTCTCGATCTCTCTTTATCTCTACGCGTTTATTCTTCCCTTGAAACTGTCTTCAGTAACGGTATAGATGAGCGTTGAATGCACTTGCAGAAAGTATCAATACGACAAAAGTCGGCTTTGCCGAGATGCGTCTCGCTCCGCGTCGAGTAGCGAAATATTGAATCAGCGCGCGCTCCCCCTCGCTTTTATCGGGCCGGCCGAATTCTAGAAAGATCCGCCCGGACGCCCGGCCCTCGCTTCTCGAACTTTCCGTCAGCTGAGCGACTATTCTCGCACTTCGATTCTCGCTCTCGTCGCGTATTTCACCGCGCAACTGGCTTCTAAAATCCTTTCGTTGTTTTTCGTGGATTTTACGCGCGAGAGCAACGCTCGCTAAGGTGTATTAGGGTGTTTTCGGGCTAGGTTATGAGACGGTAGCTTGACTAGTTGGGTGGCGCGCGTACCGGAAGCTTCGCAGGGCGGGCGCGCCGCATAGTCTAGAAAGGTCTCGATTCTTGAGTGCGCGACTGCAGGTGGGGAGAAAGGGGAGGTATAGGTATACTTTGATAATGCACGTTGAGACACGCGAAAAAATGTGCGAAGTTTCGGGAAGCGTTGCGGTTTGTTTTGTTTATTATTTTTAGCGAGAAGGCATCGAGTTTTTAGTGATGTTGTTTGAATAATGCTGAAATTGTTTGGTTTTTATTTTAGAAATTGAAGATTTGCTTGCTTTCTCTGTTTGAATTAATAAGTATGTTGTTTTGTAAGTGAAATTGAATATTAATTTATAGTTGTATGTATAGAATATTGTTTAAGACGTAATTAAATTTATAAATATTTAAAAATAGTAATATGAATTTGTATTATTGTGTTCTTTTTGTAGAAATTGACGATACGCTGGCCTTTTCTGTTTACTTAAACATGGTTTATTAGGAACGAAATTTAATATTAATTTATAGTTTTGGATATATAAAATAGGCTTAAGAATCATTTGACTCTTTTAATAGTTAAAAACAGTAATTTTATTTATTTATTCTTATGCAATACTGTTAAAAATTATAATTTTACTTATATCGCAAAATATACTTATTTATTTTAATATCTAGAGAAATCGAAAGATCTGTTAATAGAAAAGTCACCAGAGTAATTTCAGTAATGTATACTAAAAAAGATTATCATTTTATACTGTTTTCTTTCAACTAAACATACAAAGTTTAATAATCAAAAGACAGATAAAAATCAGAAAAGTTAAAATTACATTAAAATATAAAGCTGTAAGATTATTAATTTACAGTAAAAGCATTTATTTAACATTATTATACAATAAAATAGTGGATTTTACTAAAACGTATATCCGTCATTCTCGCATTTTCTGCCCCGTACATTCCCTGAAAATCCCGTCATTAAACAAATAATAATTAAATATAATTGTGTATATCATGAAACAAAAATGAACATCTGTTTATTTCATAACGAGCAATATAATAAGAAAAATTAACCGCCGAAAAACTGCACAAGGCATTATGCGCCCACACGAGTATTTAGAGGCTCGGCGAGAACATTCGAGCGCGTTTACCTATCGAGCAAAAGGAGATAAGCGCCGACGCGTTGCAAGCTGCAGCCGCTGCACGCTATCGACCGCTTTCACGCTGCGGCACGAAATTAAGATTTTCTCGGGTTGATTAATTAAAGTTTTAAAAATCCATTCGAATTCTCGCCGATTCGAGTATATGTAGGAGAATGCGCTTATGTTAGGCGTATTTACGCGCGAATGCGGAGCGATTCGCCGATTCTGCAGGCTAAAAATAAAGTGGCGCGCTGGTGGTGGGTGGTTAATAATAAAAGCGAGTGACAAAAATATCAAGATGCTATATTTGCGATGTTTACTATTTTCGGTTGTTATTCTTTTTGACGATAGTGGAGCTTTGAAAGTTCGCGATGTGATGCGGGTGGAAAATGTTGCTTTCGATGTTACCGACCGCCACCAAGTTCCGGCCCTTTGCAAAACGCCGCGAAATTCGAGTTTAGCTTGACTTTTGAATATTTGATGGATATTATAGGTTCATTATACCTATGTTATTTTATAAGTCAATTCAATCATTTAAATAATTTTTTTTTTATTCTTAAGAGTTAATAATTTAATTTTATGAAAAATAAAATTGCATTCAAAGTTTTACTCATATGAAACAATATTTTTAATTATGTGTAATAAGTACTTAATATTATAATCCTAATTATAATATTACACATAATTAATTAACCAAATTATTTATGTAATTTGTATAATATGTGCACTTTTGAACTATTAAATAATTTTTAGTATATAATATTGCATCATAGTGATGATGTCGATCGACATCGCAATGCGAAGATTGACATATAGCAAAACAAAATTAAAGTAAAGTATTAATTAGAATTTCACAATTATAATACTTTATTTGATATAAAATTTAAGATTTTTTTGAAAACAGCTAGTTTATTTAAAAGAAATTTTTGAATTGCTTTGTGATGGTAAATAAAAGTTGTGTTAAAATCATTATAGAAAAATGTCTGGATGGATGTGTGCGTGCGTGTGTGTGTGTATAGCACCATATCTCAAGTAATTCACGCTTAAATTAAATGTTTCAGGACTCATTTTTTTTAAGGAAGGCGACTCAAATATAATTATTTTTCTTTTTTGATGCGTTTTTATATTTTATCGTTTTTTACATTTTTCAGTTTTAGTTTTTCGTTTTTTTTTAATACCTTAGAAATAAAATTATCGATTTAGTGACAATGCATTTAAGAGAGTTTAAAATTAACTATCTTTCTGACCCGAAATATTTTATAAGCTATTTCCCTTTTTCTGTTATACACGGACATGTCATGTTTCCTTTAAACGGTTATATCTCGGAAATATATCATAGAAATATATTGAAAAAAGTTGAAATAATCAGTAACATGCAGCACAATATTCAATAAAATTGTTTAGCCATTTTATTTTTCTTTTTCCAGACAAAAATCATTTTGTAAAAAAAATCGATTTTCTATGACGAACGATAACTTCAGTAAAACGGCATTATTCTTTTCGAAAATTTCTAGAAAGGTAGCTTTTAACTATCTCTTGGCTGAGTTATTTGCCCAGATCGTTTTCGTTTTACAACGATTTTTTTATTTTACATTGTTCTGAAATCAATCAGGTAAATTAATTTGGTACGCAGAAATAATATGATCGCTTCAATGTAAATTACATATGAAAGAGAATAAAATTATCTATCTTCCCCGACACGAAATTTTTTATGAGCTATTTTCTTTCTTTTCTTACATACGAAAACGTGAATTTTTAGTTTAATCGGTTATATCTTGGAAACTTATGACGGAAAAGCGTTGAATTTTATGTGCAGTTTCTTAAAAGTTAAGAGTTATGCAACATATTGCATATATTTATATAATTAAATTGAAAGATAATTATTTATTAAACAGACAAGTTTTTATTTGATTCTGTTATGAACATTCGAAGTCAGAAAAAAACATTTCTCGATTCGTTTAGTTTTATAACGATTTTTCTATTTACGATATTTTTAAATCGTAAATGCAATTTTTGATCATAAACTTATAATTTTTTGTAATTTATCTTTTGACAACAATCATTAAAGAAAATACACCTATTTTGAGATATTAACGAGAAATTATTAATATAAATTTGAAACATTAATTAGAAATTATTAATAAGAATTTGAGATATTAATTAGAAATTATTAATGAGAAAGAAATACTTAGAGTAATTTAAAAGAAAACGTACTAGAATAAAAAAATTCATATCGAAACAATTTATTTAGTTTGAGGAAGCTAAGTGCCAATGAATTGGCAGCGGTTTTTAAGCTTCCATAATTGTAAAATCATCTAATAAGAAACAAAAACTTAATGGAAAGAATTTTAATTTGAGACTTTCAACGTTTGAAAATGTTATTTACTTCCAAAGGTACGAATAATTAAAGGTGGTGAAGAAAGATGAATGTAAATTCAATAATTTTTATATGTTAATGTATAGTATAATGGCAGCTTTTATGGAAGAGAATAAATGACAATTGAGCTTCTATTTTCTTTTAAAACCAATATTATTTCTTTCTTTTTAAACCCAATGTTTATCCTGTGACGTGCTCGCGTAAAAAATTAAAATGAGAATAATTCGACGCTATTTAATCAGTACACAGGATGTGCATATCTCGAGCTTGACGTTGACCCTCACATGCTTACAAATTCCCTTCGAGGAACTCGCTCTTAAGACAAACATCTTCATTTTTTCACGCGAGCGATATCGCGTTCTCGAACTTACTTTCTACTTTGATTATCATTTCATATTTCCAACGCTTATTTGTTCGGTTATCTAACCATTAAATTATTTGAGTCTATAATTTTAAAAATAAACTCTATATCTGTCCGTAACGGTTGAGTTACCATTTTCGATTATTCATAATGTTGGAACGAAATAATGTTGAAGTACGTTCAGTTTAGTTTCATTTTCTTTTTGAATCATTTTATAATCAAATATCCTCACTACAATTGATTTTCATGATGTGCTTCTAAGAAAAATTTGTATAAAAATCTATATAAAATGATATAATTCTTTTCATAAAATTTTCTATTAGATTTCTATACTATTATTTGCCAAATCATCGTAGAAATGCGTTTCCCGCAGCTAAGGTAAAGTGCCCAGTACTTGGATAAAATGAAAATTGTGACCAGTACTTGGACAGTGACAAAGATTGTAATTACTGACAAAGATGATAAAAAGATGTATTCATTGGCATTCATACGGATTGTGTATGATGTGTAGTATGTAATTTAACCAAAATTATGTTAATTTACGTCTTAAATTTGTTATAAATGTAAATATAACATTTTGAGGTTACGTCGAGAACAGTAATATGCCGAATGTATTGTCCAAGTTTACGTACACTACTTTTTCTGAACCCAGTAGTTGGACACATTTAATTCATATGTCCAACTACTAGGTCCTAACTATGTCCAAGTACTGGGACAAGCTTGAGATATGATGTCCAACTACTGCGACATATAGTTCAATTTTTAAACTTACATTTTTAGTATAAAAAAGTACGTCAGCGTATTTTTTCTTGTACTAATAACGGTAAAACATGCCGAATTAATGATTAGATTAAAGATTTGGGGAAAATATTGAGTTTTGGCTCTACAAACACTGATTTCGTATTTTCGTTTCAAAAAGTGTCCAAGTACTACCTACTTTACCTTACTACTCACCCTGTAAATCACGGTTACGTTGTATTGGAATATATCATTATCAGTAAATAAGCTGAAAAGCAGTAAGAGAAAGAGGGAGAGGCACAATAAAAACTCAGCTGATCTCCAAGATCGTAACAGAACGGATTGAAAATTTCGTACTCTCGCTGCCGATCCGTTGAGGTATAATTTAAATACGTATAATTTTAATCTGCCATTGCAGGGCGTTACCGCACTCTTTGATACAAATGGGTGGTTCCATATCAAGTGAGCATGATACTCATACCCAGAATGCGTAAAAAAACTCAGTGCCCGAGATGTCATATTTCAAGGGCAATTCAAGGTCGAAGAATGCATTTTTTTTCGTTTTTTGAGGTTTTGCCAACTTTGTTGATTTTTAACTCAAAAACTAGCTACTTTTAACAAAAAAATGTAAAAAATATTTTTTGATGGTAAGCAGGTGAGGAATTAAAAAGATTGTGTAGACCCCATTATGACACTTTGTAAAACTATGCATTGTGACCACTTCACACAAAGTCTACAACTCAAGGTACTATATAAAAACCGAATATTAAGATTTTTGCTGCAAAATATTGACGTCGATCAGCAGAAATCCGAATGTACACAATACATCAAAATGCATAGTTTCACAAAGTGTCACAATGGGGTCTACAATTTTCTTTAAAACTCCTCACCTCCTGTTCAACAAAAAATGTTCTTATACTTTTTCCTTAAAAGTGATTAGTTAAAAATTTTTTAGTTAAAAATCAAATAAAGTTTGCAAAATCTCAATAAATGGAACAAATGCATTTTTTACCTTAAATTGCCCTTGAAATATGACACCTTGAGCTCTGAATCTTTTACTCATTCTGGATATGAGTATCAATATTTTCTGAGAGTTTTAGACATTTTGATTTTTCGCCATGCTCACTTGACATGAAACCACCAATAAATATCACGTAAATTTTACAAATTTACATGAGGACCAAAATTTACACTTTTTAACACCCTTCTTTTACCTCAATTTACTTTTTATAACACTTCCCGTATGGAAAAAAACTCATAAGTTGAGTGTTATTTCGTACCCTCAACTAAAATTTGGTGAGTTATTAGACTTGTACAATATAAAAATTCAGTTGAGGGCACGAAATAACACTCAACTTGAGTTTTTTCCATACGGGTTTGACGAAGAAAAAACTGAAAACTAATTTGGAATGAAATTTGTAGTATAAAACCTATCAATTAATCAAAGTTTTGAATTCCAACTTTTTTACGTTTAAAGTATTATTTGCACCAGGAAGCTTCAATAATTTAACTAGGTAGAGGTGAAAGGGTAATTTTTAGTTAAAATCTTTTAAAAATTTAACCAGATTATGTTCTTACAAATTCGAAGGTAATAGGAAAACCATTTTCTTTTAAATAGAATATTTTACGGAGATCTGTATTATCGACATCTTTATTTTAAACAGTTATTCGCTGTTAAAAATTTGTATTATTGTATAACTAAATTTATATAACAGAAAAAATCGGTCCGTATTTTACATCCCTTGAATTGCAAAAGTTGTATTAATTTTTAAATTTTTGGTATTACATCTTAAACTTTTCACAAAAATGCATAAATTGAGAAAATATAGTAAAAGATTGTTAGACTCTTCAACCAAATGTTAACATTCCCTAAAAAACTTAATTTTTTAAGTTATTTATGACTTAAACTGATTTTTCTATTGAATAATAGTTTATCAACGAATTCGAATACATAGGAGCTCAGTGTGCTTTTATTTTTGTTTTTTGTTCGTTTTAGATCGTATTTTGACCCTATGCTATTTAAAGTATTTATATTAGTTATAATTATTAATATCATGTAAGAATATATTATAAGTGAAAAAGTACGTATATTTTAATTTTCTTACTGCTTTCAGATCCTCACAAAAACTTCAAATGGGAAAATTAAATTTTCTAAATATTATAAGGTCAGAATAGGATTTAAAACGAACAATTTAAGACCCGTAAAACTTAAATTAGTTGATCAGGTGAGCCTGTAGGTTACGTGAAGGCAAAAGATGTTCGAAACCAAATATCTCAGGATGTTAATGGATTTCAGCTCTGTTTGAGGGTAATTTGATTAAAAAATGTATTATTTTTTTCATATTCTTTGTTTGCAAAACTCCAATTACTTAGTTTTTATCTTTTACAGCCAAGAATACAAAACACAGATTTTATACGGATACTGTACCCTTAAAAATACGCCTGTTTTATTTTAAGATCGAAAACCAGTTTCAGGACAAAAATGAACGAATTTTAAGACAAACAAAATCTTAGTACCTAAAAATAAGATGCCCACTAAACATACGCAGATTCGGGTAATTTGACTGTCTGGTATCTAATACCTTACGAATATGCAAAATATTAATTTTAGCTCGTCGACAACGTTATTTGCGTGTGTACAAAATATTGTCTAAAATGATTTTCAGGTGTACGAGGTCACCGATATCAGTGTCCTAGGGGACTTCTTTCGTTTTTTGGCTTATATGTCAAATATCATCTAGCACGATGACTAATTTTAAAAATTCATCAATCTCGATGTCCAGGTGTGCAAGCACTGCCAGCTCGTCGACGATGGTGCAATTTATAAACTATGCTATAATTTATAAATTAAACCTTTTTTTAATAACTTTGAATGAATTCCAAAATATACAAAACAATTTTTGGAATGACTAATAAGTCTTTGACTAATAAACTAACTTTTCTAAACTTGTTATCATTTATATTTACTCTGCCTATATGTATATATGTTATGCAAAGTCCGAAATTCTGCACTTCGCAAAGTGCACAGGGATTTTTGTGCAAAGCCCGATGTGAACGACCCATTTAGTACAGAGCCCGATACGTGAAACTTGGCTGATAGCGAATTCGTAATAAGCGACCCCAAAAATCCTTTAGAATAATCAGAGTTTTAGTAAAAACGGTGCTCAACGAAAATTCGTGCAACAATGGTTTAAATATTTTAGTGCTTGATGCTAAATAAATTTAAGAAAAAATCAACGAAAATTCTTGCAACAAAGGGTTACAAATTTTAATGTTTACTGACAAATAAAAAAATCTAGAAAAAGTCACATAAAACATGTGTCACGTCCTAGGTGATGAGTACTACTATTATGTTAAATATTAATAGATAAAATTATTAATATTCAATACTATTTTTGAGTCAACGTGGAATACGCTATAACTCTGAATGAGCTAGATTATGTGGTCTAGATTTTTTATATTAAAGGATTCACTACTCGCTCATCACAACAATGAACGGAATAGTTGGGAAGGAAAAGGTTAAAAATAATATAAATAAAATATATATATGTTCCCTGTTAATATTTTTAATTACTTCACTATTATTCCAGACCAAGTTAGGACCTGTCACATTTTTATTCGTTATAATATTTATAAATATTTATTTATTACGTAAAAAGATTAATTTAACTAATGTATTACTTCAATGTATATGTATTCCTTTTATATGCTATGGTTGAATAACAAATTTATAAATAATGCTTATTACTTCAATGCTATTTTAAAGACATTATTGTATTTTGTAAACTTTCTACTTAATAATACATGAACGATAAAGAATATTAAAATTTAATAATCAATTCAAAATTTAAAAAAACCAAAAAAGAAAAAAAGAAAAAATGAAGACTTACCTGTTATATAGGAATCCGGTAGGTGAAGATTTATCATAGGTGCAGTGTGCAGGTGTAGTCATAGATACGCAAGTATTCTTATAGATTAATTTTATTTATTCACTTATTTATTTTTGCATATATGTATATATAAACTTATAAGTTACGCCTAATCGTGTCGTATCTAAACTTTATTTTTTCATTTTTTACGAGTATCATTTAGAATATTTTATTTCAATGAGCAAGTGACTAGTGTGCAGCCGTTGCTCCATTTCCCGTCTTCTACATCTCCACTTTTACAGATCGCCTCTGAATAGCTCCCTTTCGTCGAATTTTCACTCTCTCAATCTCGCTACAGTCTGCGCGCGCGGTCGCATATCCATATAAATATATCCCGCTCACGTCGTACATTTATACGTATACGCACATTACGTACCATTCTTTTTTATATACACACATGCTTAAATGTATATATGTACTTTTTCATTTTGCTTAATTTTTCTCCATACGTCGTGCGGAGCATCGTTTTTTTCGTCTCAATCCCATACACCCTCATACTTCTCTCTATAACCTGGCTCGATCTCCGTTATATTTTTCTGTTATCTTTATCTGCTTTGTTTTCCCTCTAACGAGAGCTAACCTATAACTTTATTTTTTCATAATCATACTTCTGATAATAACGCTATATGAAACTTTAAATGCGACTCCGGACTTATTTACAAGGTTGTGGTTTGGTATCTCTGTTTTCTTTTCTGTCTGGTTATTATTAGTTCTCTGTTTTTTTTTCTTTTTTGCAATTTTTCGTTCCTTTCGCGAATGGTCCTCTCCTAACGTTAACGTGTATCATTCACTTTATTTTTTCTTGCAATAACACGCCAGTCCCGCGGTGTGGATTTTTTTCATTTCATTCATTTTATATCGTATATAGAAAAACGTTTGATTCGTGTGTAGACGAGAAGGAGCAAGTGGTGTGTCGTATTTTTTTATTCTTTGTGTGAATGTGTGACATGACGAATTGAAATGTAAAATTATCTCGCGTTTGTTTTAAGTACGTGTAATAACGATTTTTTTAGTACAAAAACGATCACAGAAACGTGGCACTTTCCGTTTGCCTACGGATCTACTTTTTACCCTTAATTAGCTTTTGTCTATATTCGCTGATATAATTTCTCTCGTTATTTCTTTCTCTCTCGTTCTCTCGCTTTATTTTAGGTATAACTTTTTTTTTCGTTTAACGCCTTTAACGGAAGAGGGTGTCTGCGGATTTTGGTATCTTTTTAGATGCTGGAACGTTTATAAAGTGCTAATCACTTTGCTACAAAGTAGTTTTGCATTTTCATAATAATCTATGTCTCGTAAATTGCAATAAATAGAATTTATACAATCGAGTTTCATTAATCTTTTAGCACATTTACAATATTGTTGTTTTTTTCGATATTTTTAAGGGTGCGTGATTGAGGAAAGCATGTGTCAAGCGAGTTGATTTTCCCGAAGCCTGTAATGAAGTTTTTGGATAATCAATGTAAAAAAGAAATAATCGGCAGTTGGATCATGTAAAAAATCTACTTGAGCAATAATTTGTCGTAATTAATCAATCTCATTATAAATACGATTAAAAATGCAAATCCTTTAGTAGCTTGAAGAAATCCTTTTTAACATGCCGATTAATAATTTTTTTTATAATATACGATATCGTATGAAAAAAATACAAACTATCTTTCAATTTACGAAATTCAATTGAACGAAAAAAATTATCTCGAGTGATTCACAAGGATCATTTTGGTAAGTCAAAGCACGATACCGGTAGAAAGTTCGAAAGTTCTTATTCTTTTTTGTTCGTCAAAAAGAAGTAAAGAAATCGAAAAGTTCGAGAGGATATTTCTGGGGCGATCGGCGAAAAAGAGACGCGTGTCTTTCTTTATTACACCTACTCCTATAAACGTGAGGTGGTGTATTATATATAATATAATGGCGCGCGATCATCCTTCAATTTAATAGCACCGTTGTATCGCGCGATATATTATAGATTAGGACGATTTTCGAGCAACGTCATTGGCATCATCGTCTGTAGGAGGCCTCACATCGCTTTTGCTTATTAAATGTGCATAATATGTGGTATCTTTTTAGGAATATCCTGCTGAATCCGACTTTGATCTGTACAATAAAATGAGTGAATGATAGATACTGCACAAGAGTTTTCATCAAATTTTTTCTTCGTCAGCATATTTAACTTTTTAAATACAACTTCATACTTTCATGGTGTTGCTTCGTGAATCTTTTGTATGCACTATTAATTAAACTGATTTAAAAAAAAATAACAAATAGTAGAAATCTAATATATAAAAAAAGTATTTAAGTTCACATTGTCACAGTTTCAATCTCTGTTAATATAATATCTTCATGAAAAACATAATTTTATAAACAAATATCGGATTCAACGGAGTTTTTTCATTTAATCAGGGCAGGGATCGTAGATGGATATAATATTTTTCTGATTGCACGGCTGATTTGAGGGGTAATATGTGCAGTATAATATAGTAACGACCAAGAAAAACCGCTTATTCCTCTCGAAGTCTTCATTAACCGGAATCGCGCGCGAGTTTAAGTGTGGATGCATGCAGTCATCAGGTCGCGAGTATTATAGGTACCACGTTTTCGTTCTCTTCTCCTTTATTATTATATATAGGTAACGTGCATATTTATACGAGTTTCTCGTAGACTTTTTTTTTGTTTTTCGACTCTTAACCCTTTAATTCACCAATGTTCTTTTTGTTCAATCTTTAAAGCGTCGTCAGATATTAGACTATATCAAATGTGTGTGTGTCACGGAACGCTGGTGTAAATTTTTTTCGATTATCATTTCGGATATTATACAAAAAACGACTTTACTCATTTATTTTTTTTCTCTTTTCTTATTTTTCTGTTAAACATTTGTCAAGGGCCTCGCTAGATTTCGACGACGTCTTGTTACTTTTTTCCGCGCGACGCATCAATTTTACATCTTTCATTTCCTTTAATGAAGCTTTTATTTTTCGAGTATAATAAAGACTGATAGTTTATTACGGATATTATAGCTTTATTAATTGGTGTGTTTTTATTATATTTTTTCTTGAGAGAAAAAGGTGCAAAACATCGACGGAAATCTCGAGAGACTCTTCGAAGAGCGGCTGGATATAAGTCTACAAAATCTCGGTCGGTTTTCATTTTTTTTCTCCTTGAGGTTCAGGAACTTCCATAAAATACACAGACTCGCACACAACTAATATTTATACACACGCAGCATAAAACAATATGCAGTTTTATTTAATTGTCTAAATCTATTTTTCTTTTAAACCCAGTCGCTCGAGAGATATATACGCACGCATGTGTATGTGATAGACACGGAGTCATATATTCGCGAAATCGTTCCAACCTGGCGCTGTAACAGAGTTTATTCTCATACGTTTTGTTGCCATATTTTTTCTCTTTAGTTTCATATTCAATAATCTTCTACATATCATGAGTTGCGATCGCTCGATTTCTTTATTTAATCAAATCTTTTTCCTAATAATTGAGTTCGATAGTACAATAACAGATGGTACTTAGACTAAACAAAATCCTAAGTATTGCGTTTTTAACTAACAGTTTCAGACTACTTGAATTTAAGCAAAATCTATTTTGGATCAGTAAAAAGATTGAATTTACAACTATCTCAAAAGTACTAAATCAAATATTCAACAATGAAAATAAACGTGATTAAACCAATAGTCAAGTAAATCGAGGATCTAGCTCGATCATCATTTAATTGAATCCCGATCCGAAATAGACCCACAGTCGAGGCTCGTGTTCGCGCGCGCGCACACACACACGCACCCACAAAACGCAGCAATTACACTTGCAAATGTGCAGTAGTGCAGACAGACAGACACACGCGACGCACGTCGTCGCTCGGCGCGGCGTATTATGCGCCCCGTCCATCACTGTAAAACGGTGCGCCCAGTCATCGAAAAGTCTGGCATGATTGCAAAATGAAGAAAGGAAATCGCGCGCCAGGCGTCTCATGTATTGGCGCTGCCACGTAAAAGAACCCAAAGAAATCATAGCGTACCATTGAAAAACGTGAGATGAGCATGGCTTTATGCTTTTACCAAGTCGAAAAAATCGTGAGGAATAGATCGTACATGTTATACAAGTCAACGTTTGGAAGCCCTGCGGAAAAGTGCGTCTGTTTATTATTTTTTTTTTGTTGCAATCGGTTTTTCTTTGCCGTATAACAAGCGTCGCTGCTATCACATTATGTACAAAATATACAGAAATGTACAGCGGATAAACAAAAGGGCGATATAAACGGTCGACCAAAGCAAAGTATAAACAAAGGAGATATAAAAAATTAAATCATAGATAAGGAAAATGAAAGTGACTTCCTTTCGGCGCCTTGGCAATGGTGCATGCCGTCGCTTTTCGAGACGCCGCGCGAAGCGCGTGCGTTTAATTTTCTTTAGTCGTTTTTACAGCGCTCGAATTCGCGGTATTCTCGATCAGTCACACCTGCGTCCTTTTTTGTTTTTACACATTTATACACGTACGCAGTACACGGAATTGGCGTTTTCCCTACGTTTAATAGTAAATGTTCATACTTTACATGTTTTATACGAGTGAGATCTCTGAAAAACAAACCGAAACAGCCTTCGGCTCCTTCTTCCCTCTATTCCCTCCCCTTATTTTTTTTTATCATCTGCGGATCTGTGCGAGCGTATATAATTTATATGCATTATTTATATGTATAATATTTATAGTTATTTTCATCGCATGATTTTTTATTTTAGGATAAGGTTGTCGGTAAACATTATACTTACAATACTTACATCGTACGTTATATTGCGATTTTTTGCATTATGTTGTGACTCTCTTTCGTTCGTATTTATGAATATAATCTACGTGTTTATTTTTTTCCTCTTTCACTCTTTTATATTATATATATTTATATATATATATATATATATATATATATATATATATATATATATATATATATGTATATATATATATATATATATATATATATATATATATATATATATATATATATATATATATATATATATATATATATATATATATATATATATATATATATATATATATAAATATCGGTAAAATCGTTAACGATATCTTTCGGTCTCGTATGGATAATTAACGTATTACATAATAATTTTCTCATTTTTTGTCTCTCTTTTATACGCATTATACATGTATTATCGCTATTCATTGAGTACTGAGATAATAACGCATTTTAACTCTTTTTTCGATAAACGTCAATTACTCTTTTCGACTACGTTTGTTTTCAATTATGTATAATTATACGACGCAGCTTCGATTCGCGCGCTTTATTTTATCGTACATAACCTATAATTAATTAACCTTAATATCCATGGAATGTCTACGAAGTCTGGAGCTTCTCGCACGGTCTTCGACCCTTTCGATTCGTTATTTTCGTCTCGCGTGCGTATTTAATAATAATAATGATAATAATAATAATTTTTTTATATATTTTTTGCATAATTGTTTTCGTTATTTAATATATTATATTTAATTAAGTTAATTTTTTAAATACTTTAAGCTTTTTTGAATCATCGTCGTCGTTATTAATATCAACTGGAGGTTCAAAAAATGCTTTGCTACTTTCGTGGATGGTTGAGCTTGTATATTATTATAATAATGTATCGTGACGTTCTTTCTTATTATAATCGATATTTATCGCGGTTATCGGTAATTAATTTTATGTCGGTTAGTTTAATTTATATAGTTTTCTTTATCTGTCTTCTTTTTTTCTTTAAAAGTGGGAGACTTTTTAGTCGTGAGATGTTGTGCCGCGCGAGAAGACGCCTGCGCTCGCGATGCAGGACTGTTTTTGTTTAATTTAATGTAATTAATTTATTTTAATATTTCATATTATATTGTATATTTCTTTGCTTTTTGAAAGAGGAACGCGAGAATATTGCCGCGGGGAGGCTCGAGGGACCGAAGGATCGGAGATAATCGGTTACTTCATCACGAAGTTAATTTTCGCTAGTCAATCCTTCTGATGCTTGGAAGGAGAGTATTTTAAATACATTATTGCAGAAGTAATTTTAAAATTAAAGAAAGAAACATACGTGTACCTGGTACGTTAAGAGAAATTAAATTAGTATGATGTTATTATATGTTAAAATTTATCTGTTTAACGTAATCAAAATGTATGTATTCAATGTGGTTTTATTTCGAAAAACTGTCATTTAATTAAAAGTTTTAACATTTCTTTCGAAGTCTATAAAAAGTAATACACCAATAAGGAATTGTAGTAATACATAATAATATTTAAAGAATAAAGTTAAAAATAAAATAATAAGCAAAAATTTGGCATATTTAGAAACGATAAAAAAAAAGAATAATTGACGAGATAAGGTATTTGGATAGAAAATAAAAATGCACTTTGTTTATATTTTATGAAAACGGAAAAATCGACGTTTTCTTCCAACTTTTATTTTCTATAATAATAAATATCAATTGTCAATGCAAAAGAAAAAGAAAAAGAAAGCCGTCGATCAGTCGATCAGTTCTCGTCGCTCGCTACTTCGAGCTCCCCGCTAATGGAGCAGAAAAACGTGTGCATAATGATTATAATTAATTAATGAGGTTGGCAGTTTGTTCTTTTTTATCTCTCTTTCCTTTCCTTTTTTACACAGCGCTTTCGAACTGTCTTCACTCGTACGCGTTGTGGTGCAAGAATTTCGCCCGAGTCGAAGCTAATCGCGCAAATTGCTTGTGAAATTTTTTAGAAAAGTTCACTTCGTGCTTTTTTTGGCAGTCAGTCATTTAAGTTTAATTTTATAGAAGAGATTCGAGACATTAATTAATGAATTTTAATAGTAATATTTACAGCTAAAAAAATGAATTGCAACTAATAAAAATATGATTCGATAGCAAGCAATTTATACTGGAAACAGGTTCGTCGATTTGCTTCTGCTCGTGCAAATATTTTTGACTCATTGAGAGATTCCTTTTCAATCTATAGATTACCTGTGCTGTGTACGAGTTGAGTTTTCATCTGTTTTTCCATTTTCATTTTTTACATTTCTCACGCTTGGCTCTCATCATTTCGTCGCTCGCTATTATATAATATGTATAATGAATTTCCAGCGCTAAGGAGAGTTTAATCTGCTCGTTTTAATTATAATCGCGTGTGTTTAAATCCTTAATGAGCCTAAAGTTTAAAGTGATCTTTCTTATTTAAGTCTAAGTGTGTTTGTGTGTATGTGCGGAACAATCACGTGTTGTGTGCACTACATCATCGATATATGCAATGTGTAATGGGGAAAAGACGCGCTTCGGTTCTTTTTGCGAAGATTTATACCGGTGAACTTATAATACATTAACGTGTAAAATCTAATTGATCATCTTATTTAGAAACCAAATTGGGACGTCATAACATTCAACAAAATTGAAGCAATTTAAATGTAGCTGCAAATTGTTCAAAAGTAATTAGCTATTTACCGTAAAAATGAATATGATTAATAGTAAAAGTTTAAAGGTATGTTACTTTTATATTAAAAAAAACAATAATATTTTGCATTGTTTACAAATTATTAAAAGTTTACGTCGTAATTTGGTTTCTCTATCTCAAAATCCAAAGTACACAAATTTTCGATTATTCTATTTAAGCATTTTGATAAATTACATATATTCAACGTACAATATCTTTTATTTTACAGCTTTTGTGTAATATAAAAATTATCTCTTGGAATATTATGGTAATATCAATTTTTACAAGATAAAAAATTTTCATGAAAACAAAACTAGCTTTATGCTAATTTAAAATTGTACTTCCGTAATCAGATGCTAGAACATACAATATTCGCCAACAATATCGAAGCACTAACATCTCAAATTTTAAAATATTTTTTTACGCTATCGTCTTGCTTTACTTAAAATACATCGATTTTACATCAGTGCGAACAATAAACATCAAATTTAATTTACATCTATGTCTTTGGATTTCGCTGGGTAAAAGAATACCAATACCACGTAAAACAATAGAAAAAATACAAAAACTTGTATGATACAAAGGCTAGGGATATCTCCGCCAATGCATGCAACCGAGGGGCGCTTTTCCCTGTATATTTATATTATATATACGCTACCCTTAACGCTTAACGTAGTTTACATATCACTTATTACGCGTAGATCCTATATTTATATAATTTATGAATATATTCACTTTATTCATTTTTCTCTTTTTTATTAATTCACGATACTTTTTAATGAGTACAATATATAGGTTCTGTATAAAACTCGTATGTACAGGATGATCGGTTTGTTTTGTTTTTTTCTCTATTTTTCGCTCTTGCTCTCATTTTTCTCTCATTAGTATATTAGTTTATAATCCCGTTTTCGCTATTTCCCTTCTGTATTCGAAATTCGCTCTTCTACGACTTAGCCAGTTTTTTGTATAATATATAATAATATATATTAAGATGCGCCAGCGACTTAGCCGAGATATATAGTGCGATCCCTTTTTCGTATTTCTTTTAAACGGTACAATATATTTACGTGTGTATCTTTTTACGCACACTTACGCATTATTACAATAATAATAATTCATATATTCATGTAATTGATACAATGATAATCAATAATGGCAATGATATCTTTCAGTAGTAATGTAATAATAATATAATCTTACTAAGGATTCGATAACAAAAGTTTCCGCGACTTTATCTCGAATGTACATATATAATAATATCAACTTTTTTTCTCTTACCATCTCAGGAGCTTATTTTGTTCATAAAAATAAAAACGCAAATCCTACCAGAGGACGTGTCTGTGTGTCTTTTGTGTGGAGATCTTTTTTTTCGAGCGCCTATTATCATAAATTATTATTTTAACTTTTTCTTTCGTTCTTTCTCTCTTATTACACCGTACGACCGCCGTATAACGAATCGACGTACTTATTTTTTTCATAAATCTTCTTCGTCTATATACGCACACGTAATATCATAGAAATTCATCGTACACACGTTAACGTATTATAATAAAAAATATATTATAGAAGTTATATTTCATTTGGAGACACGGCGATCGCTCGGCGTTAATACTTTTTCTTTCTCTTTCTCTTTTCTTTACATACAAACGTAAGTGTTATATATAATCACGAATACACAGAAAAATATTTTATCAGACGTTAACGCCTACGTAAATTTATCTTTATTTGGTATCTACGTCTTCGAAAGAAATGGAATCAATCAGGAACAATACACTAACAATTCGCGTAAGCATGTGTAACGTTCAATAAGACATTTTTCTGGGTGCACGTGTTATTATATTAATAATAATATAGTAAATTACGTGTATATGCACGATATTTACTCAGGTATATTTGTAATATTTATATATATGTATATCACAACGATAAAATACTAGATTCTCAATCACTCGTAAGTTTTTTCTTTATCCTTTTCCTTTTTTACTCATCGGATATACAAAGACATATATAATATATGCATCGCAGTTATATATCTTTATATATTGGATGAAGCATGCATAGCACCTTTTCTTTTTCACTCTCTTTCCACGACTCAGTGCATAATGTAACCATTAATACGTGTATATAGAGATTCTTCTATATCAGATAGATGTAAGTAGTATAGCCATTTTGCCAATATACTTGAATAAATTGATAAAAACTTATAAAAAAATGTTTTGAGTTAGTAATCTTCACGAAAAAATCAAAATTTTGTATTTTTCAAGCTTTAAGTAACATGATATTAAAATAAAACAACACCTAAAAGAAACCTTGCCGGGTTTCCAGCCGGTTTAGCCAGAGCTTATTAATTTTCTATCAGTGACAAGTCAATTACTTCAATTAATTCAATGCAGCAATTTTACAGAATGTTAAGCTACTTTTATTTTTAGTTTTAAATAGTTTGACATATTTTTTTAAAAGTTTGATAAAGGAAATAAAAGTAAATTTTAGGAAACCATATTTCCTGTTCGGCTATATTACCTGTACCAACTTTAGCTAACGAATAAACACGTTCCTTTAAATCCACGCTGTCTTATGTAAACTGATTTTGCCTTTTATTTTGCTACATTTCGTCGTCCCTACGTCTTTCACCGCTTGCTTTTCCATCATAACGTAGCAATTGCTCAAAGCGAGCGCACTAATTACCAACCGTGGGCACCGATGATCGATCGCTTGCAGGAATACTCTTTAGTGTTTGTATTGCGAGAAAATGCAAATATACTTTGTTTATAGGTGGGAGACGATCAAAGACGGGCTCGAAGTGCGGTAATTGAGACGTTTACTTTGGACAAGATTACACGCGTATATTTTATAGGCTATCCGGAAAAATCTTTGCTTTTTCTGGCTTCAGGTTTTGTATCTGAATACTATTCCTTTTCAAATCTTTTATAAGTAAAGCAAACGTAAAATAAGTGAATATAATTGTTATAAATATAGAAACCTGATAATTTAATATAGATTGACATTTCTAATTCATAAACACGGAACTCGGCTTTGCAGTTAAAAATTTCATTTATAAACATGTATTTCTGTTTATACAAACTATTTTAAAATTGTATAAAGAAATTAATTTTGCAATTAAGCTTTCAGATTTATACTCATTGACCTCAAGAATTACAATAAAATCCATGCATACTCTGTATGAGTACTGTTCTCAGATTCATAGCTACTGAAGGATTAACTAGAATTCTGAAATACGTATTTATGAACGGAAATTTAAAATGTGTCTTATGAAACGTTGGAGTACCTTTCTTCGCAATCCGATCATTGTCAACTTTAAATTTCAACTTAGCTAACATATTTAATCAAATTCTGTGCAAGT
The DNA here is from genome assembly GCA_949152435.1 of Gastracanthus pulcherrimus. Lineage (NCBI taxonomy): Eukaryota > Metazoa > Arthropoda > Insecta > Hymenoptera > Pteromalidae > Gastracanthus > Gastracanthus pulcherrimus. The sequence continues at coordinate 198,214,176 of OX424572.1, forward strand.
TTGGATAACTCTGTCAAAAAATAATACATGCCTCAACCATATAGGTTGTTAGCACCAAGCTACTACCTAATTTTGATAAATTTCCCAAAACGTATTCTCATCAACAATATAATTCTTTCATTATATTACTTTCAAATCCGCTCCAGGCTCGTCCATACTCTCCCACACTACAATTTGCACCCAATACATAAATTCAAGAGGAGCGAAATTTCACCCTCTATCGAAAGCCATAAAAGTTCATTTTTCCGAACAGCCTTCCCAAAATCCGGCATCGATCGTCGCGCGCGCATGTATCGCGTGTTCTCGCGGCAGGCCTCGCGCCAAATCGAAGCTCACGTTTTCGGCCCCTCGCGGTGTGACAGACAGACGGACAGACGGCGGAAGGGCCGTGCGCGCGTTCGCGTGCAGTTTGACGGGCCGCACGCAAGGGCTGATTTTCGCGAGTTACGGGTGTGTATTCGAGCGCTGCAGAGCTCGGGCAACTCCCTTCGCCCCTCCGTATTTTGGATTTTAGACTGGCAGGGGTTGTTTTTTGGTTTAGTTTTCTGGGTCGATCGCAGGAGAACGCGGGCGTTTCGATGTTGTTTTTAAATGTATGACTCGATTAGCATTAGCTTAAGTTCATAAGCATGCGGTTTGAAAAATGGACAATAATTATTAATTATTATACACAAACGCGTTAAATAATAAGTTAGTTTAATACCGCGTAGACACAATTTTAGAGTAAAATTAACACTTTCAAATGAACGTTAGTCATATTTTAAGATATTGGAGATCTACATATAAAGATGGCAAATTAACTATTAACTTAAAACTGACAAAATTTAGACTTAACTTAATTTGAACAAATGCTGTTCAATTGATATAGAAACTTGGTTGTTTATGATTATATATAATTATCGTCTTGAGGATGATTTCTCAAATGATTTGTATAATTCCTAAGTCTGACTTAAAAAGCTGAGAAACTAACGCTTTATACCACCGAAAATCCGGAATTAAGATTAGAAAAGTCGCGAGAAAAGCGACTTTATTCCACTCTCCGCCCCTCCTTTCCGTGTTTTTACTGCGAAAAACGCGCGACACCGGCCAGCAAAATCCGTCACTCTGGCCTTGCGGATTAACTTTTTAACGCCCGATTAAGCGCGGCACTATCGCGGTTCGAGGAAAATCAGGGCTGCACTGTCGCCGTCGTTGTCCGTCATATATAGTACGGTAGTGTTGCTCGCGGCTTCGCAGCCTTCCATCTTCATCTCTGTCTCTCCTTTGTCTTTTCTCTTAAGATCCCGCGAGAGAAAGAGAGCGAGAGGTAGGAGATATAGAGAGAGGGAGAGAGAAGGATAGAGAGAGAGGGTAGTATTTCGGGGTGGACTGGGCGTGTGTCTGCGGTCGATATCCTGAAGCGCTTGCTCTCTCGCTATGTCTCTCTTTACTTTATTTTTCTCTCTGTTTTTCAGTTTTGAATTCGGTTCTTTTTCATTTCCGTCTGCGTCAGTGTTTGTTTTGTATCGTTGGTTTTTCTGGTCGTGTTTCTGTTTTGTTTTTTCGTTCTTGAGTAAAAAAATGTTCTGGCTTTTCGATTCTACAACACTGTGCCGTTCAACGGATCGTAGTTTCTTTCATTGTTTCACCTGTAATTGTTCCTGTGAGTCAATGTTTTCATCGTCAGTTTAGTTTTTGTTTTCCGCTGTGTCTTAGTGCTTTGAAGTACTTCTGTTTCAGGTCTTTAATTTAATGTGGCTAGGAATTATTATTGTAATTTTGTGTCTTTTTGCACTATCTCGTACCGTCATTTCAAGTTCTTCACTATTGCTTTCCGGACATATGTAGATGATGTAAACTTTTACGTCAGTTGTACTGTTCATTACACTTTCTTTATGTTGTGGTTTGTCAGTGTCTTTCATCTTTTTTCAGTTTCGTTTGATCTCTTATCGTATAGTTTGTTGCATGTCGGTACGCCGGTCTGTCATTCTTTTATTTTTTGTTTAGTTTACCATTGATGTATTTTTTCTGTCTACTTGTTACGCGGTATGTTCTTTTTATGTTTCTTTGATATTTATGTCTGTACGTTTGTATGTATTTTGTCGTTTTTCCTTTGTAGAATCTCTTAACTGATTACAGGTCACATAAAAAATTTACAAACAAAAAAATAATAATAAATAATAAATAAACATTGCAAACAAGTGTCTTTCAGATTCTTCGATGGTAGAGAGCGAACTCATGACAAAGGCATAAAAAGTGTAGAAATAAAGTAAAAGAGAAAAACATTAAAAAAGGATTTATCCTGCATATAAAATAAAACCAAATAAGATATAAAATAGATAACATCCTCATCGAATGAAAAACCTCTTAAACAATAAATGAATCTAAAATAAGTGCAACGAACCTTTAAAAATATATAATTTTACTTTCTAAAACGTAGCGTATACTGAAATGTAATCGATATTTTTCCTACTTGAATTTCCCTCCTCAAACAATATTTTTCGAACCCCTCTGTCTCCCTCGGACCCAAGCGGCGAAAAAGTCACTCGAGCTCGCGAACTCGCGGTCAGGAAAAACAAACCCGCGACTTTCGGAATTTGGATTTGAAATGAGAACGCGAACGTAACTACTGCGCTGCAGTCTTGCGATTTTTCTCCATTTTTCCGGTCTGCACCGTGTAGTACGAGAGAGAGAGAGAGAGCTGTGCAAGCAAGAAAAGTGGAATATAGTGCAGCCACAGCAGCAGCCGCAGCAGCGGAATAAAGAGAAATCTCTCTAGCTTGTTGAACTTGAATTTGCATTTTCCTTGTCGCCGCGTCACTCCCAGGGCGAAATTTATGATAGCTCATCGACTCTACTTTACTCTCCATTCTTGCTCGTTTCTTCCGTTTTTTCTCGGAGCCATTTTGCACCGAGACGTTCGCGCGAGGATTTGAACCACCGCGCTTTGTTATCGCTCGTTCCTTTGTATTCGCCGCGCGCGAGGAAGGCTGGGAAGTGCCCGAGTCTGCGCGGAAGTGTGATTTTTTTGGTTTTCGATTACTCTTTTTCTTTTGTAAAAGTAATTGTGTACACCATTACGTAACATTTTTTAAATAGATTTATACGATAACAGCTTACTTTTTCTTCCAATTAACAATAAAGTCCGGCTTTCATTATTTTAATTATCATATACGTTTGTAAGTACAATAAAAATGTATGAAAGAACGTAAATTAATTATAAATTCATTAACTTTACGTACTTCTTTAATGTACAAGTGCCAACCCCAACATTAAAAAAATCTAATAATAAATCCCTTAACAATACTTTCATTCGTGCACTAGTTTATAAAAAATGAACTCAGTTATTGCTCTCGCACAACCGTCATCATCAATAATCACTCGTTCACTCTTAGAAAAAGTTCGTCCCGCAAAGCCTTCGCGTAACAAATGTAAAATCGATCACCCGCCTCTAAAATCTCTCGAAACGAGTGAAAAATCGCGCGCCGCGGGCCTCGGTTCCTCGCGCCGTCTGTCGTGCTTTTGCGTTCGCGTAATACACGTCCCCTCCTCTCTCCCCCAACCCCCCAATCCATCGCCGATTATGCGCATCTCGCTCGCGCGCGCGCTCTTTCTTTTTTGTGTGTTTGTTAAAAAGTCGGTGTAAAAACGCTCTGAAGCACTTAGGATCGTCGTTTGTTTGTTTGTTTTTGTTTGTTAAACTCCCCTCCCCCCAGTATACGCACCTACAACCAGTACAACCTCGCTTTTGCTCTCGCACGATATACGAGAGTTTCTTTTTTTTCTCCTCATTTCTCCCCTATTAACTTTTTTTATTTTTTTCGATTTATACTTTTATCATTTATTTTATTTTTATTTTTTTGTTAATTCTTAAATCTGCGTTTGCTTGCGTTAATTCTTTAGTAATTTCTTTTTGTTACTCTCTGTTTTATCCTCGACGAGCTTAGTTATCTAGTGTGGCTAAATTGACGTGTTTTATACCGAAGATTACGCGTCGTGCGTCGGCTCCTCTTCGATCTTCCTCTCTCACATATTTTTTTTACTCCTCCCTCGCTCACGCCCATTTTCCCATGTACTTTTCGCTTACGAACTAAGAGATATTTTTTTTCTTTAACGTCACGCGGCATGCATCTCCGTCTATTCTATACTTCCAACTTCTATTCGCGCGAAATCTCTCTCACGCTAGAGATAGAGAAAGAGACATTTCTCTTCCCATCTCCGTTTGTTTACTTTTGCGGGCACTGCAGTATACTGATTTGGAATTTTTTACTTCCTTCATCGGGCAATAACGATCTCCTCTCCTACATCTCTTTGTCGCTTGCTCGCTCGCTCGCTCGTTCTCTTTCCGCCTCGATGCACTTTTCAGTCTTTGATGAGCGCGCTCGGGCGTTTTTTTTTTCATCGCTTCTCTCTCGCTCGCTCGCATCTTTTTATTTCTTATTTTTCGACTCGAGGGCGGGGGTGGAAAAAGAGGCAGCGGCGGCGCCCGAAAAAAAGTCGCGTTTCGCCGAGCCCTTTCCGTCGCTTCCACCCCTCCTCGTTGCGATTTTTTTTTGTTTCCGTCCGCTATAGTTTTCGGTTTTTTTTTGTTCATCTTTGGCTGCTTCTGCTTCTGCTTATGACTTCTGCGTGTCTCGCGAAGGAAAAATAGTCTTCTTTCTCGAGTTGTGTGAATGTGTCGCTCGACGTCCGCGTCGTGGGCGCGTCGCCTTTTTGGCGCCTTACTTGGCCTCCTCGAGCAGCACGAGATCGTCGGCCACGACGTCGCTGATGTGTAGGTAGATGATCCAGTACATCAGGTTGAAGCAGACGAAGCAGACCGGGAACACGATGCGAGAGTACTTGTCGATGTCCGACGGCGTTACGCCTGGAAATTATAGGGAATTTTGTTATAGTTTCGTGCGGTTTTCGCCTGTGTTTGGTTTTCTTTTATGCGGAAAAGGTTTAAAAATGGCATTCCCAAAATTAAACTGTAGAATCTTGTATTTTATTTAGGTTAATAGCAGACTTAACTTAGAGAAAAAAATTTTCCATGTGTAGATTATTTTTTGATGGGATAAAAATATCGGTGAATTTATGACACTTTTTGAGGAGTCCAAAATAAGATTCTAGAGTTCAATTTTCTAATGAAAATGTATGACAATGAAGCATTGACACAGACGAAGTGATGTATCTATATCTAAAATATTGATGAGCAGTGAATGAATATTATTTGAGCCAAACTTAGGTATACGTCTGATATTAACATATTTGTTAGCTACAAATAAATCGTTTACCCAGTATAGTATGTTTTGTTGGCTTTGGAAAAGTCTGAAGTGCAGAATGGGCTTCCTCTTGAGCTAAGAGAAAAAATTCCAGAAACAGGCTTATTGTACAATATAACCCCTTCAATTGGTGATGTGTCTATTTCGACACATACAATAAAAATCGGTTATTTTTAGAAAAGGTAACTGGTTGAGAAAGTTAAAATTGGTAATATAATCACATTACAATAGGTTCGAGAAGGATATTCATGCATGAATAATTGATGGTAACACCAAAACAATTTTGTTATAACATTTTGTAAAATAATTGTAGAGGTTATTTGAAGGTTATATCCAGTATACTCGATGTCGTAGCGAAAAATGTTGTTTTTCGGTAAATCAAATAATTTATTTTTATAGATTTATGCTCACTGGAGTAATTAAAATTTCGAGACTTTTTTCAAAACAAGCTCCACAAAGTTTTCAAATGACAAAAACATAAATTTTCTATAATATAAGAGTTACTATAATCTATTCGATTAAATTTTGTATGACTATACAGCAATGGTGACATTTCACTTAATAATTATTTGAGAGCAAAAGCTGTTAAATTCTATTGTAATTAAGATTTTTAATTTAAAACAATAGTATAGAAAAATTATTAAATATATCCTTCAAGGTTGATCACCATTTCCATTTCTTTGATTTCTTTAACACGCTCACTCATTTTATTATCCATGGCGGTGAAAAAATTATCCTTGATTTTATTCAGATTTTTTTTAATATTTAGTGGTCGCGATCCGATGCTGAAGACCAGAAGTGAAGTTTTTGCTATTAATACGTTCATTTTACTCCAAATACTGTATTTTATACCACAACTGATGCATTACAATTTTTCTCATCCTTCATGCAAAATATACATAGATTTGGAAGTTCAAAAAATTAAGTTTAGGGCTCTTTCATTGAACTAAAAGCAGAAATTTTTATTTTCTTTTTCATAATAAGTTTTTAGTAATATAATTAATATTATTACTAATATATTTTATTAATATTATATAAAGTGCAACAACACATTAAAAATTTTTAACTTAACTATATTTAGTCTGTTTTATTGAATTTCAAAGTGCAGAGGAGACCGGGGCAAAGTAAGCCTCAGGATGAAGTGAGTTTTCTATATATTGCGGCATAAATAAAATATTTGTATTAATGTTACATATAATATAAAATCATTATATTTAAATATTTTGCAGTATATAAAATCGGTTGTTTAATCAAAAAATTAACAATGAATTTATGAGCTTCTCCAAATGATAATTTTGCAACTTTTGGGTTTTGGATAAATAACGTTTATGTATTTTATTTTATAACAGAATATTTTTTGTATTGTTTGTGTTTCTTATATTATAAAGCTATGTGACATAATCCACAATGGATTATGTCACATAGCGTTGTGATTTAATCCATTGTGGATTACAAAAGGCTCTGATAAGCTGTTTTATGTGCGAATCATGCCCTTACTGTTATCTAGACACATTCTTATTAAGTGACCTAGCTTTTTCGGTATCCCTAACAGTATTTAGACGTAATACATTTCAGCCTTTATAATTGAGTCATATTACGCTTTTCTAAAATCAATTAATAATTGGTGTACTGTTTCACCATATTAGCAAGTGAAAAGTTTATTAAAAAACTATACTTTTTTGCGGCATATATTGAAGATATATAAAAAATTAATTCTTAAAGTACACCTGATTTCATTTTGATCTATGTCTTATGAAGTTGATATAAAGCTATTTAAAAAAACGCGAATTTAAGGAATGATACCACTATTTTCAAATGTAGCTATTTTATCAAAACAAACATAATTTATGTTGTGTTATTTTGTATTAGAGATACAACAAACATAGATACGTGTTCTGAAAGTGTGTGTGATTTCTTTTTTATTTATAACTTTTAAAAGTATTCTGAAGCTATTTTTAAAAAAATAAAACACAAATTTCATGAATGTATCAACTATTTTTAAAAAGTAGCTAATTTAGTAAATCGAAATTATTTTACTTTATACTGAAAATCTATAAAAAGTAAGTATAGGTACATATTCCTAAAACGCGCGTAATTTACATTCAATCCAATCAAATCTAATCGATTCAATTGAACGATTCTCTGTTAATTTAGAAACTGTCATTTAGAAGGAATTATGCTAAAGCAGTAATAAGCAATGGTTTGTATACACATCTGTGGCTTTCGGGAATAACCACTTAATTGACGTTTTCGTATTTTCAAGATATTGAGGTTTTAATGTTTGACTGAGCCGTTAGATTGAAATGTAAGAGTTTTCTCGACCATTTTAACAGGTTTTCTTCACTCAAAAAGATTTATCATAAAGAAAGTAATAAAAACGGAACGTTTAACCAGTTTAAAGCAAGCTCCAAAATTATTGTTAGCTTTTGTGGGTCTATATTATATGCGAGAATGTACTTAAGTTGTTATTCCGGGAACACCGTAGCTTCATTTTTGCAAATGCTATAATAATTGTCTAAAAAATAGTTAAAGTGGTATAAACCTTTTCAAAAACAATAATTTGTTGAAAATGTATAATATAAAGTTTTAAAGAATGTTAAAACCCTTTATGAACGTTTTTCGATTGAATTTAAGCGGTTATTCCAGATACAATTTGCACGAAGGTGCAGTTAAGTGGTTATGCACTTGGCTAGCATTGGCATATATGTCAATTTCGTTATTTCTACGACTTAAAAACTAAAAAGGGTTATGAAGACATTAAAATCGATGTAAACTCAATTATGAAAAAAAGTTAGTTAAGTGGTTATTCCTGCAAGCCATAGATATTATAAATTCTAAATAAACAAATGTAAATCTAAACTGTTTGTTTTAATTAATTTCATTTAAAAGCTCAAATCTTCTATATTAATATTTCTTGTTTTGTTTTTATGACAAAATAAAATATAAAAGCTTTGTAATAAAATAGCAAGCAGAATGCAAGTTTGATAGATTACGTAGGTATTCCAACTGACTAATATTATATTAAATAAATTCTGCATTATTTCTCCATTATTAAAAACAATTTTTCGGATACGCAGTCGTGAAAATTTGGAGGTTGATAGGAAATGAAGATAAATAATTGTAGACAATTACTTCCATGAAACTTTAAGATGTGCAGAAGTCTGATAATTAATTTTCGAAATATTTGAAAAAATTTACACGTACTCAATGAGATAAATAAAACAGAATAAAAATAGTTTAGTTAAAAAATTATAATTCTTTGCTGCATTTTAAGGGGGAAATCCATTGATTTTTTACCAAAAAATCGAAAAAATTATTTTTAGATATTTTTTATTTTTATAGTTTGATCAACATTTTGAGACCTGCTGGATGCCAAAAATCTTTGTTATATTAAAGTTTTGCCAGTTGAGTGAAACGATTAATATTGGATAGCATACCTAATTAAAACTTTAAACGCGTTTTTCTCGAAACTTACTTTTATAACTTCAAAAAGTTACTTGCGCATACAACCCATGACCATGAATATGTTTGAAATTTTGAAAAAATATCGGTTAAAGTATTGTGAAAAGAAGTTAATATTTTGTTTTGAGGTATTTTGATGTTAAATGTTTTATTCGTCAATTGTAAGTATTGAAACGTGTAGTTTATTTTGTTTTTTTTAAGTTCAAAAACGATTCATTTATTTCAGACCATTAATTGAGTTTAAACAATTTAAAAAAAATTAACTTTTGTTCATTTTAAGTTGAAAAATATTCTAGAATTTTTTAAAGTAGAATTCATTAAATTTGTATGCGCAAGGAACTTTTCTAAAATCCCTTGTTCTTATTACAAAAATATGTATTTACTCCAATGACAAATAAAAAAATTTTAGTGAAAAATTCTCAAAATTTGTTTACAACCTTCTTTAATCATGACAAAAAGTATTAATATTATTGGACGAAAGGGAGAGATTATTTAAAAATCAGTGGAGTTCCCCCTTAAATGACTTTTAATAGAAAGAAAGTATTTTCTTGCTTTTAGGACTAAATGGGTCACTTATCTTAATTTATGGACTTCTTAATCTATGTATCTATGCATTATACTGTATCAAGAATGAGGAAAATTTTAATGCACCAACTGTAGTACAATAATAAGTATTTAGAGTAAAATTAACGTATTTACAGCAATAACTTCACTTCTAAACTCCTTCGTCGATAAGTGACCTCTAAATGTTAATTAAAAAATCTGAATATAATTAAGGATAATTCTTTTACCGCTAACATGAACAATAAAACGAGTGAACGTTTTAAGAAAGTCAAAAAATTGTAAATGGTGATCACCCTAATATCCTTACATCCCTTAAATTATATTAAAACAGAAAGTCCACATAATCTTATGAATCTTATAAAAATAATAATGTGAAAAATGAATGTCATCTCCATCAAAATTACAAAGTATTTTACGTGTTCTAATACTACACAGTTTGGTATCGGAATCAATTTCGGTTGTTTTTTATGGAAGTTACAAAAAGAAACATATAATACAATTATTAAAAAAATGTTCATGCAGAGGAAGAAACGTATTAATTTTAACCGATAACTACACTTTTGCAACATTTACTTATTTGTCATTTGAAATTTTCTGGGAGATCACATTGGAAAATACCATATGTTCGGAAATTTCAAATCACTCGAATGCTCACGAAGTGAAATAAGATTTAAAATGAGTATGTGAATAAATTGTAATAATCTATTGAGAATATTGTCGTAGTTAAAAAATACTAAAATTGAATTTTCTGAAAATTTTTCAAAAAGCGCAAAATTTGCAAATAAAATTAGCATCCATTTTTCTTTTGGTATTCTACAAATGGACTAAAAGCATTTCTAGTATTCTAAATTCTCTAAATCTAAAAAATATTTGAAAATGAAACCGCGTGCTAAATTATGGGTTAATAATTTTAACCACAAAAATTTTTTAATGAGTTTAAATTATTGCAAATATAGACATCACAGATTAGGATTTGTTGAATCAGGTCACAAACCTTAAGTTTGTAACAATCCTATTCCTTGAATTATTTTCTCTCAACTAAAAATTAAAAATAGCCACATCATTTTTAACGAAACATTGAAACAACAATCTTGACATTTAAAAAAATATTTAAAAAGTTTGAATACCACTAAAAAGATCTAAAAAATATTTTCAGATTTTAAACAACTCATAAAAAATTGTATGTGGCTAAAAAAATATTTTTAAATTTTTACTGATTACAGATTTCTATGTTTGCGTATTTTAAGCGTAAATATAAGTCTTAAAAAATGATACTACTAAAATATTATAGTCATGCAGGATAAGGGTTAGGAGGCATGCTACCTTGTTGATTAAAATTATGCATAATATTTAAAATTTATTTTAATAAGATACTTCTAGTAATATTTCCGCATAATTTTATGTATATATTTACAGCATACATATTTATTATTCATAATAAAGTTATATAAGCATGTAAACTGTTGTAAACGTAGCAGCAGAAATATATGAATTTAAAAAAACAAGGTAAATACCTCCGTAAATAAAATTTTATTGAAAAATATTTTTTGTCACACATGCACGATTTTTGCGTTTTCTCATGCCTCTAAAGCGGGTGCAAAGTAGATATTTTCCGACTGTCGAGCGAAAACAGCGTTAATCCCGACTCAACCATAATGGCCACTTTATTGACCTGAAAGCAGAACAAATGTGCATATGATTCCCTCTCATCTACTTTTTTTCCCGGGCGGAAAGAACATTTTTTACTATTTCTTTCTATATTGATACAAATTTTCAATAAATTCTAGTTTTTTCCGTGAGTTCGATTTTTCAAGTCAATAAAGTGGCCACAGATAGGTCGGGAATTTAGTCTGTATGCAACACGGGAATAAAGTCGATTATTCCCTTGTTACATAATGTATGTACTATTTCGCCCGCTCTGAGTGACAAGTTTATACCCGGCGGACGAAAAGTGCCTACTTTTTGCCCACTGTGGCGCTCGCTTATCAAATATGCCCGGGGCTCTCCTAAACACTCTAGTAGGCTGATTTTCGAAAATGAGCCCTAAGAGGGTTTAGTCCCCCCCCCCCCCCAGCATGTGGTTCCATCCGGATGATACCACATGTTTAGGGGGGTCTAAACACTACGACAGCCTGATATTACATATAGATGTGATTTTATTGTTCCAAAGTGATGATATTTAGGTAATGAAGACTCGATTGATCTCGTAGAACTATAACCTTTTTATTTGTTATGCTATCGACGTTTTGGGACTTTTTTTACTACTCCCCCTTCATGGCTACAAAAATTACAGATTTTTTACATAAAGTGTCTAAAATAAATTACAAAATATACAATACGATTACATATTAACAACGCACCTAGATACATATCTTATAGTCTCGAAAAAACCAATGAGCTAACGTCATAACATCGCTAACATAGCAAATAAGAAGGATATATAGTTTCACTAGATCGATCGAGTCTTCATTATCTAAATAGCCGGATATTGCAATCTAACACGCATGCGTTTACATCGAGTCGAAAAGTAGCCACATTTGGATCCGCTTTAGAGGCAGAAAAAAGGCGCGAATTCAAGACACGTGTGACAAAAAGTTATACGGTGTTTACCGGGGGTGAAAAGCTTTTTTTTGCCCTTGTATGTTTGTAGTACTCGTCTTCGGCTCGCAATACGTACTCGCCTTCGGCTCGTGCTAGCTTGCCTCAACTCTTACTGCAATCCACACGCGGGCTAAAAATGTCTACTTTTCACCCTTGATACACAATATACTATTGTATTATTAAACGACTAAAACAATGTAGACATGATTATTCATTAAATAATATATTATTAAATAACAAATTTGCGTAAAGCTTTAGAGAAATCTATTAAATTCTACATAACAAAAATTGCACAAGGAAGTTTAAATACTTGTAACAGAAAAATAAGGTAAAAACGCAATTTACATAAACATTTAAAAAAGAAAGATGATATTCACAGATTATAAAGTTCATTTAAATAGACAAATTTTTGTTAAATATTGATTTGCCGAAAAGAAGAATTTTGGTATAGGTATTGTATATAGTAATATTATCACTTATACATAAATAAACTATAAAATTCAGAATGATTATAAAGTTGTAGTATTAATCTCTTTTTAAATTTGAACTAATATTATCAGAGGAGTTCATAATATTGTCATTATAAAGTATATAAATGTTTAACTAGATACCTGTTAAACAAGATTTTAATGGTTTACAGTTTTTACTTTTATAAATTTAAATGTAATTTATAAAAATATGTAACCAAATGTGTAGTTATAATTTTACATTATGATTAGTATTTAGGTTTTATACAAGTATAATGTAAGTTATGTGGTAAAAAATATTTCTTTAAAAATGGCAAGGGATGAGAAAGATTGATTATGCATCAATCATCACTCTGACAGGATTCGAGTAATGTCTATGGATAATCAATCACAAATTTTTGACTGTTCAAAGATTCGTCTCCACGGAATCATAAATAGCATAAATATATATCGTTATAAATATCTTTTGAAATTGTAAAAAAAAACATCAAATACGAAATTTTAAAATTTAGGCAAATGGAAATTTATATATTGTATTTAGGGTTGATAATGTATTGTTTTAACCCTTTAAAGCTATAACCTCCAGGATTTTTAGGTGACCTTCTTAAATAAGTAATCTATTTAAGTAACAAGTTGAAAACGATTTTGGTTTAATCTGTGCTATGAAAATGCATTGGTAAGTAAATACATTACAATTTTCAAAATATAACTAATTGTAAGTAAACAAAACATTGTGTTTATTAGGAAAACGTATTTAATGTACGGCAGAGTAATAGCATTTTCACTGTATTTTTATTACTATTTTCAAATTGTCGTAAGTACTTTCAGATATATTCGCAAGACTTATAAAGTTTCAGTTAAAGTTTTACCTCAAGTTTATATATGATAGCTGCTAAAAGATTTAAAGTTTTAAAACTTAAAAAGTTTGTTTTCAAAATTTATTTTACATTAATTTACAAAAGCTGCTCTCAGACATAGAGATACAACAATTCCAAATTAAATTTCAATTCAACCCTTACATGTACCTATTGCGATCGTTAATTTTACACATCAATCCAATAAGCACCGCTAGTACCAAGAAACGCAAAACCAGAATCGTCTCCAACGTCTTACACACTATATAAATAAGCCTTAAGTAATAATTCGATTCCCTCCTTGGATCGATTCAATCACAATTAGCCAGAGAGAGAGATAGAGAGAGAAAGAGAGAGAGAGAGAAAGAGAGAGAGAGAACGAGAGAGAGAGAGAGAGAGAGACTCACCATAGAGTTTGCTTATGTCCTTGCCGGGATGGATGAGGTGCTGGGGCGGGGGCGGCGCCTCCTCGTCGGCCCGGCCGTTGATGGTGTTCTCGAGGGTGCCGCCCTTGCTGTGTGCCTTGGGGTCGTGGACCTTGAAGCGCACCTCCTGGACAACACGGGACCACTTACAAGAGACACGGCAGCTCGCAATGGGTCCGCCGACCTTGCGTCGGCCCAACCCTTACTCATATTGGCGGTGCATGCAAAACATCCATGGGACAAGGGGGGCTGGGGGGGGGGGGTTACTCTACTGGTTTTGGTTTCAGGGGTTCTGTATCTTTGAATCGGCTATGTAGAATGTAAATTGTATCGTGATTCGACGCTTTTTACGAAGCCTAGCAGATTTCTGAGTTCTTAAAGACAGTTGGATCTTTTCGGAGGTAGGCATCCTAAAAAAATCATTTTATAGATTTCGTGATAAATGGTACCTAATGCTTTTCTGCAGCCTCTGAGATAGTGATAGTTTTGGTTGGAGAATCTAAAAGTAGATGGATTTTTTAGGAGGCTGTTGACGACAGATTTCAGAAATTTTAAATGTACTAGTCTTCGTAAGGAGTGTCGAAATGTAGTTTAATAAGATTTGGCTCGTATCAGTAATAATGTATTATGTAAATGAAGTGTACTTTATGAAATAGAAAAAATACTTTCCACAAAATTTTGATATACAATCGTAGGTATTGTATTGTTCACTGAAAATAAGTTACTTAAAATTGATACGCCCTTATGCTTTTTATTTGATTTTAATATATTAGATTGCAATTTTCTCCTGCTATAAATATCTTGTTATAAATCGTCTGAAAAATTAGAAATAATTCGTGTGTATTCAGAAAAAGTTGATTATCTATGCACTTATATAAGTTTACGTTAAGTTTTTCTTCTTTTAAATCAATCATTTGAAAATTTTATCTTAGGCGATTTACAAAATAATATTCTAAAAGAAAAATTTAACCTAAGATATTAAAATCGAATGAAAGTTAAAAAATGCAAACAGTTAAAGTGCCTCTGTTTTAATGTATAATATCAACATTTACTCCATTACTAGTTTGTTGAAAGTATTTTTTTCGATTTCATAAAAGTACGCTTCTTTGACAAATGTTGTATTACCAAATCTTAATCAATTATAATTAAAATGTACTTCTGTGCGGCTGAATTAGAAATAAAGGGGACCTCCTAAGGTCATGATAATCAAACATGGACGAAAATGTGAAAGCATGATAAAAAGTTAAAAATGATTTTTTCAGTGTATTTGAATGATAATTTAAGTATTTAATATAATTTAATATCGTTGTCGATGGTATACTTAGTACATATTTGATCAGTAAAAAACCTTGTCTCTTAGAAAAGATAAATGGTTTGTTGATAATGGTAACAGAAACTCATTTGTTCAAAAAGAATATTAAAGTATAAGTATTGTTAATTAATGGGGACAGTAGAATGTGAGAAATTTTGCATAGTAAACGTTTAAATACTTCCAAAGTTCAATTTGTCGTGTTATATAGACATTAGAGTAGCACTTTCACACCCTTTAAATAATGAAGCTTGGAGACGAAATTTAGTAAGATGGGTTCTTACAAAGGACAATAAAACTCGCACTTAAAATGTTTGAGCGCATATGCGCGTAATTTTGACATTTCAAGTACCATTTCATTAAATCTAACGTGAGAACCTACCTTTCTGAATGTAATATTAAATTAATTATTTAAATAATAAAACTAGTTGAAGCCATTTCTAAAGTTTTTGTTATCACATTTATATTGAACAAAGATATCTTAAAGTTAATGAATTTTAAAAATTGTTTAAAAAGTTAATATTTTGTGAAGGTTTATCTATTCTATTTTTTATAGCAATTGGCATTTATATTGAAACACTTTAAGTGAAATGTAAAACATTAAAAAAACTGAAAAATAATTACAGTTAATTTTACAAAGTTCATTCCCATTAACTATTAATTTTAGTTGCGTATTCTTTGTAGAATTTTTCTATTCTTTAGCGTTAACATATTGCATTATGAGAGAATAAATGTAGAATTCAAATTGCCCAATAGTTTTTATTCTAATTATCACGAACAATAGAATAAGCCTGCGAACGTTTAAAGCATAAACTACGTTTTGAGGCAGTTCTGTTTGTTCTACTCTTTGTAGTCCAAAGTTATTTATTATCAAAGTAAAGCTTCGTACCCAAATCCACTACAGCATTGCATTGATATAATACTCTAGGTTTGACTAGCAAGTTTATTCGCACGATTGAAGTAGCTAAACATTGTGTAATATGAGCAAATATGTTGTCTGTTGAGTTGTACGTATAAATAAAACGCCTACGCCGCAATTGCACACATTTGTCTAATGAAATGTTGCTGTATATATAACAACGTAGATATATGCTTTCAATTAATATTGTCCGTTTCTAAACAACTTTATGAAAAATAAAGTTTGTCAGTCTTTGCTCCATCTACTCGTTTAATTTGATATAGTGTATGCCCTTTAATTCTCGGTGATAACTTTGCAACTGATTTATCCAGTGACATACTGATTGGAAATTTACTGTTTCTCGATGAAGCTTCACTATTCCAAATTAAGGGAACAGTATACTGATTTTTGGGAATTCTTTTTTTTACTTTTAAAACAGTTCTACACGATGGTAACTATTTAAAATATGTGTTCTTAGGACTCATTCAAATTCCTAATCAGGTTATAACTTATATAAGTACATAAGAAAGAAAGTGCGAGATGGAGAACTATCCAGCCTAAAAAAGATAATTAATTTTTATATTTTTTAAACGTTCTAAAAACAATTTATTTTAGAAAAAACGTAAATTCTTACATTCATTATTATAATTTTTAAAATACATTTTACTCAAAACTACAAATTAGAAACTTCAAAATAGTTCCTGCGCATAAATTTTTAATGAATCGGTCTGAAAAATTTGTACACATCTATTTTGACACATTTTGAACAATATTTCAGAGACATATTTGATTAAAACAAATATATAAAGGTTAATTTACGACATTTCTAACTAAAATATGAGCTAATTTATTGCAAAAAATGTTTAATAAATCTTAAACATCAGCAATAATAAATTTAATTTGAAAAAAAGAATGTTCTCCCTGTACATTTTTCAATACTGTTATAATATATAGTATGTCATTAGTTTTCTTTGCATTTCACAAGAAATTTTTGCACAGGAAGATTTTATAAAATTCGTGTTTTATCATCGGTTTAATAGCTATAAATGTCGGTCAAGGCAGTTAATTATATTGGGAAGGACTTAAAACATCCTTCTTTTATGTATGTAATCATATAATCATAATAAAAGAAATTCCTAGATTTAAAAAAATTCGCTGTAAGCGTATACTCTTCCCTTACGCAATTAACAAAAAACCTTGGAACGTTATTAAAAACTTACAGAAAAATGTATCATCACATCTCTTAAAAAACACCGACAGCATATTTCCGAAGTATATATATCGGAATCTCACCGCAAATATATCCCCGAGTGGCAAGCGAGACTCGTAAACTTTCACCCTTGAATCCCAACTCTCCTCTCATCGCATATATATATATATATATATACGTATATATCGACACTCGCTGCGCTCGCACACATCACCTCTATGCGGTGCGGGCGTTTCCACGGCACGTTGCTAGTGCGGACCGCGAGGCTGCGAAAAAATTTCCGCAAAAATCTTCGGCAACGCACGCGGCTTCCGGCTCGCAGCTCGTATATAAAGCATTTAATTAACGAATGAATTAATTAAGTATAATACCCGGCGGAGAGCCTCTAATTGGAACGGCGCCCGGCCTCCCGCGAGTTTTATTCATCCCGCACCGCCAACTGTGTGTGCTCTGGTTCTCTCGCGTCTGCTGGCGAAATTGTACGTGTACGATGGGTATAGTTTTTGCGATCTGAAAGGCGAATGGCGTGTATTCTGGGTTTGAAAGTGACCGTTTTTAATGAATTGGTTATGGTACTTTTTGATTCTTGTAAGGAGGGTTTCTATCCATTTTTGGTGATTTTCATAAAGTATCAATAATGTTGAGATTTTTTTCTCAATTTTTATATAAAATGAATTTATATTGTTTTAAAGAGATAGTAGGCTAGGGGTGACATTTTTTTTAAATAATAGCGAAGACTTTAGGTATGGAATCATTTCTACCCGTGAGATTATATTTATTAATTATTTTAAGTATTTAATTTATAACAACTTTATTAAGTTCTGCTGAATATTATTCTTTCATGTTTAGTTATATCTAACAAATATCTAGAATATGGATGAAGTAATTAGAAGTAATTATTCAAAATGTCAGAGATAGTTTTCGAACAAAATTATAGATCGTTTTCATTAGTTTTTGAACACAAAGAATTCTTTTGATGTTAGTTAATTTTGTTTTATTTATTAGTGAAAAACTATAGTCAATTCATAAATAGTAACAAATGTATTAAAACAATGATGAAACATATTCTCTTAATTAAAATTATGGACAGAGACTTCAAAATATATATACAACTTTTTTTACTTTGTAACGGTAGCAGTCAATACAACATTACCAATTTGAGAGAGGAAAAACGGATAGACCCGTTTTAATATTGAATGTTAAATATTTATGAACATCTTTTAAGAAGCACAAAATCTATACAATTTTTTCTTGAATACAATGAAACTAAACAGATAATGAAATAAGTAACGTGTCTTTGTCATAGTCACTAAATCAAGAAATATTTTTTATCACCGCCATTTTTAATCGTCCGATTTGACGCGGCCATATTCCGACTTTTCGTTCGCTTTTCTTTTCTTCCGTTTCAAGCGATCCGCATCAGCCGCGTGGCGAAAATCAGTTTCGCAGCGGGGTGAGTTTTGTAAAGCAAGCGCGAGATTAATAGTACATTATGCATCAAGGGAGTAAAGTGGGCAATGTACGCACTGTGTGACGTTGCCGACCGAGCGAAGCGAGGTCGGCATTTCACACAGTGCATGCTTGCCTACTGTACTCCAGAGGTGCGTATACTACTTTTCACCACACCCCCGTAAAGAAATGACTGTACGCATCTCAGCAGGCCGTACAGTACCCCATGCTCTGCCTAGAAGTAAAGTGACTTGTGTACGCGCGACGCGCTGTTTTACCGCTCGAGACGCAGTCGAGAGCGGAAAAAGGCGCATCGCGCATGCGCAAGTCACTTTATTCCCTAGGCAGTCCATGCGGTACTGTACGGCCTGCTGAGAGGGCGTACAGTCAGCACTTTACGCGCAGTGTGGTGAAAAAGAATATTTATGGTTAAATCTACACTGGCGCTTGTATAGAATGCTCACGTCCACGCGATTGAGAATTCATTTCGTTCTGAACTTTTGCTGCATTGCACGGGCTGTGTGCAATGAATGTTACAATTGTTCCGTTTCTATCTCGATATTTACCGTTTTGTATTTCAGAGTTTCGTCAAGCTTGCAAGAGAAATAAAAGTGTTATCGGGAATAATTTATTCATTTTTTTTAGAAAATTGTATACAAATGAAAGTATTTAAATGAAGTTTGTGAATTACGGTTGATTTTCACATAACTGTTATATTTTCAACATAAAATCTTTGAAACCTTCCGAATATTTTCTATTTTATTGTATCGCATTAAGTTAAAGTCACCATAGGACAAATTTATAAAATTCTTAACGTGTAAAAGGTTGATTATTATTTAATAAAGGCGCTGACACGGAGACGCGATAATAAAATTTATTTCTAAGAGAATTTTAAACCCGGTTTTCTCAGTTTGAACCACATTTAGTGTAAGACGATGTATTTAAAGTTTAAAAAGTTTAAATAACCGCACTGGTAGAAATCAATCTCATTTATAGCTAGTAATCAATCATCAATAGTCAGAAATGTCTACTAATGGCCAATTACTGGCTATGAATTTTACCAGATTGATTTTTACCAGAGACATTTACTTTTATAAAGACAAGAGTTTGTGAGTGATTACACTTGGCTGATCAAAAAGTATGTCCATGACAGTAAGTAGATATATCTGTTAAAACTAGGTATATGCTACTATATGTTACTTTCAGAAACAAAACGTGCGTTTGTTTATTTTTAGCACATACAAATATAATGTAAATCTGACAAATTGGAAGTATGATAATGCTTCCTCTACGTAGAGGAAACATTGTAATAGTAAACAAAAGTTGTTAAAAAAGCATATTAGACATGTATTTTCAAGTATTTGGAAGTGAAATACACAATTTTTAGAAAATGCGTGCGCGCGTGTGAGATTGTGTTAAAGATAATATCATTGATTAAATGCAACAGAAAAATCTTGAAGTTACCTATTTTTTCTGATCTGAACCTTCAAATTAGCTATTATCTTTATAAAATTTACAAAGAAATGTAAATTTTATAATTAACTAATAAACAAACTCTGATAAACAAAAAAGCGTATACTACGAATTCGTATTTAACCATGATGCAGTAAAACCAAGTGTATCCATTTGCGAGTCCCTCCCAACAGCCAACAAAAAAAACATTCTAAATACATCCACGTGTAACGTACCCTCTTCCCTCTCCTCTCCTCTCTCATACGTACATCGACTTACGACCCCCCGCCCAATACCAGCGTCACGTCCCACCCATTGTAATTCGGCCGTCTCTCCTTCCCTCGCGCTCCCTTATCTCTACACTCGAGGGCCTCGCGTTTCCGCGAACGCTCTGTGGTTAATGTCGACGCGGGGCCGCGCGGCGCCGCCTAATTATTTAAACTTAATTAACCAATTTCTCAGGGCCCCGGCCGTTGCGCGCGGCGCGCTCAATGTTTTGCGATCGTAAATTAAGCTCGAGCTCCGCAAGCGCGCGCCTGACGGCTTCTTACACTTCTGCCGCTGCGCCGGCCGTCCTCCTGCCTTTTTAGTTATACCCTACGTCGTGCAGTCGCGCTAAGTGGCTCTTCTTGGACTTTTAAGCTCTGCTCGTTTTTTGCGCACGTGTGTGTGTGTGTATGTTTGTGGGAGGAGACACAGCTGGATGTATTCCTTTTGACGACCCCCGGAGAAAACGACCTCTGGTTCTTTGTGCTCGGTATCTTTCTGGTTCACGGTTCTTTTTCTACTCCTTTATTTAGGTGGGATTGTGTGCGCTTTTTGTGAATTCACGTATCGCGAGAGTATTATTGTTGGGCTTTAATTTTCTGGGGGGAGAACGGGATTGGGTTTCTTGTGTGCCTGAATTTTGCAGATGGAGCATCGAATATTTAGAACCCATTATGCTTTTATGTTATCATGTAAGATACATTTGTTTGGGACAGAAGTAACATTAAATAAAGTTATGATAAAGTACCAAATTCTTTCTTTTATTTAACTTAATATATTGCGAGCATCATTTAAAATCGTAAGCGAAAATTTATTAAATAAGCCTTATTTTCTTTTTCAATGTTTTAATGAATATAGCAGTTTGAAAGTAACACTAAACATAAGAAGAAATTCGATTTTAATTTTACTCTTCCACCTAATAATACGATTAAAAATTGTAATTGAAAGAGTTTAAAGCATTTAATTTTTGTAAAACTTATAATGAGAAAAGTTAAGCGATTAAAAAGTTTAGATTATATCTTCAAAGATAAATGTGTCTATGTTTATTCTATAACTGAATTTTAATTTTATGGTACATAACTTTGTAATCAAGCTATCTTTTATGTTAATGCTGATAAAATAATAAAGTTATTTGGACTTTATCGAACAAAATAATTGAAGTTATTGTGTGCAAGCTTTTATTTTCTAATAATCATCTTCAAAAAGGAATAAAATTGATACATTAATAAAAATTTTAATTTTCTTATCGACCCGAACAGCGCAAAAAAGCGAGGCATGTCATTTCATAATTAAAAAAGACGCACTCAGCGCAAAATTAAAAACGCCATCTCAACGAAAAGACATCCACTTCTGCGTAGGGCTACATCAAATTTCAATTTCGTTCTCGAAAAGAATCATGATAACCTTCTCTCGTCCTCAATTCACGTAAAAGCTCACGATCGTCCGTCGCATTCGCAACGTTGTCATCGTCGTCGTCGTCGTAGTCGTGTTCGCGAGCTTTGACTGTTAAAATAAAAAAAAAACTCGCGAGAAGTTTTTCTTTGCCGAAATAGAGAAAGAGAGTTTCAAAATAATGTTCAGGGAAGCCGTATATATAGAGCTAGCTGCGCAATGAAAAAGTGTTCGCTTTACTGTTCTTCCCGGGTTTCCTTTGTAAACCAGGTAAAAATTTCGTGTTTTCTTGGAGGTAAGGCTTCGTATTACTTAAAAAGTTGAAATAATCCTTCTATCTTCTGGAGGATTTTCTTGTCTTACTTACTTTTAAAGTTATTAAGTAATTATTTTATATATACCCACTATGCACCAAGAAGAAAATAAACCTTGGAAACTTGTGATGCTTGCAATATTTTTTATTTATTTTGCATGCAATCAAATATGCATACATTTTCATATTAAATTTTTTCGAAAGATATTTATTAAAGTTATCAGAATGTTGGAAAATATTTTTCAATTAGGTCAATCAATATTTTTTATAATAAAGTAATATAACCGAAGTAAAGAAAAAGCCTGGATATTAAACCTTCAATTTTAAAGTTATTTTGCACCTATAAATAAATGAAAAAACTTTCGCGTTAATTAGATCAAGAAAAATACACTATTTGAAAAGATTTAAACTTCGTAAGGAATAAGTCAATAAGTTTTTGATCATTCCCTTACTACTTTAAAAACTGAAACATCTTATATGATCCTCTATTATATTCTCCAGCGTAAATTTGGATGGTCAATTGTTTCACTTTTCTTTGCTTATACTTCACACATACTTTTTTCTCTTACCTTAACCCGAAAATAGTCAACCAAGTATACCGGAAGTGATTTGTAATTAAACTAATGGTAAATTTAATTTTTCGTCTAGCAGTTTTATTACCTATTCAAACCCGAAAGCGGAGTTTGACTAAACAAAAGGTAACCGCAACTGAATTAAAAGTGACTCGAAGTAAAATGGATCTGATTTAGAAGAATGTGTATTTAGGTATTTTTAAAGGAGTAGATTTCAATTCTAAAATCAAAATAAAAGAAAATCATATAATCAGCATGACGGCCATGGATTGAATCATATTTCAAATATAGTTTTCAATGTGGTTAAAATTTTAATTTTGCAATAGTTTGTTATAAATCTGCTTAAATAATATGTTTATCTGTAAATCTGCTTAAATAATATGTTTGTTACAAACTTCATTTTTATTTAATTTCAACGATATCTGAAGCCGCATAGAATAGATTCAGTATACAAGTAAGATTTCCCAGTTCCTTTCGTATAAGAAATGATTAATAGCTTTCTCTTTACACGACTGCCTTTATGATTTCGCACATTTTTTAAATTTAATTTTAACATTTAGATTAAAAATCCACGCCTTTGAATACTACTATCTACATAGTCTTGCCCGCTTTGCTTTTGATTTATAAAAATTAGTCTAAGATCAACATTGACCCGACATAATCTTTCGTGTCATAATCCTAATTTTGACCGTAAGAAGGTTAATTGAGGCGTTCAGAACCAACCCGAAATAAGTCCATTTTAGACATTTTACAAACTGTTGCAAATATATTAATATTACTGACATTAAAAAGTGAAATTTGATGAATTTTAACATTATAATTAATATTTGAATATACTATTTATCAATTGTATATTTTAAATCAGAAATATTAATATTATTTACAAGCAGTTTTAAAATTTTTACAAAATTAACACTGAATCTTATCTCAATATAAAAGACTTTCATTCCGATCGAAAACCACCAAGATAAACCCTTCCATCCAATCAAAGATATATACTTACTCTCAACTTCATTTAAAATAACGAACGTTTTTACTGCGCAGAAAAGTGGGGACAAAGTGGGTTTCTGGGGGGGGGGGGGGGGGCAAAGGAGCCATAGGCAAAAGCG
The DNA here is from genome assembly GCA_949152435.1 of Gastracanthus pulcherrimus. Classification (NCBI taxonomy): domain Eukaryota; kingdom Metazoa; phylum Arthropoda; class Insecta; order Hymenoptera; family Pteromalidae; genus Gastracanthus; species Gastracanthus pulcherrimus. The sequence goes on from OX424572.1 coordinate 198,237,763, forward strand.
CGCCACAGCGAAGCGTCTTCAGCCTCTGGTGCGCCCGACGCCGTTTACTCACGGTTTGCTTGGGCGCGTGGTCCCCGTGGTCACCGGGCACGCCGGGCGGGCCCGGATTTTCCCTGGCCGCCTTCATGCTCTCCGCTATCTTCGCGAAGCGGTTCTTCCTCATCTGGATCCTTTTCGCCATGTAGCCGACCGTGGCATACTCTGTGAGGACGGAACAAGAAGACAATCGAGCATTAGTGGATATATATGGTTTGTTGTGGGACGAATGATTGAATGTTCTGGTTGGACTTAACGAAGGCTCCAAGGATTGCATATAGATATTAAATAAATTGATAGTCATTGGTATTGATTTGTTATGATGTCATTATTATTAATCATATGTAAATTAAATATCATATTGATGATAAATATTACAAAAATGTTCAGGGAAATATTTATCATCTTTGAACATTTCTTATATATTTAATAGATATTGCTTGTTAGTGTATACCTCTGTGAACGTTATTAATTAACAGTTTTTTGAAATGCTTATTTCTTGATATGTTGCTGCTTGTAGATTCGTTTATTATATAATATATAGCCTTTTATATTTTATCCATTATTTTGAAGTTATACAGTTAAAATTCATTTATATTCACTGTATACTTTATGTGATGAATCCATTAAAATACGTTGTATAAGCCTGTACAAGAGCTTCGGGTAAATTGTATTAAAAATAAATAACATAAATAATTATTAAAAGTTTAAATTAATATACATTTGTAAGCACATTATAAGCAAGTTAATAAAATATACGTTATTTCTAATTAACTTAATTCGCGATTTCCAATGGTAATTTTGCAAATAAAAATAAATTAATCATTAATGTTACCGATGCGTTAACAAATTTATCGTATATTCCCTATGTCATGTCGCAAATTGTTTCGGTTTATTGATGACGTTAATGTACCAGCTTACGCAAGGGAACTGAATGCATGTGATATGAATAAAGCAATATTTAATTGCTAATATTGTTTGTGCACGCTGTCATACTGGGACAAAGAGATGTAAATTGCAGTGTCATTGAAAATTTAAGATATTTACTTGCACACCCACGGCCAAATACGTCAAATATTAAAAAAACTGCAATTATACATGCACATAATCCTTTAATTGACATATTGCTTTCGCATCAATCATAACTAGTTTAAAAGCCAATATATAATTTCGACAAATAGAGAAAGAGTACAGCCGTCCCGTGCGAAAAAAATCTATAAAAACGCGTACAACCTTAAAACACGATCACAGGGGGCTCCGCGCGTCGAACAAATGAGTTTTCGAATTGGATCAAGCGTGTACTGCGCATACGCTCGTTCGCGCGGAATGAGTAGCGCACGAACGAGCGAACTTTGTGTAATCCACTTATATGTACGAGCTGCGCACGGGCGCGAGCGCGAAAAAATTAATGGGCACGCGCGCGCGTTGTTGTTTTGCAGGCGGGTGGAAAAATTCACTCTAAATGTAAAACAAATCGTCGAATACGCGGTGGCGCAGCTGCGGACGTTTATGTGGACTCGCGCTAGATAAAGGTGGCGTATAGTAGATTGTAATTGGACGGTGACAAATTTGAAAAATGGGATTCGCGCGTGCGGCAGCGTTTTTTGTGATTAAAGCGAGCTGCAGCGCTGAAATGAATTCTCTGCGTGATGACGAATTCATTGAATTTTTTCTCTAGAAGGCTTATGTCATGAGGTGAGAGAAAAATTCTGATAATTATTTTATATCTTTACGTACATTTATCTTATGCTTTGATAATCTATTGATCATTTTGGTACAAAATTAGTAAATTTTTTTATGTTAATCTTATCTAATAGAATTTTATATCGCTAGAGTTAGAAGATTTCGTATTCAAGTTTCGACTAATAGTTTTCCTTTTGCTTGAAATAAAAAATTACTAGCGTTGCGAAGCAGCTTTGGCTGTTGATAATAATTGCAAAACAGTATTGATTTATCTCTCGGCCTATACGCACAAATGAAATACATTATGGTAACATTTGGCGCCCAACGTGGGGCATTTTTGGAGTTTCGTATTATTTTATGATACAAAAATAGTGTTAGTTTAGTGCCGGGTAGTATAACTGACTAAATGATCGTCTCGTGAATGATAAGGATATATGCATAATAAATGAATAATATATAAATATAATAATTTTTATAATGATATTATTTATAATCTTAATTTAGCTTTAATGGAAAGTTTTACACATAAATTAATCAATGCCCATAAATAAAACCATTCTCTTGCAAAACCATCAATCTTCAGCCAGGTCAAAAATGGCAATCCCATCAACTACGGAGCAATTATCATAATCAGAGTGCCGGGCAAATATCAATGAGTTGCCTCGTCCGCAATCTGCGGCGAGAGAATCGCGCTCCTGCTGCTGCAGAAGCTGCCTCGAATTAAGCCGAGCAAAGCGCAAGAGAAGAGAGACGGAGCACTCGACATAGCAGCGTCGCTTCGAATTCCAAATGCTCTTCTCTTCTCCGCGCATAAACGAGGCGACTTTTATAAACTGCAGGCAGCAAAAAGCTGTATACCTCGCCCCCTCTTCTCCGCAGAAAAAAAAGAGAAATAAACGGCCCGTGAGAGAGAGTCTCGCGAGGCGAGCCTGACATCGTGACGCGCTAAAACGAAGAAAAATTTTAATCTCCCCGGGGGCGAAGTTTGCGAAAGAAAGGGGGGCGCGAGCAGTATATCTGAAAAACAGACACAACAGAGAGAGCGAGAGAGAGAGAGAGAGAGAGAGAGAGAGAGAGAGAGAGCGAGAGAGAGAGATGCCGAAATTTGCGGAAGGCGCTCTCTCTTTTTCTCTCTTGCTCATTCCGGCTTTCTGCGTCTTTGGCGCGGGGATGGCCAAAAGTAAGAGAGACAGAGAGAGAGAGAGAGAGAGAGAGAGAGAGAGAGAGAGAGTGAGAGAGAGCGAGAGAGATGGTGAGATTCGATCTTTAGAGCATCTGAAACCTCAAGAAAGTTTAATTCGACTGGAGTGTTCCGGTTCGATTGCGAATATCTCTCTCTCTCTCTCTCTCTCTCTTGCCTTCGAAGTTGGATAAAGTTCGGCTTGGCTGCCAAATTGTTGTCGGGCATTATCCATCGACCGCGAGTTTCTTCGCTCGCCGCCCTTCTCTTCTTTTCTATCTTTCCATTTCATCTCGCTTTACTTTTCTCTACGCTGTCTTTTTCTTCATTAGGTCTCTTTCCACGGTAGGAAAGTATATAAGTATATAAGAAATTCTTGCAGGGATGAGTGTATCTTTATCCCAGAAGAACTATTGATGAATTATATAACCTGTGGTTAGTTCGGAGGTTAGTTTGAATAATTGAATGAAGGAGTGATTATCGATGAGGTACGAAAAATCACTGCTATCAAAATAATATTGTAAAATAAATTGTTCTCGTTATGCATTGATGACGTTCATTACAAATAAATTACGAGATTACACCAGTGATATTTTGCATGAATTAGAACACAAATTTTGCCTTTCTTATAGTGGAAAAATTTAATATAATAAAACTTCTATAATGACTGTATTTCGAAATTTATAAAGCAGAGTCATTTTCTAAATATTCTTGGAATATTGGTTTGAAAATTTCTTAACAAAAGCCTAAAACCTTCAAGCATGCAATGTATACCCACAATGTTCCGTATGGAATATAATTACTGTTTAGAATCAACACCTAAAATTCAATGTCAACACTCAAGTAACCAGTGCACACTTAGAATCTTTTGTGTAGGATACCACATTTTTTAGTTTGCAGTGTAATGTATAATGTTTGTAATTATAATGTAAGATTTGATTTATAGTGTTAGTTCTCAAACAATCCGCGTAAATTCTAAATCGTTACTATCGGTACTACGCTTTCTACTTTAGACACGTTCCTTTAAACTTCCATCATCTGTTAATAATTTGGTGAACTATTGCATTTTTAGTATAAATAATAAATGTGTTTGATTAATATCTTAGAAAATAACTGCTTTAAAGTGATCGTAATATCGTTATCATAACGCCAGCATCATTTGACTATATTTATTTTACTACAAAGGAGCAGACATGCTGTAACTTGTATACATATTAAATATTTTCAAAAATTCAAATTGATCCATGAATTAGCTTAAGTTCTTAACCAATCTTGCAGATGTTGATCACAATCAAAATTTATTTTATTCAACTAGTGTATTGTCATCAAATATACGGTCGTAACTAACTATGCAAAAAGTTTCTGCCCTCTACTTATTTATTCAAATACGCGTTTCTTCAGTATCAGATACTGAAAATCAGACGAAGTTCCAGTCTCCCTTGAGAATATCTAGAAAGTTCTAACGAAAAGCAAACTAGGATAAAACAATCCCCCATTGTACCAGTCAAGCAAAACCTAATTACAGCGTCAAAATGAATGAAAATATTTTCCTTCCCTCCATCCATATCCATCCAACATTCACCCGTTCACTCTCAGTTCCTTCTACCCTGTATCTCTTTCCCTCTGCCCTATCCACTTCTATCAGCCAAAGGCGCATCGAACTCATTAGGATAACACCTTGAGTGCACACCCACCCATACATACACACTCTCTCTCTCTCTCTCTCTCTCTCACACAACCGGCGGCGCCGACGAACTATTCGCAAACTAGCTCTTGCGAATTGGCCGGATTGGAAACCGCAGGAGCGCGAGCTCGCGCGCGCATTCCACGTCGGTTTCGATCAAAGTTTCCGCCACGGTTTTTGTCTCTAAGGAAGCGCGCGCGCGCTGCTCTCATTTGGCCTCCCTCCTCGCGCGAAAGGCGAATGTAGCCGGGGTGTAGCTAGCGCAGCGGCGACTAATGGCCCCCCGTCCGATATTACGTTTCGCGTGCGCCGCCTTGCCTAAGATGTAGGTCAGCGAGCAGCAGAAGTGGAGGAGCGCGCGTGTATCACGGCTCTTTTGGAAATGAAATTTTTGGCTAAGCGGGGGGGAGGGGTTAGGAGGAGATTGTCTTGCGGGGATGCTGGGTTTGATGCGCGAGGCTTGGTGGACTGGGACTGTTGATTGGAGATGTTATTTATGGTGGGATGAGGAGCGTGTTTATCATACTTGGTTTATATAACTGTTTGGTTGATTTGTGCTTTTTTCTGGTTTATGAGTTTTGGAATTTCTCTTTTTGGACAATTTGTCTCTTTTGTAAAATATAATACATTTCTGCGGTACACATCGTGCAGTATTTAATTTGCAAAAAGTGCCAAATTTTAATAATGCCATTCAAGGTATTAGGGAGGAAATTACTTCGAAATGATGGAAATACGAAATAAATTATTTTTCTGTAATAGATATACGATGTACAAAATAGTTACACAGCATTGATTAGATAAAATGTTTCTATTTACGAAAAAAATTTAATAACAAAAAAATAATAGCAAATGTGCTTCTACCTGGGGTAAGAACAAATTTACGCCCGTTTACGAACCAACCAACTTTTATTTTTAAACTTCTAATTTTTTTCTGATGCTTTTAGAATTCTTAGAGGGTATACAAGACCTCCGCCGTTTCAATTTTTATAAAGTACTTAATTAGTGAAGAGTAATATACATGTGTTTATAATACTTTTGATCGCAGTTCTCATTATCGCGCGTCACACTTTATAAACAAATGAATGTTGTTCTTCACTGATTAAATATTTTTAAAAAATTAAAATGGCTCGTAGGTCTTATATATTGTCGAAGGATTCTATTTGCACATAATACTTTATGACATTGACATAGTTTTTCTCTGTATTTCCTTGAGTTCGACGGAATTTCTACCTTAAAGAAGAGATAATGTGGGTCTAGATAATAGAGTCTTGCGAATCTATATTACTTTATTAATAATATAATAATCTTTCTACACATCTGCCTTCTATTTTAAATACTTGTCGTCCATAGCGAACTTCATGCACCTTTATCGCAACCAATCAAACGACATTTACCATGCTGATAAAATGGCGTTAAATTTTTTTAAACAAGGCTTCGTAATAGGTGTTTAATCTATATTTATTTTTATTGGTTTGAATCTAAGATGATTTAGGTACATTTCTTTTAGAATCAAAAGAAAAATTGAGAAGATCATACCTTTTATAAGCTTCATGTATATCTATAGTTACATATCAGTGGGTTCCCAGAAAAATGATTTAAGTCCTCTTTTCATGTTTTTGAGATATAATGGTTTAAAGTTTTTAATTTCCGTTTAAACTAATGTTAAAAAATCTCGTAAATATTAAATATAGTCACTTATTTGTACCCTTTCATGATTTTCTTGCATTTTTACCTGAAAATATACTATGTTAGGATACCAAAATCGTTCAAAACAGAATTTTCAAAAAATGGAATTAAGTCGTTTTTCCGGGAACCCACAGATATATCTTCTATAATTTGAAAGATACTGCATAAAATTAAAAAGCTTACAAAGAAAGTGGGCTCTAATCTATTAGAACATTCAATTATAAGTTCAAAGAATGTTTATTAACAATATTTATGATAATATGTCATCCAGTTTCAAAACACACAATTTACCCACATTTTTTCGGCAACTACCATAATTGATTGATAAGAAAATAATTGCAATTTATTTGGATTTGTAATGCTATTACTTTCAATGAATAGAAAGTCTTATATAATATATGATAAAAGATAAAACATGACTTTTAACCATAGCCTGCTCTAACCGTGACAAAGAACCTTATAATGCAAATCAAAGCGTATAATAGATTTCCGGAAAAATTCACTCATTTCCATCATATTATTGATAACCGCCAAAAGTATATATCTCTCTTCATCCTCACGCGATACCTTCATTCCTCCCAAATCCACCATTCATCACGTCAACCCTTGAAGACAACGCGATAAATAATGCTCTACTTCGTTCTTCCGGATCAAAATCTCCCTCTTCCCCCAGTTCTCTTCCTCTCCCTCTCTCTCGTTCTCTCTCCGAGCCCACATCCACGTGCCGCTAATTGTTTATACAAAGTAACGCGAGGAATCAGCGAGGGACTAACGCTTGGTCGACTTGTATATACCTATATCGCACCCCCGCACACTCCGAGATCTTTAGCATTCGGCTCGCAGCAGTCACGACACGCCCAATCTCTCTCTCTTTCTCACTCGCTCTCGCTCTCGGACTTGCTTCATTGATTGTTCGCTCGGACACGAGCGTTTGTGTGTTTCGCTGTGCGTCGGGGTTGGGGGCTGGCCGAATTTCGAGGGAGGTTGTTCCCTGATTTACCGACTAGTTGGCGTTGAGTTTGACATTGTTTGTATACTTGGGAACTATCTGTATTTGCTACTCGAGTTTGCAATGGCGCGATCCAATTTCCTTTATTTATTTGTAATTTAATGTAAAATTACAACTGGCTACCAAGGGCATTGATACACCGATACAAGTTGGGTCCGAGTATTTCGAAATTGATGAAATTTAGTGGAGATACGCCGTGACCAAGTAAATTCGAGCACTAGTACGCAAATATTTTGAATGCACTTACAAGTGCGATGGGATACTTGAATCTGTCCATTACTCACACTATATACAAATTGAAAGGATTCTTGACAATAAAAATGAATTCTGATGTATAGAGAAGTACTATTTTGAATACAGTGAAATATGCAGTTCTTAATACTTAAGACACTTATGCAAAGAATACATAGGACAGCTTTTGTTGATGTTTTCTCTTGGGCGTATAATAAAATAAATAAAAAATATGGGTATAAAGGTCTTTATTCTATACATAATACTGAAGAGTAAATTGCATTTTTTTTATTTTAAGTACACAACGGCGGCGCTAGAGCTCTACTGGCCGAAAAACGATGTGCTTCCGGGGCTTGGTACAAAAAAAAAAAAACATTTTAGATTCTACATTAGATTTACTAGATTAGTAAGTGTGAGATTCGAAAAATATTGATTTTTGGGGAAATGGTACACATTTGAAAAATAAGTCGATTTTTTTTATCAAAAATGCACATGAAAAATTGTTAATAACAACAAAATTATTTGACTAATCAAAAACCCTTCCTTTACTTCTGTAGAGAATGTATCTATGAAAATTGTCAACGTTATCTTGCAAGCCAATTTGAAGAAAGTGGTTTTGAGAAAAACGCATTTAAAGTTTTTCTTAACCGATTTTCGTCACCTGGGGGAGCTTGGTGCATTTTACGAAATGAGCTATAAAATATTTTTATCGAGGAATAACACCAATTGAATTTAATTTTTTATCATGCCTTAAAGCATCTTTTAAAGCAAAAAATCAATTTTTCGGAAGGGTCTAGGTAGGAGTTACCCCTTAAGATAAAAATTCAATACACTTTTACTCTATACATACCAAAATCTAATTCTATTACAGAGTAACTCGTATACAGTAAATACCTCACTCGCGAAAGATCAATATTCCACTCTGATCCATTTCCCCAAAACTCCTCCCATTCACCGATTGAAAATTCCCTCTCCGAGTGACTATTCACTCTACAACCTCACGAAAGCAAATATAATACCCTTTCGAAGAATCTTGTCTTCCCGCTCGTGAGTGCATCCCCCCCCCGTCCATGTATCCCGGCGGCGCGGCGTCGCTGCACTAATTCTCGCGACGACGCGACGTACAGCAGCTCCAGCTTCAGCTCTGTCATATATTACTCTCCTGCGGTCGACTGCTCTGGAATCCACTTTGTACGACGTCACAAGGGAGGTAGGAGGAGGCGCGCGCTGGGAGTTAGTGGGGGCGGAAAGGCAGATAAATCGGTGGATTGATGCTGCGGTCGGATAAATAAATAGATGTGCAGGGCGAACGACGGCTGGAATGATAAGTTGAGAGAAACGTCGCTGTAAGCAATGATTTCCTTGTCGTCGAGTTGCGAGCGAGCGCGCGTAAGTGAGTTATGGGGCTTGTTGGGAGCGTTTGATACGAAGGTACATGTTTACTTTTGGAAAATGCGATTGAGTGACTGCGAGGTTTTTTAAAATTTGAATAAGGAAGACGTGCGTCGATTGATTTTGATTTGTTGTAGGAGATGCTTTGTCGGAATTCGATGTTTCGAAGCTTCGATGGGACGTGAGGATTATATTTTTAAGGTGAAGGTAAACTTGGTCAGGATTTGCATTAGTAATGAAGAGTGTTCGAATAAAAACAGATAATATCATTTCCGTTTGGACTGTATGTTTGATTATAAATTTTATGCTCATTGTAATTGATCATTTATTTTTCGATTTAAAAACGTTAGTTAACAAAAATAATATATAAAGTTATTATTTGATATGAAAAATGAAATGTTTCCCAAAAGAAACCTCTATTAATACATTTTCACTTAGCTTTTTACAATTTTAACAATTGTTTCAATAATCTGTATGAAAGTATAAATTCGTTTATATAAAATTCAATTTGTATGTAACATAATATAATTCAAATTAAATTAATATAATAGAAAAAATAAAGAATGATTTTTTTAGTATTATTATGACATAATAGTTGAGTTTTTCACTCATAAAGCAAAATGTCTTTCGAAATTGTCGAATTTGACATTTTTCCTATAATAATATACAACATTTACATTTTCAATATTTTGAAAAATATTCTTCAGACCAAAAAATGTTACTTCCTCAAGTTTCATATATGTAAACTCATAAAAAGCCTTTCTTGAATAATGGATATTTACTAAAAATATTGCATTTCGATTCGAAATAACCCAAATCATATTTATATCATGTTTTATATAAACTTTTATTTTAGGATTACGAAGCCTCTTCTTTGAGGAAGCAAAATAATTGTTGATTCATTTTTTTTGCCTAAACAAGAAAAACATTCTCCTTGAGAAAAGAAAATAGAAATATCCGGTTTTGTTCGGATACTCCTCAAATATTGCACGTATTGTAAATATTTATCTCACTATAGCATGAACCCGTTTAGTTTATTATTTAATAGAAAAGAAACCAATTTTTTTATATTTTTTAATAAAAATATGAATTATATAATACATAAAAGTAAATGCATAAAATACACGAAACCTTTTGGAGTGCGTATTTATTTTATTAGTCACAAATGGAAAACATAAAATGTTCTTGTTTACAATGTTTTATAAATATATCAAAATTAGTTTTATTTTCCACAAAATGATATATGTACGATTTACGGGGCGTATCGCGTTATAGAGGTTAAGTTGTTCGTCGATTTTGCAGTCATTACTTTTAGGCTGATTTCCACTTTTTGTATATCGGTATCCCTATTTTCAATATAACGTAGAAGCATATTAGAGACAAAATAATAAATAACAATAAAGACTTACACGAGCATGCATTAGGAAAAAACATTGCATTAAACTGCATCATCAAGTTTTATTGTCTTGTAAAAAAAAAATGTTTTACTTTATTATCTCTATTATTGTTGGACATTTGCCTTGATTTCCACAAGCACTAGAAACCAAGCTATCACTGATATTATCGTTTACTATGGTTTATAAAATCTTATAAAAAATACGATACTTCATGTCGCGAAATAATATTTTTATTTTAAAAACATTTTTAAAAACATTGATTCACATCTCTGCGACTCTGTAAGCTTGACAGCTGCACCTAAAAGTAACTCGTCACGTTTTGATACAATTTATATACTTCTCCCGACCTCGATGAACTCACACATCCATACACAACCGTGCAGGCCGCTCGCTCGTCACCTCGCGAAACCTCAATACAGCCAGCTAAATATATGCGTCCTATATTCCTAATAACACCTATATACATACATACGTACATCCATAGGTATGATCAAGTAAGACGAAGCGATCACACGAGTGCAGCCGCGAGACGAAGCTTTCGATATATATCCTATTGTGAGCCATCCCCTCAGCCACTACACGTCGCGTCGAGCGATTTCACTCAAGGACGATTAATTTAATCTTGACTACATACACGATCCTTCGGCCCTGTGCATGAACGTATATATGTCTATATACAGCGTCTCTGGAGCTATGTTATCTACTCCAGCGTGCGTGTGTGTGTGTGTGTGTGTATGTGTGTGTGTCTGAAGCGCGTTTAGGCATCCTTTCGGGGATGGGGGGCATATATGGAGGCGACTAATTACCGCTGGAGGCTGCGAGCAATTTCGAGAATTTACCCGGTCGGGCGATGATCCGTGAAATCGCGACCGGGCGAAAGGGCGAGATAGTTTCTTTGGAAAATTCGTTGATTGGAATCGGCTCGTTTACGAGGCGCGTCGAAGCTTGAGTGATTTAAGCGCTGCCGCGTTGTCGTGCCTTGATTACGGCGCTTACGAACGAGATTTCGGAATTTCAGGTGCGGGATTTGGTTCAGGGCTGCGGTTATATCGACGCCTCGTATGAAGACTAATGGATTTCAGCTTTTTAAAAAGCATCTAGATTTTATGATGCGACAATTTGGTAGAAATAACAAAAAAAATGTTTAACTAAGCACAAAAATAAAATATATTGATAATGTGAATACGTTGATATTGTTTTGAAACTTGCAAACATTATTTTTTTATAATCGTAAAATGAAAACGTTTTTTTTTTCTTAGAAGTTGTAGTACATTAGTCTTCGTGTGAACCGTCGATATTGAGCTGAGGTTCTTTTAACATTTTTTTAATAGTGATATATTAATGAAGTGGAAGGGTAAGAATTGCCTCCATCAGATTATATGTGTAGTTTATTTGCATAGTTAAAGAATGTCATCTTAAACAAATTATGTAATTATATATTGATATTACATGAAATGTAGAATATATTGGCTTTTATAAACTATATTAATATTTCTGGAATCTTGTGAAAGTCTCTGCGGATCTCAGAGGAATAATTGATATGAAAACTAAAATCGATAAAAACGCTTTATCGTTAACTTCAATTTCTATATCATTCATTTTTAATTTTTATTCTTACTCTTCTATTTTAGATACCAACACATTCTACATTTTATTCAACTTATACAACTAACACTATAGCAAATTAATTAATAATTATATAACTATTTATAAAAGTTAATCAAAAGTATCAAGCCCCAATTAAATCAGTTGTTCAAAGCGAACATTAAGCTATGGATTACTAGGTTATGAAATAAACCTGTGTTCACTTAACTTATCCTGCTTCAATTTCTGGGAACTTCAAGAACTTAATTTAAGGTATTTAAATCGACATAGACATTTTACTATTGAGGTTTACGCACTCTTCTCAGTGTGTAACATGCTATTTTACGCACTCATATAAAAATCACGTTTTTACAACTCAAGCATGGAATTTTACAATCCGGTGTTATCGGATTACACACTCATAGCGCAACATTCAACGCCTGAGTTGCAAACATTATTTTTCTATGATCGTAAAATTGCATTTCATGTCCTCAAAACAGGCGTAAAATCCAATTATTGTATGCACACTGTATCAACAAATATCATATGTAAGGATTTATACACTCGTGCGCGACGATTTGCTACTCGTGTGTAAAGTCGCATTTTACGCACTTGTTGAATAATATACTATTAACACACTGAATTATGTAACATCAATGACGCCGACTGTCACAAAAATGACACATTTGCATTTACAGTGAACAAATTGGCATTTGCATAAACAATAAACACAAGGTTAAAACATTACTACTAAGTGCCTATTTTACAGTAGACATAAATCTGTTTGTATTATCATAATTTACTTGTCCATTATTCAATGTAAAGCAACACTCGCAATCCAAAACAGAGTAACGATGTTATTGAAACGTTTTATTTCAATCAATTGGGTCTAGTCGGCTCGAAAATAGCTCAATTTGAGTACCAAAAGACGTGAGCGGTATAAAGGGATAATCGGCGAGGTCGGTATATGGGGGAGAACGAGTGGTAGAGAGAGAGAGAGAGAGAGTAGTACGTTGACCTAGAGGAAGTGGCGCGCGATACAATTTCCTCTGACATCAGTCGTTCGCTACTCTCTGCTCCGTGCACATTGCTGCACACGGGCTTTCAACCAGTCGAAGCTTAAGCTTTCAAGATTCCCCATTGACCATATTTAATCTGCTTTACTTGGGATTCAGGAGAATAAGGTATTGTCCGAGTTATACATAGAATATATAGAAAGTTATATATATATTTTTTAAATTAAATTTCATACAGATAATTCGAAAGATGTTTTGTTTGATTTTGTTCTTACAGATATGAGGTCGCTAACGATAATGCCTTTAGGGCATTTAGTTGCCATCGCTGGTATATTACTCGTTACTTTCACCCTTGTGAAGGCTAGTGACAAAGCAGGCAAAACGGTGATTTTAAAAAATTGCCACTGTACTTGTTACGATGAAGATATTGCTCATCCGGGTGTATGTAATGGTATGGTATTTTTATAAAATTTGTTACCGTATTCTATATCTTGTATCTCACATTTTTTCTTATTTTTGAATCTTAATTATGCTAAATTATTTAATAATATATACTTTTATTAAACACATAGTTAGTGAAACTTTTAAACAAGTAAACTTTCTTTTCAATAGATAACGTGGTACTTATGAACCGATTGTTATTAGTTTTGTTAAACCTACATTTAAAATTATCAAGATCCCCAATTCGGAAATTGTCCGTCCATAACAAAGCTTTCTACCTAATGGATCCTCCATTTTATGATCTATAAAATCCGTTTATGACTGATAGTACACAAGTTTACTGCTTGTCGTAGGAAAATTGCCACTTATTTAAGAGAATCGTTTCTAAAAAAACATCATGAATTTCTTTTCTTTACCAAATGTTCAAACTAACAACCCTATTATGTACAAGAGACCATTTCGATGCCCATTGCGAAAATTAGAACATTTCAGATTTCTCAAAAAGACTTAGTTCTTTTAAGAAGGCCTCTTATAAAAAACTAGCAATTTTTAGAATCTCAGACAAAAGCTATAATCTTCTCAGAGGATCTAAGAAAGTGTTAGTTGATCAGAAAATCTAAAAAGTACTAGTCTTTTATGAGAGGTCTCTGAAAAGAGTTAGGTGTTTTTGAACATTCTGAAATGTGTTAGTCTTCGTAAGGGATCTCGATTTATGAAACGCCTTTTAAATTAGAAACAAGACATTTTAATGAATATCTGTGAGAAATTGTTAGTACTATTCTAAAAATTTCCTTGGTGAAAATGATTTGTAAGAAGCATGAATTCTGACTATTATGCCAATTTGACAATGAAGCATTACTTATTTTTACGAATTCTTATTAATATCTGAGAATTCGATAGCCTACCTTAGAATTTAAAAGAATTTCTCACTACGATTTCAAAGAATTTCTTGTCAGAATTCAAAAAAGTGTTTTCTTTGAATTTAAAAGTATTTCTTCTCTGAACTTGAATAAAAATTTCACAAAATTTGAGAGTATTACTTTTTAGAATTTGAAACAATATCTTCTTAGAACTTGCAAGAGTTTCTTTTAGAATTGGAGAGAATTTCTGAGATTCGGACAGTATTTCATAGAATTTGTTCTATATTTTCTTGCGGTTTGATATGATTTCTTAGAGTTACATATTGTTTCTCAAAATTTGATACAACTTATCAGAATGTTATATATTTTTTCTCAGAATTTGATACAACTTATCAGAATCTTATATATTTTTTCTCAGAATTTGATATGATTTGTCAGAGTTTGATATAGTTTCTTAGAATTTGATAAGACTTTTTTAGGATTTGACAGCTGAGCTTGTGTCGAATTAGATATGATTAGTAGACGAAAAACCCACTTGACGTTTCTTAAAACAGCTGAATTAATTTTCACGAATCATTCTCGTCGCAGTTGAGTTTCCAATGGTCATCTCTCCACCATTGAATCCTTCGAACAATCCTCTCCCCCCAACACACAAAAGCATCCTCCAAATCCCCTATTCGCTTTTCTCTTCCAGCGACCGCCGGCGGCTGCAACGCCTACACCGACGCCGAGGTGACTTTCGTCACCCGTGCCGAGTGGCACGCGCGCCCTCCCACGAAGGACCTCGTCGACCTGGAGACCGTGCCCGCGCCCTACGTCGTCATCAGCCACACCGCCACCAAGAGCTGCTTCACCCGGGCCCAGTGCCTGCCCCACTTACGCTCGATCCAGGTCTTTCACATCGAGTCCCACGGCTGGCTCGACATCGGCTACAACTTCCTGGTGGGCGGCGACGGCCTCGTCTACATAGGCCGCGGCTGGGACAAGCAGGGAGCCTACACGCACAAGTACCACCGCAACAGCATCGAGATATCCTTCGTAGGTACCTTCAGGGAGGAGAGTCCCACGAGCGCCCAGATCGCCAGCGCGAAGAAGCTCCTGCAGATCGGCCTGAGGGAGAATAAGCTGGCCAAGGATTACAAGCTGCTTGAGCACAAGCAGGTCGGAGTGCCGCACACGGAGAGACCAGGGGATCATTTGTACGATATTATTAAGACCTGGGATCACTGGGATCCCAATCATTAGGGTGCGGCTTCTTTGGGATGAGTCTTTTGCTTTTGCTTTTTTCTTGGGTTACCTGGAGGAACAAGTCAGATGCTGAATCGTGGGATTTATCGTCTGATGCTTTGGCGTTGTGTATCACTTGATTTTAATTGTCATCTGATTTATCAATAAATCAGATAATGCAGATCTTAAAATCCAGATTAGAAGTATCATCCGAATGATATTATTTATATACGCGAACTTTTTGTGTACCGATATTTTTTAACGATAATTCAGGTAATAGATGATCAGATTTTTTAGTAGGGTTGATTATAATGGTGATAATTCGTAATGTTGTTGGTTTGATTGACATAAGTGACCCTTTCAGATGCTATATTTTGCTTACAAAATAACATGATAAAACTTACATTAATAACACTATAACTGCCATATGAAACTATTATTTTACTCAAGGTGTTCAATAATGTGATGTTAGTTATTGCGATGAACAACTCGTTTATATTATCTTAATTTATATTCAAGTATCATTTATAGAGACTATTTTAGAGACGGTTATGCTTATATAATTATACAATTTATTTTAAATACTGACCATCAGCTCATGGACACAGTTACTGGAAGGGGTAATAAAATGTTTCCTTTACGTTTCAATTTAGGATCAACGATTGCAGTGTCTATTAGATTATGTTAATATTTAAGCGTGTCATCAAATCAGAGCATCATCAGCTACAGTTACAGATTCGATGTAATTTGAAAGAAATTTATAGTTGTTTTTTTTATTCTTTTATCGCTTGCTTACAATTTTGATAAATATTAAAATAAAGAAATTGTTTTATTTGATATTGAAAACTTTTTACATATGTTGTTACAAAAATTAATTTCTTACAACAATGATAATAGTTGTATTGTGATTTGTGATATTATACATTTATAATTATTATATGAACTGTATAAGAATAAAATTCAACTTTTAATAAAAGAACAACGTACAGCTAATTATTATATTCGGAAATGAGCTTCTAAGTACTTGACCAATATCGTCTTCTTAAATTATCCAAGTTACATTACCTATGTAAGTTAAGATATAAGTCCTTTAAGATCGTCTACCTAAATCTGTTTATAATCTCCTTATTTAGGGAGTAATTTATTGCTTCAACAAGCTTGTCGTTTTAGAGAAAATGCAAGTTCCTTCTCGGATTATGAAACTCCAGTGCAAAGTTAAGTATCTGATGGCTAATGGCTATGTGAGATATTATCAATTTTGAAACACTTTTATTTTGATTACTGCCTTGTTTAAATAGAAAAGTTTTACGATAATTGTAACATAATATCTCTCAAAAATTTTTGAAATGTAAATCTCACTCTAAATATAATAAGTAACGGTGTTTTCACAATTTTATAGTGGAATTTCACTCCAAAAATTCTGAAAATACAGTCACTTATTGCATTTGGAGTGAGATTTCCACTTCAAAAATTTTCGGAGTTGCAAATGGTAACATTTGACTCTATAATAAATAGGTTTAGAATAATATAATACAATTTAAAAGACAATATTTTTCTTTGTTTTATCATGGATAAAACTTTATAATAGTTTGAGAGAACATTTGTAACAGATTATCATAGAAATATATTTTCAGATCCGATGGATCCCCACTATTTTCGGAAAATATTATTATATCATAGATGAGTAAAAAATTGGCCACGCCCGTATGAAACATTTGTCTATTCCCTTCCTACTTCTGTAATTGAATCTTCGATTCCACAAAATCTCTTCAATCAACAAAGCAACTACGTAAAAGCCTTACTTCGATATACCACGCTACCAGAACTTGGACCAACGTAAAACAATCTTCCTAGCCTATCCCGAGTTCACATTTTTTACACACGGTAAGTTCGAGGTCACCCAAAGTCCCTCTAACCCCTCGCGCACAGCAAGAATTTCGAGGCCTCGTATAAATATTTCCTTCCCCAATATCTAGGAAAAAAAAATAGCTCCATCATCCCGCTCTCGTCCGTACGTACATCAGCCCCGTACAGGCCCCCACTTTCGCATCCTCGCGGCAATAAAGCATCGGCGCAAATTCGGATTTATCGCCGCGGTGGCGCACGATAAACAACGAAGCGCGCGCACGCACACAAACACACGTAAAAATAGCCGCCTTTTTTCGCAAATAATTTCTAATTTATTCAGCCAGGCTAGCCGGCATTCTATAAATTCTTATCAAGGTCGGCTTCGATCGGCCTCTTTCTCTCTTTCTCCCTCTCTCTCTAGGCAAAGAAAAGCCCGTTCGCTCGCTCGCGCGATATGAAAAGTCTATTTCAGGTGCGACGGTTAACTCGATAATAAAGATGTCGCCCGCGGATATCTGTCGCTACAAGCTGTGCTGTTGTACAGCGGTGGGTAGGTATGCATACGGTATAAGCCACGCCGCTGCCGCGCGACGGATTTTTCACGGCCGGCTGACCGCCGCAAATAACCGCGTACCCTAGCCTCAGCCTCTCGTGCATCCATTCCTCTCTCTCTCTCTTTCTCTCTCGCCCTGGTGTCGTGGTTGTACGGGTAGGTAGCGCGGTGCACTTTCTTCTTTCGATACCGACCTCTTTTATTATTATCGCATCGAGCTTGCGCGTGTGTATGACCTGCGTAGTCTCTGATTTTGAGGAAAGCTGGGGACGTTCACTTTTGGGGAGACGAAGAATTTTGGCTTTAGAATCTTTGGTTATTGATCAAATGACACTTAACGTGTCTATTAGGGTACATTTAGCAATCAGAGTAATTATAATTGAATGTAGAAGGCTCAGACGGATTTAACTAATGTTGTTAAATAATTTATTATTATTATCATTACTATTTATTATTTTGTTGAATGATTCTCCAAATCTGCCTCACGTAACGGCTATTTTCCATTAAATATATAACAAGTCGATTCAAGAATATAATTCTAAAATTTTTAAATAGTCTTCTTTAACCAATGGAGTTAAAATACATAAAGTGTATTTGTATAGTATTGATACTATGCGCGTGAATCAACTAGAATTTGCGACTTTACTCTAGGTTTTGTAGTTATTCTTAATAATTTGTCTCTGCTTTCAAAAGAATTTTGAGCAAGGGATGAATATACAAAGAGCTTATTTTCAAGATTTTATGAAATTCAGATTTTCAAAAATATTTTATAGTATTCTTCAGCGAATTACTTTCAACAAAAGATTATAAAATGCCATGAAATTATAAATTTCTATATTACTTTTTTAAAATATACAAACTTGTATATTTCTTGTTTTACTGTAAGATTTTATTTAAAAATACATATAATTAGGATATGAGTTGGGAATTTGAAAAACAAAATTATTCATCAAAGTTATAACCTATTTAAGCCCGAATAATTCCATTTTTTTAAAATTTATAATAGAATATGGAAGTAAGCTATAACTTTGGTCAATAATTTTGCTTTTCAAATTCCCACACTCATATCTTAATTGTATGCATTTTGAACACAATGATGCCTCATAAACTCCAATCCAGGCAGTTTGACTTTCAAAACCTTGCGGCAGAGCAAGAATAGTATATTGTGTATCTAGGGCGCAAAGTGACCACGTGTGATTGCAGTACTCGTCTTCGACTCGCAAACACACTCGCCTTCAGCTCGTGCTAGCTTCCCTTCGGCTCATACTGCAATCTCCACTCTCGGTCTAAAAAACCCACTTTGCCCTTGGTGCGCACCATATTTTTTGTAACGGATGTATTGATTTTTGCGTTTTTCTAGCATATTAAGCGGGGCTAAATATATATATATATATATATATATATATATATATAATAGAAATATTACGAAAAATTTTAGCGCCCGCTTATTACTTTTGCGCCCGCTTATTTACTTTTGCGCCCGCTTATGCATATTAGCGCCCGCCGGTCTGAAAAATGGTCCTTTAGGCCCGCTTAATAGGTACAGAAAAACGCGAAAATCGTGCTTGTGTTACAAAAATATATATTATAGCCGAAAAAAGAGATCTAACAACCATAAAAAAATTAAAATTCCTTTCCCTTCATATTTTGATAAAATGTTCATATTTACCAAAAAGAGGTAAGTAATATATGAAGCGTTCAGAACCATAATGGAATAAGTCCAGTTTCGAAATTTAATAATCGTTCATAAAAGTGTCTAAACTATTTGTAACCCCGACATTATTTATTTGATACGACCTATGCAATTAACAAATAGTATATTCAAGTATTAATTGTAATGTTAAAATTCATAAAATTTCACTTTTCTATGTCATTAATATTGAAATGTTGGAGAGATTGAAAATATATTACTAATTTACACGGAGAAACTGTTGAACTGCAAAAGAGTGTGCATCACCGCGCGGCAAAAGACGGTGCTGAAATGCACCACATATCGACGTGCGTAACTTGTTTTTTTTAAGTCGCGCACGTTCATAGTCTATGCATCTGATGACCGTTGTTTTTTTGTTCATTATGCACCGCGTTTTGACGTGCAAAAATATACAATCTCCGATCACCGACTATTATAGTGGTTTTGTTTGACGCTATAATACGCCAGATCAGTTTTCGTGCAATCGCTGCAGTAAATTGGACGATTTCGTAAAGAATTTATTGAATGAGTAGAATTTCCCTGATCTGACGTATTTTTTTATAGGTAAATATATGTTTGTCTATTTATTTATTACAATTCTGAGACTACAATTTAAACATTCAAATCCTATTTATAAATATTATATTAAAATCAATGTAATTTACATATAATTTCATTTTTATATTTTATAAATATATTTTTAATGAAAATATAAAATTTGTAGTTAAATCAATTAATGAAGAAAAATTTTACATTTTGTCTGAAGAACTAATCGACAATATTATACCTATTGATTATGACTCAAGTGATCTGTTCAAGATATGTTACAAAGTATTTTTAGTGTCGTCGCTAGTGCGAACGACGAGGCGAACGAAAGTTGATATTTGCACGTCAAATCGCCGTGCATAATGAACAAAAAAACAGCAGTAATAAGATGCATTGACTATGAACGTTTGCGACTTAAAAAAAACAATTTACGCACGTCAATATGTGCAGTTCGACAGTCTCTCCGTGTATTTGTAATTTTAATAAAAGTGGTTAGGTTCCTTAAAGGTAGTTAGTTCTATTCCCAAAAAGTCAAATTTTATCGGCTTCCGAAACAACGCTCTAAGTTTCAAGTATGTTAAATATAAGCATAACAGAAAGTTATTTGTGCATTTTGAACTTAAATTGATGAATATAATTTGATTTTATTAACAGATAATCATTTCAAATTGTGAAAAAAGGACGAAATAAACGTTTTTCATCGCGTTCCATGCGCATACAATTTTTTCAAAGGCTTTTCTATCACATTTTATTATATTTTTTGCACAAAAATGAAAACATTGTATGATTTATATTTTCAACAAAAAAATTTAATTTAGTATCAGGCACAACAAAAAATATTTCAAAACAACGTAAAAACGTAAAAATGTACTGCTTTTGAACCTATTTTAACTAATTGAGGCTCTTATTTTTCAAATATGAATTTTATGAAAAAATTAATACGTTCAAAAATTTTAAATGCGAATGTAATACGTATTACCGAACTATATTATCAAAATATTAAATCTCATGGAGCATTATGAACATAAAAAAATAAATGTCGAGAAAAATGCATTTAAAGTTTTTATTTTCTATGCTACATAATATTAATTACTTATTAATTACTTTATTATAATCATTAGAATTTTATTTAGTTTTAGAGTTATGATATCTGTGCGGTCTTAAAATATTCATTTGATTATAAACTATAATATAACCCAATAAAGAAAAATCGATTTCTTGAGTGATTTGGGGTATAGAACCACCATAAGGTAGTTCCCCGGATTTTTCGATTTCTTTAAAAATTATTGAAAATTGGTATATATGTTTGTAAAGGTATTCTTTATACGTGGTTAAAAGCTTGAACCCCCAAGCCACATGAAATTTGGAGATATTAAGCCTCGAAATTTCATATTTTAACACAGGAAGCCTATACTAAGCTCAACAACGAGAGACGTTTCGTTTAATTGCAAGAAAAGTTTTCTTTAGAATTTTGTAAAAAACCTTGGAGAAAAAAGTTTGATAGGGCAAACGATGATTTTTTTTTAAATACAGCAGTCCAAAGTTTTAATCCCATGCTATCAGTATATCTATATAGGTGTGCGGTGTTTCACTCTCTTTCGACTTTTGGAGATATTTGATACTCTATAAACATTTTCTATCGACATTCTGATGTTTGATACTATAAATTGTAAGATTTTCACATTCGATAACGCTGTACACTATCTTAGAAAAGAAATTTTCTAACTCAACTCCGAGTTGAGCACCACTGTAGACGAAAAACTACCTTAATGATTTCAATGTGTACTTTTTAGAGTTGAATTGAATTTGAATATTTTTCGATATAACTAATAGGCGTGTTAATAGTTTTATGTTCCCTTAATAATAAATGCGTAAAATCCAAGGTACATCTTTCATTCACCAGAGTAACTTTTGTTAGATGTGCATACGCATAGAAGATTACATTTAATTAAGTGAAATTCAACCATAAACAGATAAAAATGATATTTAACAAAATTAATTCATACAATTCAATAGTGTTCTTCGTATTCATTCGTACTAGAATGAATATTTCACCCGGAAATTTGAGATGATTCGGACAATATTCGAGCTGGTAGGTTACATTGTTCATTCAAACCGTGATTTTACTGTAGATTAAATTTATGAATACTGGTTGCGAGTCTTAATAATAGCTTTTATAAATTTTCAATGAAGCATCATATTTCATATTATACATTATTAAAATAAAAATACGTCCGAATTCAGGCCAGTTTGACTTTTTTGGTGACAAAAATCCTTTATCGATCTGAATATTCATTCGAATTATTTAGCCGGATTCGATCTCGATCAATGTTGTATAAATAGATATATAAATAAATAAAGTATTATTTTGTATTTCAAATATTAATCGAATTTTCAATTTTAACTAGTTTATTTCTGCAGTATTTAAATCGTGCAAGAACATCTCGTCTAGCTCAATATTTTTAAGGAATGTATAACAGTAGTAGTCACAAGTAGAAGCGAGAATAAAAGTTTGTATTGTTACTGTTAATATTATTGATATTGTTAATATTATTAATTATTGTCATTGTTATTGTTTTGATACGAAATGTTCCCGGCTTCGTCATCGTTAAATTTTAAATGAAACCGTTCTCTAATGTGAAATAGAAAATTTGCCGTTAAAATGTTCATACCCAGTCTCGAGTTCTTTTCTTGATTTCACTTGAATTTTTAAAAGTACCTCGCGCACACACTTCGTACTTTTTATTCTTGGATATTATATATCTCGTTGAAAAAGTGTATTTAATTTAATTATACTACTTTTTTCAATATGAATCCAACTATTGATTGCAAATTCTTTAAATATTGTACGTGATTTTTCATTTATTACAAAGCTTTCTCTATGAGGAAGCAAATGTGTTGAAGTGAACTAATAATCCCTACCTTACCGGCATGACATTTATATTTTTTTCTCTGCAATAACTAAATATTTATTAAAAAACGCATACTATGCCCTCCGTATTCTTATCAGGAACCTTATAAGAATACGTTAAATTTTCAAAAACTTTCATTATTAACTTTCGGAGAAAAATGCGTTTGAAAATTTAACTATAGTTGTACATTTTTAAACTCATTTTTCTCCGAGAGTTAATAATGAAAGCTATTGAAAATTAAACTGGTTCCTGGTAAAAATGCGGAGGGCATAATGTGGTGTTTTATAGAAACATTTATTTATTGTAGAGAAAAATCCATTATTGATTATTCATACATAAAATTTACTCTTAAACTCTGGAAAAATATTGTATAAAAAAATATTTCATACATGATCATAGTTTCCATAAATATTTATACATTATTAATACAAAAAAATATACAAAAAAAACATTTTAAATCCAGAGCATATACATTTATACTTTACAATTACTTAGAAGCATAAGGGAGTGTTACAGCATTTTTTGTGTGTATTAGATAGATAGACAGATAAAGGTTTTATTTTGATAAATGAATTAATCAAAAAATTTATAATCATTTTATTTTTTACACTGATTCTAGTGACTTGAAAAAATTAGAAGCTACCTAAATATGAAAAGGGTTGACAGAGTTAAAGGGCTTGCCGCTGCTAAAAAAAGATGCTCATGTCTAAATTATCGATCCGTTTTTAAAATTAACTCATGCTCCATATATCTTTAAACATCACTGAGAAAAAAATATCTATTACTAACGAAGTAAGCTAGAGTTTACAGTACAAATTTAGTACAATTAAATGTTCGTTACTAAATTTGGATGATAAATACTAAGTAAATAAGTATTATTTATTATTTCTTTACACTAACAAAGATATGTCCAGGTCATTTATTTGAATAAGCGCTATATTACGAAGTATAGAGGTACGAAAAATGTGCATTATTAATATTGTTATGATCAAAATTAATAGATATTTTATTATAAAATAATAACCGATTAATAAATAAATCTTGAAAACATAACTTTGAAAATTTAAACAAAATTATACAGTATACGATAAGAAAAAATTTGAGAGTTTAAGGAGATGAACAAAACTTGATTTGGTCTAAAGTTACGACAGATTCGAAATCATGCTAAAAAGTAGTATACAAATTGATGAGTTTTATGTACTTCTAAGTCTATCATTTTTATGCTATTTTTAAAAAGTAATTAAAAATAAATTATTTCACACGTGTATCTCTCAAAATAAAGATTATTACATTTTCGTTCGTTTTATTTTATATAGTCGTTAATATTTAAATACATGTCAATTATTTCTAATAATTAACATCTCGTAATCTACGATCTAGGATGAAGAGATCTTCAACTACAATGAAAATCAAGAACTAGTATCCTTGGCCATGTCCTTGTAAGCACGAAATATTAAGAATTAAAAGTTAAAGATAAAATGTGAAAAATTGTATTTTGATAAAAAAGTTCCCGTAATAAATTTTCCTGTTCATTAAAAGCATTTTAATAAAATAATCATTTTATTTAAAAAAATTAAAACTAACAATTCTGCGACAACCCCAAAGCAATGTCATATCACTCGAATCTTAGTAACTATCGCCCGTCTAATATCTCTCAGCGACTCGCATTTATTAACTCTATCCATTTACGCCAAAACTCCAAGCAGCCAATTCGAGTCTCTATAAAATCCCTCGCCCGTCCATTCGAAACTCAACTCTCACACACACATACACACACGTTCACCTGCATATGCGAGCGCACAGGCGGCGCGGGAAATGCAACCAGTGTATTTCACCGGATCGAAAAAACGGCTAGGTATATGAAGACGCGGGCGCCAGGCGATGCGGCGCGAAATTGCATTTCCGCTCAACGGACTCTCCTCTCCTGCAGCATCCATCCGTGCGGCACACGCGTGTCTGCGTTTTGCTCCCATCCGCGGTTTCAATTCGCCGGTGAAATTGTCAAAAAAGAAAAAAATAAATAAAAGAGAGACGAGTGCAAGGCAAGCTCACCACAAAAGATATATATATATATATATATATATATATATATATATATATATATATATATATATATATATATATATATATATATATATATATATATATATATATATATATATATATATATATATATATATATATATATATATATATATATATATATATATATATATATATATATATATATATATGTTCCGCTACTGTCGCGCGCGCGGTTTCGCTCTTTTATTTTTGCAGAGTTTTTCCGCGGAGAGCCGAAAATAATAACGAAGGTGAGCAGCGGGTGGAAGAATCGAATTCGCGGCCGGCTCGTTGTTGTACGTGTTTATGCGCGAATACTGCTTTTTGTGCGCAACCGGCCGCGTTTGATATAACGCGATACCCTGTACTTAATGCAACATGCACATTTTGGTGTGCGGTATATATATATATATATATATATATATATACACACTGTATGCAGTTAGTCGTGCTGCTGTTGCACCAGCAAATATTTGTCATTGGCGAGTATTATTTCGAGCATGTTTGATTCTTTTGTCTCGCGAGAGGCGCACTACGCGGTGCTCGTTGTTATGTACCCGATGTCCGTTTATGTACGCGGTGCTTCACGCGAGAGAAAAAATTGCGTCGAGTGTCTGTGGCGCGTTGATAAGCTGCTGCGCGGGGTGAAAATAAACTTTTATCGGCTATTTTATTTTTATTATCAGGAAGGTATTTACTTTAATAATTATTGCCATAGATTGTAGGAAAAAAAGCGTTAGGTGGCTTAAGCTGTGTTAAAATTTGGAGTATTCGAGTAGAGTTCTGCTCATTTTTGGTGACTTTTAGAAGCTTTCATGTAACTTCACTAAAAATTAAATATTCAGAAACTTTCCGATAAACTGGGAAGTTAAAACGTTTAGGAGAGTTGAAATACTATTTAGATGATTCGAAACAATTTTAAAAATAGGTTGCAAATTTACTAAATTTTCTCTGTATTTAGATTTTTTAAATATAATTAATAAGTGAGATTACTACATATTTAGATATGTGGCTAGAAATAAAAGCATGGGTCTTCAATATTATGTACTGTAAATTTATACAATTTATACGACATACGCTTTTATTTTTAGTCACTTATATCTACATACGTAGTAATTTACTACTCTTAAGAAGTTATTTGTTTCTTTTTAAATCATTTTAATAACAGCTTATATTGATAAATTAAAAAAAAATTCTTTTCATTTTCAATATAAATAAAACCAGCATCTAACCCCTGCGGTCTAATTTTTTAGCAGGATTCTTTTAAAATTGTTCAATTAATATCAAGTAGTGAAAAGTTAACTATCTCGATATCAAAATTTATTTATTTATTTACTGAATATATGAAAAAGATCTCTTTTACAATTGTAATTTTACAGAGAGTACATAGTATTGAATAACAAATTCAATATAAAAGTTCTGTAATAGATTGCTTTTGAAAAGTTGTTTTCGTATCTTTCACTTCAAAATATTTTTTTATTAAATTTAAACGATTATTAACTTTTGACTATTCAGTTTGAAGTAGAATTTTCCATACATGTAGGTACAAGCATGAAATATGTATGTATTTCCAGCAGAATCTCCTGTTCTGCACACAACGCAGAGCTTTTCACGATTTTATATTTTGAAATGCCGGGTCTCTACATGCGTACCTATCAGCGAAATATTTGAGCTTTGGAGATGTAACGGCGAGAGAAAAAGGTTACGTATCGAGATACGGATTTGAATGGGTTTTGGTGGGTAAAAGCACTAGGTGTTCAAAAAATAACATAGATGACACAATTCTGCCTTTTTTACTAAAAAGCATACATATTTCCAGTGGAAAAGTTCACATTCATTCCGATTCGAGGAGATTGCTTTGCGAATAAAAATATTTTTAAACATTCTTTTTAGAAATATTAAGTTATATTCGTGTTAGGCTTTGTTTTGACCTAGTTCTTTGTACGTTCGGAAATATATTTGTTGTTTTGCGTTCATTCGATAAATAATACTATTCAATATTTTAGTAGAGTAGAAGATAGTTAAATGTTAACTATTTTGAAAAAAAGTGATTTATACTGGCATTTCATGAACGTACTATTCAATGAAGTAATTTCGTTCAAAACGTTATATGTTGTTCTATATTCTAGTAAATGCCTTTCAAATAGAAATTAAATCAGATACAATTTTGAACCAGATACATAAACAAATAATTCATGTGAAAAATTCAACTGCAAATACAGTTTCCTCGATAGAACCAGAAAGTATTTTTCTTTACATTTTCCACAAATCACAAACTCCTATAAACATTTCAAACACACATCGCAGCGTTACCTCGCGCCCTACGTAAACTCGAAAACCCTATGTACACTTGGAGAATAATACTTCTGCGTTTCCACTTCGAGAATCTTACTTCAAGAAATAAACGAATAATAAAAATAAAATATACAGCAAGCAAAAGATGATTTACTCAAACTATATATTTATCAAGCCCAAGAATAGCACTCTATAATGATATATTAGAATTGAACCCCACTCCCTTTTCAGTTCTTAAAAATATAATAAACACACATTCTTTAAATCATAAAACTTTTGCTATGTTTTCCACATTTAATTGTAATACTGAATGTTCAATGGAATTGAACATGCGCGTACTATTACATAATAGTGAAAGTTACCTTAAAAAATGTTTAGGCTCACTTTGGCTTATAAACAAAATTTCTATGTGCAGACAGACTTAAATGTTTGGTGCAGGCTTATTTTCCTCTATTTGTGGAGGTAATTTATTAATTTTTGCTTGGTTAATGGCAAATTTTGTTTTACAGGTGAAAGATTGGCAATGTTATTTGTTTTTGTTACAGCGCTTACTATATTTTAGTTTGCACGAAAATCTAAAGAAAAATTTTTTATTTAATCAGAAGTTTTCAAAAATCTGAAAATGTATCGGGGGACTCAGTCCGGGATGCAGTTTATTGAAAATAAAGACAAATGAAAGTCATATAAAACAACGTAGAGTGCTAAACTTTGGAGCGAAGCACTGGGATCGAGAGAAGCCGCGTTCGGAGACGACGCGCACACCCATGAAAGAATTTGCCAGCAGTGATAGTTCGGGCCGATTCTGGTTGAATATTGTACGCCAGTAAATTATTTTTCGGTGCTGAAACAATAAAGGGATTATATCGTTTTGATAAGAATGGGCCAGTAAAATGAATCGACGTTGGCCCGAAAAACGTCTCAGAGTCGGTTGAATACTTTTTGCCGATATTGAAAGAAAACAAAACATCGCGAAATCGTCGAGTGTAACTTAACCTACTTTTTAAGTTACCTACTAATTTAATGTACGATTACTAACGTTGCGTGAAATTATCGACCGCGCGATAGTAATCTGTAGTTATGATTATTACACTAAACTTTGTGTGAAGTATCTCGCATGTGTATAAAAAATTATATTTCTTGTTCAATTTTGAATATATCAAGAAGAAAAGTGTTGTACTGGCCCGTTCTTATCATCCCCGCTACATCTCAGTGCTGGACCTCTAACGTTTGCAAGTACTGGTAGTGTCGGCAACTAATACTCGAACAGTATTCTGCCGAGAGTAAATTCTTCCATGGGCAGTAGTGACGACGCGCCACTTGAGGGTAATTCAAGGCTCCAAATACCAAACAAAGTCGCAGCGCAGAGATGCCTGTTATTGGCAAAGACATCGGCAGCGTAGAGGATGCGAACCAAGCAGCGCAGCGAGTCAAGGTAACGGCAGAAGCCAAAGGCACGTCAGCCTGGCTCGAACGCCTCGACGAAGTCATGCAACGAAGGGAGGGGCGCGCGTCCGCGAATTTCCTTCAAAGAAGAAGCAGGGACGCTTGTCAAATTCTCCGGACAGGACGCGACTTTGCTGGACGAGGTACCCGTGGAAATGAAGATCATCCGGAAGGACGAGACGCCAATTAGCTGCCGCCCGAGAAGGCTGTCACCGAGAGAAATTGCCGAGGTCGAGCAGCAGATCGAGTTCGCGGTCTCACGAAAGAAGGACGGGACCGGGAGAATCTGCGCAGACTATAAGCTGCTCAGTGGAGCTGTAGTTAGCGTTATGCCCAGGATCGGTGCCGAGGATATGACCTGCACATATCAGCGGTCGATAGGATCAACACCATCTGACTTGTTGTTCGCAACCAAGCTACGAGACTCAAAGGACGTCGAGCTCCTGAAGATGATCGAGAGTGAGCTCGTAAAACAATTCCAAGACGAGCGCGACGTTGAGTGCACGGAGCCTCGAAGAGTAGCACTCGACCAGGTAACATCAAGTATAACTACTCTAGACTATGATCCATTATTACAATATACCTTCTGGGGCCTGCGGCGGCTCAGTCGGTAGAGTGTCGGATTCCCACGCCGGTGACCCGGGTTCGAATCCTAGTCTCTGCCGATTGATACAAGCACCTCTGTAAAAATTACATGTGCTTTGTTTACAAACACACCGCAGACCCCCGTCGTCGATTAGCACCACATGGAAGCACAAACATGGCGACGTTAAATAATAATAAAAAAAAAAAAAAAAAAAACAATATACCTTCTAACTATTATAAATAAAGTGTTTGTATTTATTTCGATCAATCCTGCTAACCCACATTTACTACAATATTGTAGTTTGTTTTCTGCTCCTTTTTGAAAATCGGGATTATAATTAATCAAGTCTCTCCGTTCTTTTGGCAGAGTTTACTTGTTCCATATACTGGATGTAAGTTTACGATTTTTTGGATACAGTAATTATATTTTCTTTTTTATCACATGCCTATACTTAAAATCTTTGAATTTCCACAAAGCAATTTGCACTCAAAATCTTTTGTGTTTCCCTAAATGTTACGCTCAGAACGCTTCTAAACCCTTTATTAGTTATACGAGATCTGCGAAAGATCGATGTCAACAATTTCGAGAATTGTACACGCAATCTCTTTGCAATGGTATGAATTCAGATACGAATATGAATTATAAGTGTATCTACAAGATTAGAATTTGAGTCATTGATTACATTGTAAGTTTGTGAGTAAAGTGTGCAAAATCACAAGAAAATTCTACTTAAAAATATTTTTTCTCCAAATATGTCCGTTAACGACGTTGCTTATCTTTTTCTATTTGAAAACTCTTCATTAAAACTGGATTTACTGTCAGATAATTTTATAGATTACCAAACCCGCCGGGCGCGCTTGTTCACTACACGTGTACTAGCGTGTCTAGCGCTCACAAGGCTACCCGTGTGGCTGCACCCTTAAAGTTTTAAGACATTAAACTATACAGCTTATACATTAAAAAAGGATTTGTTAATAAACTTTTATTTAAAATCAATTTTCTCCGCAGGCACACAAAGACTGATAATCCACTACTGGCACATCTCCCTACACTCAACTACCAATTTCACTTCCCCCCGTACACGTGCTCATACCTTTAAGTCTGAGAGTGCGAGTGTGTGCGGTTGGGCCGTTGCGAAATCGATTCCCCCCCGCGCGGAGAATTTTACGAGGCTGCCACGACAGGCCCCCGCGTAATTGGAAGCTTTTTCCCATATGAGCCCGCGGCGCGAAATTTACTCGGACGCGGAGGACTGTAATTTTCGGCCTCCCCTTCTGGCTTATTCCAATAGGCGAGAAAGACGGAAATCCGCGGAGGCACGACGCGACGAGTTTCATTTATTAGGCTCTCTCGCGCTTGAATTCCTTGGGTGATGCAGCAGGGCTGCTGTAGGGATTATATATGCGTACATTATTGTAGGATGTGGTTGCGAAAGTTTGTGCTGGGAATTTCCAATCGGCATTGGGATTTTTTGGTTCTATTGTCGAGAAGTTGTGGTATCTATGAAATTTTACCTTGTCATATCTAGTAGTGTTTTGGTATTCAAAAATAAAAAGATTTTACATTTTTTAATTTGGGATCATTAGCCATTTAAAATTTTAACTAGTGGATTGCTTAATTATAAGTTTTAGCCATATTTTATAGTGGGGCGGGGGTATTTTGTCAAAAGGATATATTCCTAGTCCAATTAATTTCAGAAAAAATATAGAATACAGTATTTTTAAAATACGACGTCACACAATATGAAACAATCGTTGTATTGCATTAAATATTAAAATCTATTTTGTGTTCAAATGTTACTATGAGGATAAAGGAAAATTCAAACATAAAAATAGTGAGTATGTAGTGGTAAGATTTCAGAAGAATTATGATAGAGTAGACGATAAAATGTTACATATGCAATTTGAATTATAAGATTTATCTCGTAAAATGTCAATATTTTTTACTTCTTTATTTTGATTTTCTACTTTCATCATTTATAGTTTAATATAATATATCATAGAAAGTTATTCATTCAATTAAATACATTTATTAAGTATTATCTAGACACTTTCAGTACTTTTCGTTATATATCACTTCACTATATTATCTTTATACATACTAAGATTATGATTTGGAATTTTAATTTTTGGAAAAATTGCCATTCTAAAAATTAAGCTTGCTGACTTGATTCCGCTCTCATTAAATGAGAATCAGTTCTAATAATCCTTTACCTTATCCTCATGACAGAAAACTTCTTAATACGACACATTAAAGAAAGCTCAAACCCTCGTTCAAAAATGTAATTTTTACAACTTCGTCATTACAATTTATCCTCGATAAAACGACGTTAACCTTCTCCTCTACCTATCAGACTCAGCCATCTAATTTAGCCAATAATCGTCGTTAAATTCTCCCTCATCTATATATGCAAAACTTTCATGGCGAGGGATTATCGAGGCATCGATCGGCCACTATTCGTTATCAGTTCTCGATGATTGCGTTGATTAGTCCGCGAGTCGAGAGCGAGAGAGCTATAGCTAAAATTACACTGCCGGGGACTAAGACTTCCTATCGGAAGGCTACCGCGCGCTATAATTCGAATCGAGCGCCGAGGCTGAACTTCCTACGAGCCTTAGGGTTCGTTCATAGTGAGTTACCAGGAATAGGACTGATTGGGTTTAGACGTGACCAGATCCGATTAAACCCAACTGGACCTATAATCTGTCTAATAAGAGCGTGGTCGGCATATCTCGCAGATAGTAAAAGCTATCCTCGAGATTATTGCGCGAACCGATAAAGTGTATCCGTGCACATCTCCCCTTGATACTTTCTGAAGGAACACTTCATTGTTGTTACGTTTTAGGGTCACTTTTGTACGCGATAGAGAGCACCTTTCTTCTTGATCATATTCGAAAAAAGACTTATAACTGTTATTACATTTTTATCAGAACAAAAAATAGATTGTCAGCATCACTTTCGTGATCTAATAGAGTTGAATCGATGTATTTTAAAATTTTGTTAAGTAAATCTTCTAATTAATTACATTGACCACATTCTTATTAAGCCAACTATGTAACATCGATAGTCTAAAGTCAAATCTCGCATATTTTTATACCGAAAATGGGTCGTTATAAAATTACCATCAAAGTAATATCTAATTATGTAGAATATATAGCTATTAAAAAAATTGTTAAAATGTAGAATAAATTATATGAACCACGCTCTTATTAGACAGAGTGTAAGTCAATTTTACTGATCTGGATATGCTTTGTTGTCAAGATTTTCAACTAAAAATCCATTTGGAAATCCACTTACAATCCAAGTAGATTGCTAGCTAGATCTTCAGCTGTACTCTAGGCTTAATCCAAGTGAATTTCAAGGAATATTTTCTGTTGGGCATACAAGAAAATAATTTTTTATCGTAAAATGATTTTCCACACAATTTTTATCAAACCGATGGTTGTATCTATATTGATCATTGTTTTATATAGCTAGTAATCTATTTTCGTTTGACTAACTGAATATTTAGCTGGAAATCAACTTGAATTCTTGTCACATCTTGGTGGAAACCAGTTAAGTCCAGATCGATTCTATCTAGAAATCCAGTTGGAATCCAAGTGGAATTGCACAACTTATTTATAATTAATTATTAATATTTGTTTTTAATGAACGAATAAATGGGCTATTTATGCATTCGAGGAACTTCATCTTTACAACTTGATTTTATGTTCCAGGTTTAAAAAATAAATAATACATTATTTTCCAAATTGAAAATTGATTATATTTTACATACAAACTCATATAATTCGTGCAATTTATATACACAGCTAAAATAAGCATAAGATATACTTGTTGTTACTCTAAGATAACTAGAATAAAAAGTATACATTTTAATTAACAATAATAATATTTACAAATGAATCGACATAGAAGCATATCGGAAAATTCTATTATTTCTATTGATCAGGTCTAAATTCAACCAGTCTCGTCCCTGGCATCTAACCATGAACGGACCTTTATGAGCTCGCCGTTCTCGAGCTGCTGCGGAGCCGAGCCGAGCGATTATTGAGACCTCATTGGGAACATAAACTCGCCGCACGTCTCGCGAGGCTTTCGTGCGGCTCACCCGCTGCGCGATCCGCAATAACATCGGGCGCGAAAAATCGTGCGGTGCAAAGCTCCCGCGAGGAGGTGGTGTCTTATCGAGATTCGTGCACGGTTTAATGTCGTTGGGGATAATTATACGTTGAAAAATAATTAAGTCGAGCTTTGATTATTATTACAGGATATAGTGATAAGGGAGTTATGCGAGCTATACTATCGTTTAGAATGTGAAAAGCATTGAATTAAAAATAATTTCAGCGTCCTTACGAAAGGAAAGTTTGATAAAAGGTTTGCACTGATTACTAAATAAATAGGAGTAGAAAGAGTTCTGTAAGACTCTTTGAGACTTTCTAAAGGCTTCATTTTTATTACTTTAATATTTTTTAATGTCTCCTACAATACTTTTATTCACCTAAAGCGTACTTACAAGGAGAGTGGTAAGGATGTGGGTCTTGTTCTTAAGATATCACATGTACTGCTAACCAAGTATGCATTATTTTAATAAAAAATGTTACCTATACTTTAAATCATAACTCTGCAGATTTTTATACTAGAAAAATGATCCAAATGAAAATAAAAATACCGCCAGGGATCCAATTATACACTAGTGCCCCTATTGTGAATTTTTTGTTTTTAAATTATTATTATAACGGTTATGCATTATTGTTTCTTTCTTATTTTGAAATAAGAAACTTTCATAATAATGGTTTATAACCAAATGATTTACAATTTCGGTACTAATTCACAATTAGGTCCATAATGGTAGATGGATAAAGCTTGCATTTAATTTTTGTTTCATATAAAAATATCAATTTATTTCAAAGTTAGAATCGATCAAAGATAGTGACGAAAAATGTACAAAACACAATCGAATCAACAATTGTCACTATCTTCTATTGCTCATGCATCATATAATTTTCTTCACCTCGTATAAGTACTTGCACAGTTATAGACAGTAGTAAAGGTATCATTTATAACTAAAAGTATACAACAATTAGAAGGGCCTCTTTAAGCAAATGCTGAGAAATGTTTCCAATATTTTGTGATTAAAAAACGTATTTAAATGGAGAATGTTTACGGATGCATAGTAAGTAATTGGATGCGGAAAGATGTACAAAACTGGCTCTATTATTTAGAGTTGGTCAGAATATGAACATTATAAAAATTTAATCCGGAAAAGTGAAGGAAACCTTTAAAAGAAGAGGATTAAATCCGATAAAATAAGTGAAAAAGTCAAGATTTTATCTGACATTCAGTTGTGAATATTAAGAGAATTAATGTTTTTTAGATGCATAAGATTTTACAAATAAATCATTATCATACCCGAATACCTGGATTTATAAAATCTGTTAAATGGTATCATGTTCTATGAACTCGCATAGCAAGAAACTGTAAAATATCATACACAGATACATACAATTTTATTATTATTGAAGATCTATGAGCCTTAGAGATATCTAAAAAAGGTAATTAAAAAAAATGAATTCGTTGTCATTTACAGTTTTAATGGATAGATGAATAATTTTTGCAGTCGATACATTTCTGAATTATGTTTAGTCTTTCTTATATTGCGATAAAATCTGGCTCTTACTTAGAATATTTAGTTTCAAACAACAAATAGTATAGGAGACGACAGATATAAATTATTTTTGGCAGTTATAGAAATGCATGATGTGATTTTTACAGTTTTATCAATAAAAATCTAACAGCTTCGTGAAAACCCACCTATTCCTGTAGCAACTAATTGTCATCTCTATCCGTAATTACAATCGCACCCGCTCATACTCCTGGAACACAAGAAATACAGTACAACCCATCTCTCTATCTCTCTCTCTCTCTCTCTCTCTCTCTCTTTCTCTCTGTCTCTCACTCTCTCACTCTCTCTCTCTCTCTATTTCTCGCAACTTTGCCAACATAGTCATGGTCTTTCAATAATCTCCAAAGGAGTGCACGCCCAAGTTTCCTGGGAAGGAGGGGGGGCGTACGCGCATCGGACGCTCGTTCGGATTAACGACTTCGCGACGACGCCTAATGCGCGCGCGGATGCCAGGTTATTTTGCAAGTTTTATTTAACAGCTCGACTTTTACGAGCCATACCGCGCGATTGGCTCGAGCTCGCCGCTGGCGCAGCTTGCTCGAGAAAGCTGCTTCTGCTGCTGCTGCCGCTGCTGTGGATCGGTGTATATGTCTGTGGGTAGATGTACTCAAAGACGTGCATTTTATTATGGATGAGCCTATGCTACCCATGTGAACCTGGCCCCCGGATTTATTTAAATAATTGCTTTAGATAGTTTTTTAATTGCTCTAATTGCTCTGACTATTCTTTTAATTTGCCCAATTTGCCCTTCCGAGATATTTAGTCACAAAGTCGTAAAATATGTAACTCAGCCCCCGAAGAGGAATTCAGTTTTTTCGGCGAATACTTCATCTATTTCGATGATCCGGGGCTTAAATTAAATCTCTTAATTTGCCCAAATTACTCCTGTACTTATTTGTACCCTAAAGCAATCGTAAATATAAATAATTTGTAGTATAAATTTATATGACAATTTAAGGTTAGGAAGGTAGCGCATAAAGGTAGATTCATAACAAAACTGCTTCGCGCACGCTATCTATACGTGGGTTATTGGGTTAAACATATACGGGGGTAAATGTTTCAACTTATTTTGGGAGTGGTGGGGGTTATAGGGTTATTTCTTTACAGCTTGCAATATGGACGCACTTTTAACACATCCCAGAACCGGCCCTAAGTGATAATTATATATATATATATATATATATATATATATATATATATATATATATATATATATATATATATATATATATATATATATATATATATATATATATATATATATATATATATATATATATTAAATCCTGTTATAATTAATGCGTAAGGTATATTATAATTACTTATATTATTAAATATGAATTCACCCGAGCTTCGCCTACACTCGTATTCCTAACCTTAAATTGCCACAAATTATTTATATTTACGGTTGCCTTACGGTACAAATAAGTACAGGAGCAATTTGGGCAAATTAAGAACTTTAATTTAAGCCCTGGATCACCCTGATAGGTGAAATATTCCCTGAAAAAACGGAATTTCTTTCCAGGGACTGGGGTACATATTTTTACGATTTTTTTATTAAATATCTCGGAAGGGCAAATTGGACAAATTAAAAGGATAGTCAGAGCAATTAGAGCAATTAAAAACTATCTAAAGCAATTATATAAATAAATCCGGGGGCCAGGTTAACGTCGGTGCCTATGCTGGGGGTATGCTTGATTTGTTTGGGGGAGATTAGCGTGGGTGGTCTCGCTACTGAATTTTTTTTTATAGCGTGATCGTAGTGGTGGTATAATAGTTTAGTGATTCAACAGATTCGTGAGATTTTTGGGTAAAAGCTGATTTTTTTTATTTTTTTTTTGGTTTATTTGTGGAGAGAATTTATCAGTTTTCGCTTGTCCGATGGGAAATGTTGTTTGTACTGTTGAAAGAATGGCAACGCTATTTGTTTTTGTTATTTAACAGCGTTTGTTATATTTTGGTTTGTATTGAAATCGGAAAAAACAAGTTTTATTTAATCTGAATATTTTTAAAATAAACATTGACATTTATTTGATTGTTTTCATACTTTATTTAATATTTCGAATGTAATATTTTTCAAAAGAAATTTGTCTATTTCAAAATATAAAACATTCAAGTTTTAAAGCATTTAAATGTTGAAATTTGTTGTTTGTTTACGTTATATAACAATACATATTTCTGGAAATGTTTATGAGTCTTGAAATATATAAACCAAAGTTATAATTGGTACAGTTTCAATCTATTGGGTGCCCATATGCTTGTAACCGGATTAAACTCAACGGGTTAAACTATTCTTAATTGAATAAAACAAGGTTATTAATAATAAATAAAATTATAATATCGTCATCATGTTATCTTCTATATGTTTATAATCATCGATATTTTCATCGAGTTCTATTACAATACACTTTTATCAAATACTCTAGACTTAGATACAGTTGAAATTTAAATTAGGTTGAACGCTGGGTGAACCTGATCATTCTCCACCCTCATCAACTTATTTAACATCCCTTCTCATTATATTATAAATGTATGTACGTATAATAATAAATATCATTATGACAAAATATGGAGCCTTCAAATCCAATCAGAACATTATCTCAGCGTCCCTTCACAGGAGCTGTACACATAATAGTATTTCTAATGAATGTATGAGAAAGTAATAATAACAACGACAGAGTCGTACTCACCGAGCAGCGAAGCGAACACCATGACGAAACAGGTGCCCAGGTAGACGTCGATGGACTTGACGTAGGAGATCTTGGGCAGTGCCGCGTTGGTCGAGGACATTAGGGTCGTCATGGTGAGCACAGTGGTTACTCCGAGGGCGACCCGAGCGGGGGTTGCGTTTCGGTTTAGCCAAAAGCTCACCCACGAGATGATGACGATCAGCCCCGACGGTATGTAGATCTGAATTAGGTAGTAGCCCATCGACCGGACGAACTGGATCTCGCAGGCCAGACGCGAGTAATTACCTGCGAATTACACAACAGAGCCACGTGTTCGAGTTCCCCGATTATCGCAACCCACATTCCTTTCTCGCTTTCTTTTATCTTTTCTTTTTCTTTTTTTTGCTTGGAGTTTTTACACTTCGTGTTTTTTGGGTTTCAGTCAACGTTTTTCTGTTTGTGAGAAACTCCTCGTCTCTCGCGCCTTTTCCGACTTTGCCATTTCCTTCTCAATCATCGCGTTTGTATTGTTTGGCGGAGATAGGGGACCTGTGTGCGTTGTGTCGGACACCTTGCTCCATTGTCGTTGTCTACAGATTGAATCTATCGATTAAAGTTTTTGTAATTTCATATATTTATTTTTATTTAATAAATTTTTATGTACTATACATTTATTTCAATGTGTGATATTTAATAGTTTATTTTATTATATTCCCACATATTATTTATTAATCGACTCTTTAACGATTAAAAGGTATTCAATATTTAAACATCAGAAATGTCATTGTCTTTTAATTAGGACATAAATATAGTGTAGCTTCAGAGATAAGTACATAAATAATAATTTAAAATTCTACTGCAGAATATACAATCGATATCGGAAATTAATTTTTCAGTTATAAATTATAATAATTAATTTTGCAAAAAGGAACCTTTTCTATTTTTAGTTAAGTAAAATTGGGAATAATAGTAATTTGGACAATGAGAGATTTGAGAATCATAAGTTAAAATAAAATTGATAGATATATAGTTCAGTTATTTTGTTGAAATCATCAAAATCTCATTAAAATAGGGACTCCCATGGAGACTCTTTCAATTTTATGTCGATTTATGATTTTAAAGGCACGTGTTATTCAGATAATCAAATTATACGGTTGTTCTTAGTTCAACTGAAAAGATGGAAGAATTATCTTATTTATTAATAAAATAAGCGTTCATCAAAATCAACTTTTGCACATAAAAAGTATTTTATAATCCATTTTCTCAATTTAGAAAACAACTGAGACTAACTACGATAATGCACGCGATGCGTTGATGTTTCACAGTCGATTTCCCTCACACCATAACCTCAAGAGCCAATCTCACCCCACATAAAACCCCGTTCAAGTTCCTATAAACGCATTTGTCGTCAACACAATAAATAACAATAAATCGAGAAAAATGTCAGATTTTCTGAATCGTTCCTCCTCGATCTACTCTATCACGCATATTGTTGCACCTCCACTCTTTCGCCAAAGAAAACGTCAATAAAAAAAGTATACACGAAGAAGAACGGAAACGCACACGCAGCCAGAGAAAACGTCTCGAACCTCGCGCGAAGAATGAAAGAGAGAGAGAGGAACAAAAAGCAATAGCGAGTGTATACGCTGTGACCCAATTTTGCACTTTGCACACGGCCCCGGATTAACCGATTAAGCTACTTGTGCCGCGCCGTTGCCGGCAGTGAGAGGTGAGAAAAAGTACCTACACCCCTTCCACGAGAAGAGCCCGCTAATTATCATTCGATGTATTTTTCATGTTCGGCTTAATTGCCCATAGAAAGCGAGAATATCGTCGCTGCGAATAATAGAATGCGTGCGACGAGACGAGAAGAATATTATCGCTCATTTTTGCCGAATGCACCAGTGCGCGATATTGCGTCTGTATGCTAGCTACACTCGTTAGCTTCTTTTTCTACTTTGGCGCTGTAGATGGGATTTTATATCTGACACTTGGCTTGATTGTGGATCATCGAGTCGGATTAATTGACGGAGAGCTTAACTTTAGGTGCAGAGAGCAATTTGTTATTCATGGAAGGGAGGGTCTTTTCTGAATGTGCATTGGGTATTTCTTTTGTGTTCGCGTTATTAAGGGAAACTTTTCATATGCCTTTTAGTTTTTATTGAAGTTGAAGTAGGAATGAAGATTATAGGGAAGAAATACTGTCATGTTAATTGTTGCAATCTAAAAGAATATTTTTCGAATAGACTGCAAATTTAAATATGAATAATAAGTATAAATAGATGTAGTAAATTGTAATATATATATATGCACGTATAATATATATGTATATTTTAATTGTGTTTTAAACTTTCTTTCAGTGTATGTATAAATACAGTTTATTTACACACAAAGCTACAGGCATAGGGATATTGGAGTGTGTAATAATTGTAACAACAGAATGTATTCGAATAACAAACATACTTGTATAAATTTACGTACTTTAATTATAGAAAGTTAGTTGTTTGTGATCAGTTTATATATTGTTTCATTGTAAAAAATAGGATTGTATATTTGTAAATTACTACAGAGTACACGAATATATGATTTTTTCAATAAAAGAAAACGCCTATCTTTGTTTCACGAATTCAATCACTCGACAATAAATTTAATATACAAAAATATAGGTCATAGAATATTCTGCCGTTGGATTTTACACATTTTTGTACTGATTGTTCGTCGAAATGAATAAAGAACAGTATGAATTCATAAATTGAAAGACTTCGCTTTTGCA
Source organism: Gastracanthus pulcherrimus (assembly GCA_949152435.1). Taxonomy (NCBI): domain Eukaryota; kingdom Metazoa; phylum Arthropoda; class Insecta; order Hymenoptera; family Pteromalidae; genus Gastracanthus; species Gastracanthus pulcherrimus. The sequence goes on from OX424572.1 coordinate 198,278,251, forward strand.
ATACTTATTTTCCCGCTAAAAATTGTAAATTACAGGTTCCCGTTTGCAAATCAATTTACGATTGTTGCAAAATAATGAAGATTTACAACAAGGTATATTTTTATCCATAACGAAAAATTACATATAACAATATTATGTTTTTTTTTACTCATGCGATTAATTCCTAAAAGAGACGTACAAACTGTTCCCAAAAATCCATTATTTCATTCAAATGCTATTTTTATTTTATTGTAGGTCAGTTTATATCCCGCAAAAGAAAGTGATTTATTCCAACAGTTTCCGCTCCATTCCCGCTCCACATACACACACAACTATCCTCTAAATTTGAGCAAAAATCAATTCGTTCACCGTACAATACTACATACCCTCCGCTTTATTTCCGCGATAGCACAAGCGAAATTTTGTATACTTTATTTCCGTTCCGCTTTTTCAGGCAGGTTCGTTACACTGCAGCTGCGCCACGGACAAAAGGACTATAAGCGTATTGTCGCGAGGCTTCGGTCTCTTCTCGCTTTACTCATAAAAAACAAGGAAAAGAAGAGACATAGCAAAGCGGAGTTCGCTTTATCGCGTATTGATAATAAAAGCGGAAGCGATGTCTCGAGACATGGATAAAAGTAGCGCGCGGAAATAAAACTAAAGGTTGTAAGGGCTATATGGAATCAAAGGGGAGGTTATATAGAATGCGGCGATGATTCACGGAAGTTACAAGGCAAAAATCACTCGAGATTTATTAGGAGCATCGAGATCGCGGGTGAAAATTTAGAGGAAAGATTTTTTATTGCGACTTGCGAGTCTGTCTTGATGGACTGTCCTCGTTGCATTTTATGAACGAGACGCCATTTGCTATTTACATTTACGATTATGGGTGAGAGTTGCTAATAAATCGTGCGGGTGGAATTTTATGAATTATCCGCTTTCACTTTTAGCGTTTGCTTAAATACAAGTATTAATTGTTATTAAATTCGCTCTATAAAGCTGTATAAGATTGATTAGAACATTATTTTAGTGGAGATACTAGTTTATAAATAAAACAGTAAAAAGTATGTTACTGCCACTGAATTATTGAATAATCTATCGATTCATTAGTAAATATTCACTTATTTATAGTGAAAAGTCATTGTTCGCTGCTAGAGTAGTGGATTTGATATATTTCTCAACGTTTCATTTTTAGAGAGTATATAATTAATTTATTCACTTAAAACTTGTTATTAAAAATAACGTGAATAGTAGGAATGAAATTGCATATTAATTTTGATTGATGCAGGTAATCGGTCACTTTATTATGCACAGAGAAAATTGTACAGTATCGGCCCTAATATAGATTGACCTGATAATTCATAAGATTGCTGGCTCAAATAAAATAGTACGACAAATAAAACAGTTAAAATATATCTCATTTGAATAAATGTCTGCGGTAAAATATACTATGGCCCAATGTTCTAGTTGTTACGCAGACTCAAGCTCAATTTAGGCTAAGATTTAGCTCAAGCTCATCTCATACATTTTCTGTTTCATAATTTGTATCGTTGAAAAGAAGAACATAGAAGAATAAATATTTATTGCATACATGAAAACGACAAAAAAATACAGAAAAAAGGTGTTCAAAAAGTCCGTGTCTAAGCTAAGCTTACAGTAGAAGAAAGTCCGATATAGTCAGATTTTAAAAAATCGCTTTTCAAACCAATCGTACACCAAAATCAGCACGCGTATCGTACAAAAATACACAATCTACAAAATCCACAATCTTCCGAATCTCTTCTACATGCATAAAACTTTTCTCTCCCCTACAAAATCAAGCGCCGCAGTCCCAACTCCAGATCTCCCATCTAAGCTTCTCAACATTCATCCAGCCAGATCCCCAGTAAAACAAAAGCAGGTCAGCCGTGCTCCCGCGCGCGAAAACCCAAAAAACACCCCATTCCCCACCCTCCTCTCCCGAAGCCATAAAGCTAAATTAAGCCCCGACAACCGAAATCGCGCGCCCCGATAAGAATCAGTCAGCTGAATAACCTCCATCCTCCTCCTCCTCCCCGAAAGAAAAAGAAGAGCCACCCCACAATCCTACGACTCATGCAGCCCCTGTATAAACGCCGCTCGCTCCACACCCAAAAAGCATCGCTCGTCTTCGCCCCAGCTCCGGCTCCAGGTCCGCGTCATTGTCATTCTACACGATGCAGCGTCGAGTCACGTAGTACACTCCGCAGGAGGATGTTTATACATGTATATATGTGTATATAGACGCCGTCGTCTCTCTGAGTGAGCAAAACGTGTGCAGATATAGTGGAGAAATCCCAGACACGCCTGCGCGCGTGCGGGGATATGTGTGTGTGTGTGTGTGTGTATCCTGCAGCGGAGGACGTGTTAAGATGATGGGTGAGAGGGCGGAGGGGTTGAATAGTTTATTTATGCGTGGCTGTGAGAAGAGAGAGGAGGGCGAATTGTGGGAAACGCTTTGGGGGTTTGGGAGGTTCATATGTTTTTTGTAGGACGAATTTTTTGCTTCCTCATAGAGGAAGCTTTGTGATGGTAAAGAAAAAGTTTGTCTAAAAATATGTTACAAACATGATTTGAGACGTTAGGAGTGTATGTATGGATGTATGTTTGTCTGTGTGCGTGTGTATATATGTGTGTGTGTGTGTATGTGTGTGTGTGTGTGTGTGTGTGTGTGTGTGCGTGTGTCGGTATGTGTGTGTGTGTGTGTGTGCGAGTGTATGTGTATGAAGATTATTCTGAACATTCACGGTCAAAATTAATGTTTCAGGGCTCAATGATTTCGTTTTTTTAAAGGAAGGGGGCTGACAAAAATATTAGTTGTTTTTGGATGGTTTTTGTTTTTTAGTGGTTTTTTGATTTTTGATTTATGGTATTATCTTCGGATATTTGGTATGTTGGGAATAATATAATGGATTCATTTTTATGCATTTGAAAGAGCATAAAAGATAGGTAATCTTTTCCGACCCGAAATTGTAAATAAGCTACTTCCCTTTTTATCTTATAGACGAAAACGTCGTGGAGTTTGGAATATTCTTAAGATACTTAACAGTTAACTTAATTTTTAAGTAGTTCACATATTTTTCCGTATTTTTTGTGTATTCTCAAATAATACATACTTGGTATATAGTAAACATTCAAAATAGTTATACATTACTAAATTAAAAATGCATATTAGCTTATACTAATAAAGAGTGAAATCTCGTGATTGGTGGAAATAGCAATCATTCTATAGTGGCTAACACAACCATGGTTTGTACCACTTAAATATTTGTTGACGTCTAAACCTCCTATTTTCAACCCAAATGACGATTTATTACTTTGTTTTCGTAAGGTGTACGTTTGATGGCAAAGAATCTTATCTTAGCAGTATTGAAGTTATCAGGAAAGGTTTAGGGTGAAAATGCATGATAAGAAAACGAGCTGCACATGATGATTTTTCTATTAACGAAAGTACGTTAAAACAATATGAGAAACCTATTCAACATTGATGGCTGAGCTTATTAATATTTAGCAATATATATCAGAATAAAGAATGTTACAAAATACTTTTACTAAATAAGGTGGATGCACGTAATGTGACCATTCAGTTAATGTGGCCACCTACACGAAATCTCGCTTTATGTGATATTCTGGGGAGCCGTAACTCCTACAGTATATGTATTGTGATAATAGATGTCGAGAGGCGTGGTAATCCCGCTGCTAGTGTTCTCTAATTATAAGACAGTGTCGTGTTCACACCCGAAATCATCAAAATTCTGATTTCTTGAGCAGTGCGTGCATGTAAAGAAAACACTTTTGTCAGCGTGATATGAGCGAAAAAAAGATCTGCAAGGCAAAAAGCAATTGCCGCTGATAAAAATGGCGGTTGCTTCTTCAAAATTCCTAGGACCACTAATCTCAAAATATTGACACCAAGGTGTACGCTACGGCACCATGTAGTTAAATAATACATAAAGGAAGTTTCTGCTTGGCTAGGTTTTTGAAACACTTACTATATGACTTTAGCAGAAGAACTGACAGATGGTCACTTTACCAATGGTGGGAATTATAAAGGTATTATAAAGGTTAAAGGTTCAAATAGCATGTTTCAATAGTCTCCGAAGCCCCAAAACCCGATATATATCTACTGTGAATCGAAAGTTCCTAAAGGTGGCCACATTACCTACACCTCCCTTAATTGTAAACCATATAAAATATTTTTCTTTCAATATTATCCAACAAGACACGTGCTAACAAAGTTGTGCCGAATATTCTTTTTAAACTTGAGTATTACACAAGCAATCGGTGCATCCCATATTTAAGACAATATGCGAGAAGAGCTTAAAAGAAGATAAAGAGGAATCTAAAACTCCTTATACATCCCGCGTGCCTCCGAGGCCAAAGTAATCGGATTTGCCGCGAGCGCGCGCGAGGACTTTTCGCTCCGGAAAAGCGACGCGCTCCTCTCGTGAAATTCAAACGTACTTCGAATTGTCTCTCCCGATGATCGAATCCGAGATAATCGACACGGGGGGTGGGCGCGAACGCAAAGAAAAGTACGATCGACGATGAAGATTGATGACGGAAGTCATTCGAGGCCGATGCAAAGTATAAAAGTCCAATTCTTTATACAACGCTCGGATTTGCGTATATTTACGCGGAAGAATGGCACTTTAATTGTGATTAATTCGGACTCCCGCTTTATAGATGCGCCGTGGAGCCCGATTCTTAATTGAGGAAATAATTTCGGCCTGCACAAGACAGCGGAACTTTGTGTGTGTGTGTGTGTGTGTGTGTGTGTGTGTTTGTGCGAATGAAGGGAAGGGGAGTGAGCCGATTATTCAAGCCGGGATGACAGAATGCAGTTGTTCGGACTACCCGCGGGAGAGGACGAGGACGCGTGAAAGATAAGAGAATAACGGATGAGATAGAGAGGAGGAAAGACTACTGCGCCACTGCTGCCGCTGCCTCGGTGGAATGGAGATGTATAGTTTAGTAGCGCCAGACGTGCTTTCTCAACTTCTGCCTTCTTCCTTCTTTGGGGACGGGAGCTTCTTTAATGTGGTGGAAAAAGAGATCTGCTGTTTTTGAGGGGATGGATTATTCAATTTTGGAGTTCTGGATTTTGAAAAATATTGTTGTAAGTGGAATTTATTGCGACGCGTGTAGAATTAGTATGCGAGAGGAGTCACAATTTTATGATATTTTTATAAGCTTCCGAGAGGAAGCGCAGGCAATTTGATAATTATGTTATGTTGAGTAGTTGTATTAAACTTATAATGTTATAAATACTTGTAAACAGTTTTAAAAAGGGATTGTATTTAGCATAATTCAACAAAACATCTTCAACGCATTTTATTATAAACATTCTCTTAAAGGGATTTAGTTTTCGCTAATTTTCATAAATTATAAACAATATAAAATTTTTGTTAACTTTTAACAATATAAAAAGTATGAATTATTGTTGCAAAAAATTATTTTAATTATATATTATTATTATTATATTAGCTTTATAACACTTTTATTTATTTGAATGCTACTTTTATTTTTAGTGCTTATTTAATTTTCAAAAGGGATGTTCAATGTTTGCTCCCTCATAAAGAAAACGTATGATGAAAACTTGAATTATAAGTAGGAAGCTCCTTTAATCTAAAACTAAAATAGCTTTGTAATTTACGACAAGTAACTTTTAGTATTCTGGTTTGTTAAAAGATTAGCTCATAAGATTCTAGACTACAATATAGTAAAGGAGAAAGTTATGAGTTTTAAATAAGCATTATTATATTATTATTACGTTTTAATTATTAACAAAAAACAAATACTTCAATTCAAACCGTAAAATGTAAAACACAACTATCAAAGAAAATTTCATGTTAATCCTACAGTTTAAAAAGCGCGGAAAATGTTAAATCCGACCGATAGAGACAGAGCTTTCGGGTCGTTTAAGGGATGATTAAAGTCCGACACTTGCTTCATTTCCCGCTTCGCTCTCTCCTCCCCGAAACTTTTTATGTATACACTAAACCGTTCCATCTTCCTGTGCGCCCGCTCGACATTTCCAATAGATCGAACGCCGTTTGGACCCGGGCGCGCTCTTTGTCGCGAGTCCTTGCACTTTGCCCCGCGGAAATCGCGCGCGCGTGCGCACGTGAGATGCAGAACAAGCGGAGACGAGGACGCCTTCATCGCTCGACTTTGTCCGTATAGTTTCTTCCAGCTCTTTTTTGTGCAAGTTTTTCTTTTATGTGGAAAATCGAAAAGTATCGTTTCGACGAGGGAGATGCTATTTTGAGATGTAATAAATGGTCGAAACTTTTGTAGAATTGAAGTATTGTGCATTATGAATTTTGAAGTTAGTTAAAAGAATTTTCATAGAAACTGCTCCGAATCAATAATTGATGAGAATAGGAAACTAATATATATTTATTTTATACTTTTAAAGGTGCTAGTAGAATATTTTTTAAATGGATATTTATTACTTTATAATATTGTTAAAAGTCTGATTATCTGAAACTCAATAATAAATAATTTATACTTTACTAAAACAACATGTTTATTAGTAAATAAAAATTCTTTGAATTTCTACGAATTATCTACTTATTATCACGTAAGAAAGGGTATATTGACGGTTATTATTTTACCCGATTACAGGTTGTTTTTAATTTTAAAACTTATTAGACATGTTATATTGAGACTCCAAACTAGGAAAATATGCGAACGTCTACTTGATATCACTTTCTTGTAATCATACTCAGCGGATAAATTTATTTCATAAATTTAAGGATCATTCGTTAGAGTTAATATATAGAAATAATATTACTGTACTTTAAAAATTCTCTATTGTTATTAATGCTGGCTGTATTTAATATATTGAATTTTTACTCTCAAAAAGTTTGAGAAACAAACGAATGGTCAGGAGCAGAAATGTGGGGAGAATTTTCAACAATATCGCTATCGATCGCTATATCGATTTCAAAAGTGAGCGCAACTTGTCTCAGCCAAGTTTTATATAAGAGGTCAGGTGCAGCGCTGCCGATTTATCTTTCGAAAAATGTTGCGCTCGTTCTCAGCTAAATGTGTATATATCTATATACCTACGAATAGAGCAAGAGATTTTCGAGATTCTTAGCCGATTGGAAAGTATATATTGGCTCTCTCGCGAGCGCTGTGCATTTGGAAAATGAGATTTTATACCGTGTTCGGCTCTCACGAACTGCTCGCCGCCGAGCTATGCTTTATATTGATGTTTACTTGGAGTTGAGATTCGCAAGGTAAACGGCTATCGATGGTAGTAAAATAATATTGCAGTATTATACGAGCTCGCTTTGAATCAATATTTTGCTTTAATATTAATTTATCCTGGGTAAATGAAGATGTCGAGTTTTATATTTATTTTGAGATTTATAATTATCTCCTGTATTTTTTTATTATTAAAAGAGTTTTTGAGTAGACCACAATTTATTGAAAATACATGGAATTATTATTATTTTATATTAAGGTGATGCTAAAACCACCCGTCACCAATAATAATGAGGAACCAATTTTATTATTTAATTTACAATTTTTACTAAATACCTCTCTGGAAAGTTATTGTCACAATTAAAACAAATAACTTTCCATAGAGATATTTTCTCAAAATTAAAATTTGAATCAAAAAGGTGGTTCCCCGTATTTGCTGGTAACGCAGGGGCTTAACATCTAATTAAGTAAACTTATAATTTAATTTCCATTGTAACGTTTTTTCTTTTTTCACATTTTAAATAATGACTTTTTTTCAATAACTCTCTTGCAAGTTCTTAAGATGCTATCCAAAGAAGTTTAAGATGAACTTCATAGATCTTCATAATGAAACTTCATTGATTTGAACGATTGGCATTTAATATCTAGAATTGAAGTTTCTTGCAATTTTCTGTCTATTATTCGTCTAGTATAATGTAACTGTAATTATAAATATAAAAACCACTTATTTACACTTTTTTAATTTTATCTTTTCAAATAATTATATTAGTTTATTTTTTAAATGTTATCCCAAGTCAATAAATTCAGTATTTGTGTTCTCAGTAAATATCAATATTCGATAAAGGGAAAGAAGCCATATTATTTTTTAATATTTATTAAGAGTTCTTAGGTTACTCATTCGAAAATGAAAATGTTTGTAAAGAATACAATGAGGTTTATAATAAATTATCTCGAAAATTTCTTTATTTGGAAATTAATCAAATTCCATTTCATGTATTATGTATGTCAATATGCTTTTAGGGTTAACAATGAGAAGATAAAGTAAATCTTCTTCTGACTAGACGGCAGAAGAGAATATGTTAAATTTTGCTGTTTTAGAGAAAAGCTTAAAAGTATTAACAGCCATCCTCATTATTAAATTATTAAATTAATGAAAATTTAAAAAATGTATTTCACATAAATAATAGAATTTTCAAAAAGTAGTCCTCAGAAAATATTTTTCATATCAAAATAATTGATTTATATACCGAATCTCAGGCATTGATAAATTCGCAATGAGTGTTTATTTAACGCACGTAGCTTTATCAATTTTCAATATTAAAAGTAATTTTGCAATTTTTTGCTAGTCGAAAAATTTCAAATATATATATTTAACAGTTTACAATATAAAGCTGGATCTTTGATACACTTTTTCACGAAACAACTGAAATCGACTTAGTTCATTTTTAAGCGAACGGTTTACATATTAATTACGTTGGTTAGACATATTTAATTTTAGTACAAAATTTCCATACATCTAACTTCAGAATCTAAAAGAACAAGCCTTTCTCTTTTAAAAACCCTATTTCTCATCTTCCATTCGCTCCACTTTACCCGTTCTCTAGGCGAAAGACCAATCCACATTAACACAAAACCAGAACCTTTAAACAAAATACCGGCGCTTTGCACAAACCACCCCTCCCAACTCTAAAAAAAGTACAGCTAGTGCACGCGTGCAATCGTTCCCGCGCCTTCAGCAGCCAGGGCCAGGGGCCTCGTTACAGCGTTCATTTACATCCCGCGTGCATAAGAAAGCGCTCTCCCTCTCGCTCTCTCGCCATTCGCTGAAGCTCGTGAGAGGTCACATTGTACACAGAGCAAGCGAGAGAGAGAGAGAGAGAGTCGACGACATGATCCTATTGAATACCAACGCGGGCAACTAATGATAGGCGGCACACTGTCAATAGACGCCTGCCGTCGGAGCTGGAGCTTGGAGCTTGGCGCCAAAGGGGTATATATAGATGTATACGTGCACACGCTTAGCTTGGGAGCGTGCGGAGGTGATGTACATCCGCTTATGATTTGAAGTGACAGAACGCCTAATTCAAATTATTTTAAGCAATAAAAAGTAATCTTTTTTGTTATATTAAGAATGTACGCACGTTTTATTAGTTTCAAATTAATTTGAAACTTGACATTTGTCGCTAATCGTGAATATTTTGTACTTTTATATTTTGGTATTCGTAACTGATTATTTCGAGGAATTTTTCATGCACCTTTCGAAGATTAGCACATTTCAGATTTCTCGAAGAATTCTAGTTATTCTTAAAAGCCTCTTATAAAATCTAGTAATTTTTAGATTCTCTGATAAAAACTGTTATTTTTTCTAAGGTTCTGAAAGTTATTAGTTTTTATGAGAGAATCTAAAAAGTATTAGTTTGTATAGAAGGCCTCTGAAAAGTACTAGATATTTTTGAGAAATCTTAAATTTTCTACACTTACACTTATAATTACACATACATCTATATATAATAAATACTAGAGAATAAGAATTTAAAAACTTCTATTTTCCTTGTGCACTGAGTAACATCGGATTGGCATTGTATATCCATTGCGCGGCAAGCATGAAATTTCCATTTACCTTATCTCGTCTTGAAAGACAGGAGTAAAGGTGTACACTTTCGGCTTGTTCGAGAAATGAAACGGCCATGAATGGCTGGCGTAAGCGGATCGAATAGAAAGAATCCGAGTTTAATCTACGTTGGAATGGAGCTTGGGTCCTTGATTTTAAAATGGAATGTTTGCACATTATTGTAAATACAGAGATTTGTGCTATATGATTGCTTTTTTCAGTTAATCAGAACATTCGATTTTCAAGCTTAACTCATTCTGGCAATCAAGCGTATAAACTTGGATTTTCAGAAAATCCCATAATCTGATTAAAAATCAAAAGTTATGAAAACTTCAGGAACCATATTTTCGGTTAGCCCTCAAATAACTTCAATTTATATCGTAACTTACCGTAGACCCATAATTTCGAATTTACAAATTCCGGCTTCGCGTTTAAAATTGGAAATCCCGGTAACCTCGTAACTTAGCATTCAACTTCAATCCGATAAAAATTACTCCGTAAAGTAAAGCAGCTTGAAAACTAAATTTTAATCCAAAGGCAGACGACAAATTTAAAAGTGCACTTTAAATCAAACTTTCTTTAAAAACATTTTTGCAAGTCTATCAGCAGAACGAGCGTAAACCAAATAGGGAAAAAAAAATTCACCTCCACTTCCGCGACAGAAAATAACTACTCCGCAAAGAAAGGCGCGCGGGCGAGATCGAGAGCGAAATGAACGGTGGCCGCGCGCAAGGAGGCGGAAACGCCTCGTGGATCAAAATAAGAAGTCCCGGGAACGAGAGTCGCGCGACACGCGAAAATAAATCAGACGCCCGCGCCACGGAATATTGCTCTCCGCTATAGTAGAATCGCTTGGCGGATCGCGTATATACGGAAAGGCCGTTTGTACTCGTCGCACGTTGCCCAATCTTTTTTACGTTCGACTCTCCTCGCTTTCTCGCGTGCCACTGATTTTTTTCTTTACGTCCAACGAAACTTTGCTCTCATTTTCGCGGGACTGCCAGCCCGAAAATTTGATCTCATGCATACGTAAATTTTTGTTCCTTGGCGTTTATTGTTGTTGTTGTTATTGTTTTTTCGAGCGACGATGGTTATCTTGAATTTGAAACTCATGAATCTTGCATCGGCGTTCTGCGGAATTGCTTGGATGCTGCGCGACGAGCGTATTTTTGTTAGCTATAGTGCTGTATTTCACGTTCGGTTGGGGGTGGGATCGGTTGTTATTTCTTACTGAACGGAGAGTTTTTTTGATAGGTTGTTGTTGTTTGTGGAAATCATGGGCGCTTCTTAAGTGATGATGAAGATAATAGATAGTTTTAATCTTTTTTAAACAGTCTTTTAGGGTTGCGCAATACTGAATTTGTTACGGGACTTTTTGCCTGAAGATATTATTTTGATATAATTTGGATATTCAGAACTATAGTTCTCAATATATATATATATGGGGGTCATTCTTTGTGAAGTGGACACCCCCTCTGTCCAAAATTGTGGGTCACCTAGAAAATCGTGAGTGAGCTTAAAATTTTCCTCTCCACCTCTAGTTTACGATGTAGTGTGGTCTTTTTAAAAATCTAATATGGCGGCTGAAAACTAGATTGTTTCTAAAAAATTTTCGAAATTCGATGTATACACTGAAAAAAAAATTTGTTAAATTTAAGTAAACGTTTCCTTGAATCGTACTAAGAAAAGATTTACTTAAATAAAGTAAATATTTCTTAAATTTAGTAAATATTTATTGAATTGATGAATACCAACCTAAACATAATTAAATATTTACTATTATCAAATAAATCTTTTCTAAGTACGATTCAAGGAAACGTTTACTTAGATATAGCAAATTTTTTTTTCAGTGTATATTTTAGATTTGATATATATATAGTAGAGTAAACCGATTTTGAAATGTTTGTAAGCTCTTGTGATTATTTCAAAATATACAAAATATTTAAATTGATTAAGTCAATATTGGAATACATAATTTACCAATAAATTACTGCATAACTCTATTAAAATTACTCGAATTGCTAGTTGATCTATCATAAATATTAAAGAGGTAATGGGTACTTGCAATTTTTTCATTATGCAAGTATTTAGTTTAGTTTTTACGTACCATATTCCATGATTATAAATATGTAAAAATAATTATTCTTCAAATCCGTATTTTGATACTTGTGTATGTTAAAAAGAAAATATTGTAAGTATATTCGTGTATGTCAATTAGTTCAAGATATAGGCATATGATGGTAAGTAGACCAAGTCTATTATTAATGGTAATAATAGAGCAGTTGTAAGACTGATAATATCGAAATTGTAACTCTATAACTTATTCTTAATCTTGATACTACTTACTCTATTATGCTAGTTGCAATAATTGCTCTTGCGTTAGATAGGTAGGTTGCTCTATTATGTGATTACATTACACTTTCGACATCAAGATACTAAAACTCAGTATTCAAGTTTGGAACTTTTCTTAGCAAACTCTGAAGAAATCTATGAAAAGTCGCCGCGTATCTGGTACCCAACTTTGTATATTTAAATAGTTTTTTTAAATAACTTGTACAAAATATTTGTTAAATCAGTTATTAATATATGTAACTAAATATCTAATTAATAAATATTAAAATATTTTTTTGTAATACAGGTTGATTATATTTAATACTAGCTGAAAACACTCACTTGCTAATACTAGTTTATTGAATTTAACATTAATTTAAATTTTGGTTCATTTTGTTCTTCACTAAAAATAAAAAAGATGCCAGGATTGATTTTGTTCTTTACTAAAAACATTAAAGATTTATCAACTTACATTGATTCAATTATAAATAAAAATACCACTTCGAGCAGATTTAAAAGGTAGACACGACAAGGTAGTCAAAGCTGTCGCAGCACAAGCTTTCAATCCCTAACGTATCATCCAATCGTCATATCGACAATCACATAATCAACGTCGCACGTATCTTACTCCTCGTCATCGTCAACGAAAAGCTTTTGGCATTTAGGTGAGTTTGGGGGGTGGCGGGCTGTTCAAATACATTACCGGTGGTGAGACTAATCTCCATGGCGCGCTGCCGATGCCCGAGGACCTTGAACTGCGGCAGACTGACGTCGTTGCTGACGCCCACGCTGGTCAGGCCCTCGTTCCACTTGTAGCGGATGTCCCTCATGGTGTAGCCGACTGTAAAACGAAAAAGAGACCCCCGCTTGCGGTTTTGGTATACGTACCTCCTCCTCCTCTCTCGCTTTTAATCAACGCGCGCGAGCAATTATGCTTGTATACTTTGGGGGGCCTCCACCACCACACTTACCTTGCGGTTTAAGTTTTGAAACTTTTGTTTTTGAATTTGTTATATTGCTACAAATTTTCTTAAGCCTCTTTCTTTGCGTAATGATTACAAGCTAGTAGATGTACGTCAACGCTTTTCTTTGAGTCTATACTCGGTATATCTTTGTATGCTTCTCTTTCTTTCTTTTCGAGTGTGCACATTTCAGTACAATGTTGCGCCTTCTCTCTTTATAAGATACAGCAAGGTCCGGCTTGTTGTTTTCTTTTTCGACATTCGGTGGCTCGCTCTCTTTGACTTCCGGTTCGATGGACTTTCGAGAAGAGAGAGAAGGTGGTAATGAAAAATAAAAATATAATGAAGTAGAAAAAAATGTGGTACAGAGAAATAGAGAAGTAAGTATAAGCGATATGCTTGTTACTCGTTGTGTTGCATTTTTATTTGCGAGTGTATGTATGGTCGTGTACGTGAGAGTGGTATAAGAAAGGCCATTAGCGTCTGTCTTGGTTTGTGTCGGTAGTCGCGAGTTTATCGGCAAGATAACAAAAATTTACATTCGAGTCTCGTATACACGGAGACAGGAACGTCTTAATGCCGAGATGTCGTGTGGTAATGAGACTTTTACAACAATGCTAATGCACCTCTTTCACTCCCCCCCCCCCCCCCCCCAATTGAGACATTAAGCGCTTACCGGTTTTTTAGGAGGAAATAATGCTTTTAGACGGTGTTGGGATTTGATTTATACGTGCGATTAAGAGTTAATTGCCTTTACGAATAAAGCGTTGAGGACAATAGTCGAATAAATATATTTTCAAATTTTGCAAATGGTCATTATCACATGAAAATTTATGAATTTCGCACAATAATTTGATTGATTTAATTGTAATTAATAATTGATTTAAAAATGAGGCTATTACTCTGTATAAATTCCTCAAATTACTGTTTGATATATTGTGAATATTGATTATAAGCATTAGAAAATTGAAATGGAATAATTCTATACTTCTGAACAGCTCAAATAAAATATTTAAATTGTTGATTGATTTAAATTTTGCATCAAACTGTTCTATAATTTGAAAATTTGGTCGATTTATTATACTTGAATGCATAATGATTCGAATGCGTACGCACTTTTGAAGATTCATAGTGAATAAAATGTTCTTTATTTTACTGCGGTGAATTATAAACAAAAATTGTAAAAGTAAAAAGTAACCTAGAAGAATTATCGATCCGTTACTTTTTATTCCTTAGTTTATTTTAAGCAAATGTTTTTTTTTATTTGTATACAAGAATAGCACTTTTGAAACAATTTAATCAGTTAAATTAAAGATGTCATATACTGTCGTACAAAATTATTAAATGCAATAAGTAGTATATACTCCACAATCGCTAGACACAACAAACCCCCACTCCTCCACCTATCCCCTCCAACAGTCTTGTGAAGGAATAGGTAGAAAAGTGTAAATATGGTGGGGGTTAGATATTATCACAGCGATTGGGTAGCGGTGGCTTTCTTATAGCGTCATGCTCTCCTCTTTTTCTCTCTCTCTCTCCCTTTCTCTCTCTCTCCCATTCTCTCTCTCCCAATCTCTTTTTCCCTCTCTCTTCTCCTCTCTTTCTCTTTCTCTCTCTCTCTCTCTACACACGCGTGCGTACACACACACGTACACACATATATACTCACATACACAAGATATCTAAGAGAGAGAGAGAGAGAGAGAGAGAGAGAGAGAGAGTGTATGCATGCGCACAAGTGTATGTCTCTCTCTCTCTCTCTTTCTCTCTCTCTCTGTCTCTCTCTCTCTCTTTCTCTGTCTCTCTCTTTCTCTCTCTCTCTCTCTCTCTCTCATAGATATCTTGTGTGTGTGAGTATATGTGTGTGTACGTATGTGTGTGCACGCACGCGTGTGTAGAGAGAGAGAAAGAGAGAGAGAGGAGGAGAGAGGGGGAAAGAGAGATAGGGAGAAAGAGAAAGGGAGAGAGAGAGAAAAGGGGGAGAGCATGACGCTATAAGCAAGCCACCGCTACCCAATCGCTGTGACAATATCTAACCCCCACCATATGTACACTCTTCTACCTATTTCTCCACAAGACTGTTGGAGGGGATAGGTGGAGGAGAGGGAGTTTGTTGTGTCTAGCGATTGGGTAGCATATACTACTGCAATATAATTTTAATTTAAATATATGAGAAAAACATCTGTTATAAAGCGTCAAAGCTCATACATCTCTGCAAATGACACATTAATTAAAATTTGAATACATTTTTCGTCACAGTTTAATTTAAAAAAGAAATTTGCATTGTATTTAAAAACTGTTACTCATCAAATATCAATATAAATTTTAAATAATCTAAATTATATTTAACGAATAATGAAATGTTGATTAAAAATTATGTAGCATCTCTTATTTTTCCACAAATGTTCCGCCATAATGCATCGTTCAATCTAAAGGAAGAAATCAACTAAATCAAAATTAAATTTAAATGTTTAGTAATCAAATATTAATTAAAATATTTTACATGCAACTCTATATACCTACAAAATTTACGAAATAAAATGTTAAATTAATCTTTTCAGATTCCGTCATTAGCAACGCCTTTTCCACGATTTTTCTTCCAATTCGTCATTAAATCCAAAAAAAGAATTCAACTGAAATGTCACTTATAAGAATTCATTTGCAATTTTTAATAATCAAATATTGATTTAAATATATAGAAATTCTATATTTAACTTGAAAGTATAAAAAATGTAACGCTAAATTAATTTTGTCAGTCTCCGTTATTAACAAGACCCTTTCCACGAAATTCATTTTAAATTCTTAATGATCAAATACTGATCAACATATTATACATCAATTCTTTTGCTCTTCATAATTTACGACATATCCTGCTAAATCAATATTGTTAGCGTAGATACGTACAAAACCGTCTTAACCAATATTCCTCCATCGCGTCTCAAATCCTACAAAATAATTTCTCCATCTTCCTCGCGAATTAGAAAACATTTTCTTTGCACCGCGCAGCACTGCAGCCCATATCAATCAAGATTTTTAGTCGAGCGCTCGATATAGCCTTAAAAAGTGCCATACACCGCCGTAATTTATTACCGGCAGCTCGTTACTGCGAAAAAAAGTCACTAGAGAGAGAAAGAGATCGAGCGAAAAAGGAAAATGTCTTTACTATCCCTGATTGGAATTCATCGGGTTCCTCCTATCGAGAGTCTTCGTGGTCTGTTTTTTCTTCTCGTCGTCGTGTCCTTCTTCAGCCGACCTCCAAGCCAATTAGAAGCCCCAGGGATTTTCGCGTTCGTCACCGTCTAGTCGTTAAATTCGGTTCGCTGCGCGGCTCGCATTGTTTTGCGATGGGACCAAGGCTCGAGTGGAGGAAGACCACTCGGTGAGGCTGGACGACGCTGGTGTTATATAGAGGAGAAGGATTGGTTAAGGAGCTGAGGGTGGACGAGTGGATGTGGTTGGGAAAAAAATTGATTGATTTTAATTTTGTGAGCGAGAGATACAAATATTCTTTTTGTTGATAGACGATTTATGGAATAATAATTGAAAATAAGTAAGGTTAAAATCATATAATTATATTAATTTAAATACATAATTTTATATATTTTATGTCTGATTTGGCGCCCAACGTGGTGCACCAAAGAACATTATTTCTATAATTAAAAAATAACAAGAGTAGTAGCACTATAAATATTCTTTTCCTAATGTTTATTTAAAATTAAAAATTAGAAAGTTTATAAGGTCTCACGTGTTGTATAATTTTATAAGACATTGAAAGATAAAAATTAATTTAAATAATACTTTATTTCTATTGATGCAAATATAACAAACATCTCTTTTCCATTTTAGAATAATAATGTAAATGTAATAAATGCTTATAAAATAATTATAATAACAATATAGAAATTTGACTATATGCATTCATTATATATCCATAATATTTTGTTACATTCCACACTTATCTGGCATTAATTTTATTTATCTTCCGAAAATAGCCCCATCTAATGTTCGTCATGTATACGTGTACGTCAAGTCGTTCACCTGTCGAATGATTACGTATAACTAATTGTGTACGCGAGAAAGAGAGAAAGAAAAGGAAAACTCGTGAGTCCAGCTCGAATAGCTCAGTATCGAAGACTCACATCGAAAGGAAAAAGAAAAAGAAAACAACAACAATCGCTAATCGATAATTAGTGTAACTCTGTGTGTCCATACACAAGTATCCATCATGTGTTCGTGTATGACTGACAAGTGCTTATCATGGTGAGCAATATATTCGGTGGCACAATTCACATGTAAGCCGAAAGTACATAGATGAAAGGAAAAAGAAAAAAAGTCGGCTAGTGAACGTAAATTTCGTGACTTCGTGTGTGAATATAGACGTGAGTAGAGCATAGCAGAGAGAGAGAGACAGAGAGAGAAATAGAAGCCTTTAATGTGGAACACACGCAGAATGTGTATAACAGAGAGTAACGTTCGTCCGCTTGCGGTAGTAACCACGAGTAGTAAAAGTCCGAGTCCAGTCAGACATCATCACCGCCCACATCCATCTATATATGTATACTCGTCCTCGTCAGTGCAGATCATCAAAGTACTTCTGACTGTGGTGTACCGTAGGCGTGATAAATCATAAATGTGCACTCGCGTACACAGAGTTCTCGCAATGCGGGTTGACATATACACGAGCCTCGCGTATATGCCTCCCCTTGGAGAAAGAAAGAGAGAAGAGCACGCGCGACAGTATATATACACAAAGTCTAGGCATACAGAGAGTATATATAAGTAACAAAAAAAGTATATATATATATATATATATATATATATATATATATATATATATATATATATAT
This sequence comes from Gastracanthus pulcherrimus, assembly GCA_949152435.1. Classification (NCBI taxonomy): domain Eukaryota; kingdom Metazoa; phylum Arthropoda; class Insecta; order Hymenoptera; family Pteromalidae; genus Gastracanthus; species Gastracanthus pulcherrimus. The sequence goes on from OX424572.1 coordinate 198,296,217, forward strand.
ATATATATATATCTATATATATATATATATATATATATATATATATATATATATATATATATATATATATATACCCTACTGTGAGAAATCTATTAAATCCTATTAATTCCTTTTTCAAAATATGAGAAGATCCTATTTGCGAATAGGATGTATATGCAATTTTTGTATTGTTGAATAGGATTTAATAGATTTTTGTCACTAGGGTACATATATATATATATATAAAAATGCGGAGGACGAAACTAGTGTTGGAGTGAGAAACAGAGAGACAGAGAGTGTGAAAGAAGAGTAGAGATGAGAAGAGAGAGTTAAATATCTACCTGTGGAGAGGTGTATGGTTGTCTGTCGCTGCCTGTGCCCGAGCACGCGAAACTGCGGCAGTTCCACCTCGCTTGAGATGCCGACCGACTGTAGGCCGGAATTCCATTTGTACCGAATGTCGCGCATTGTGTATCCAACTTGCGTGTGCGCGGCAGAAGAGGCGCGGGAGATCGCACACAACAACGGAGAGGCGCATAATTCGGGTGGGAGAAGTAGGAGCGAGATCACAAGAACACAGAAAACAAAAAGAAAAATTCGCTGCTCTAACATTACATTCGGTTAAAACATTAGACACTTATAAAATGCGGCTGGCTAAAGGTATAAATATAATATCGGATTTTTTTTATTGTAGAAAAAAGGAAGAAATTGAAATAATAAGAGTACAGGTGACGGGATTTTTTCTAGAGAAAGGATTACTTGGTGCATTCTGATTCGACTACTGTTTTATAAAAGCATCGATTCTTTTATTCTTTTTATTTTACTAATGTTAATATTATTAATTTCAATATCAATTTTTAAACTTCCGGTATACTTTTTCAGAATCGTCTACGCTAGGCTAAAGAAAAACTATTAAAATAATTAAAAAATTTAGTTTACTTTTAAAATATGTTTTTATAAAGAGATAAAACTTTAATTACATATTGGATATTTCAATCACTAGGACAGAGATTCCCAAATAATGACATCTATTCACGGCTTTACAGCGAAATGACCACTTGAAAAATCTACAGCGAATGATTGAATTAAGAATTCACCAAAAATTATTTTATACATTCAAAATGAAAAAATAATTCTACAACATCAAGATACAACGATCAAAAGCATACTGCAAATAAAAAAAATCACGTACAACCATCCCGTACAAATCACCAAAATCATAATTCATTCCTAGACCAGGGGGGGTATACACCTGCACGAAAAATTGAAATTTATGAAAAGCGTCACGGCGCGCGAGACACTAAGTGAACGTTACCCAAGCCCCCGATGCATTATTTCTTTTCTCCTGGGCGCTGCACGCGAAGCGCGGCTCAAGCCGAAACAAAGTTCCGCGGAAGTAGCGGCCCTTTCGCAGTCGCGCGCGCGATTAGTACACACGCACATGTACATACACGAATTCCTCCGACGGCCGTGCATTTAAGAAAACGAAAGAGAGAAAAAAAGAAGGAGAGAGTGAGAGAGAGAGAGAGAGAAGCCGCGTGCAGCGCTCGCAGGAAGTCGAAGCAGTTGTAATTGCAGCCGCGCCGCGCGCGATGGTCGAATCAGAAGGCGCCTCTGGTGAAAAAGTAAAGCGAAAGAGAATTGAAAAAAATGAACAAGGGGACGACGAGAGAGCTATACTCGAGATTAAGTGGACTGATTAAAGGGTTTTTCTCTTTCGTTCGTTCTTTTTTTTGGGTGGGAGGGGAGTCGTTCGAAGTAAAAAGGAAACAAAAATCATGGGAATTCTCAAATAGAGAGCGACAGAGATAGATTAAGAGATAGAGAGAAAGACGGAAAAAGTGACTAAGAGTATATAGATATATATATATTAAGAAACTTTGTACAAGAGACGAGAGGTCGTTCATGTAGGAGACAGATATACAGTGAGAGAGAGAAAGGAAAAATAAATAAGAGGTCTTACGTATCTACAACGCCAATTAGAAGCTTGGGTGCGAATGGAGTCGTCGGATCGCGCGAAAAACACTCGAAAGGCCCTTAGATGGAAAGTTTTAATTGACGGTGCGGCTCTTTTTTTTCTCCCTTCTCGTTTACCGTTATCAAGAGATCAAGGTCGTTAAGGATCCTAGACGAAAACGGATAACTTTTTTTTGTCTTACTGGAATAATTGAACTGGTGGATTTGTTTGACGCGAATAGATTAAATATTTGAAATCTCGATGGCTTTATTTTGAAACCCTTATCAGTAATAAAAGTCTTTATATTCTACAAGTGATTCTCTCATTTACGGGTGAATTGTTGGGCTACTTCCTGTTTTGCTACATGAATTAATGCAATTTACTTAAAAAAATATAGTTTTATTGTTTAACGTTTCGAAGACATTGATTTAAATTATAAAAAAAGAGTGATTCTTATATTTACATAACAATCTTTTTACAAAGAAGGATATTATGTATCCGATACGTACGTTCTTCTAAACAATTTGAATTCTTTAGTATTTAAAAATTTTTGCCCTGTATTGTTCCCAAGGAATTCTAATGAAAGAAATCGCAAGCTTCTCAAAATTTATCAATTCTAATTTGAAGAACCATTACCCACTAGTTATACAATTCGTTAAACACGAACTCAAATTGTCTATGAAACAAAACGAAAAGAAAAAAACCATTTCCGACTCAAAAGTTATTCTACCACATCCTCCTTAAAAAAAGACCGCCGCAAAATGCAAATAACCTTTATCGCAAAAAACGTTGAGCCATCGAGCTCCCGTCGGCAGGCCAAGTAAATCACGCCAATTAACTAATTATCCCTAACCTCGGGTAAATTAGTCCATAAATCGGCTGCCGCCGCCGCCGCTGTAGCCGCGCATAACCCAGTTTCCGTGGCTCGCCGGCATCGCCTGGGCACAGGGCAAATCGATTCTCAAAAATCCCCCTGCCTTCCTCGCGCTGTTGCGGCCTCGTAGCCCGTTTCGCCCCGCGACTAAAGAAACACGCGCTTTCGATCCACCGCGCCGCGTCAGGGCGACCTTGACCTCTCGCACCGCATCGCGGCTGCACGCCGAGCTGACGGTCTCGATCTTGTTGGGTACGTGTGTGTGTGGCGAGGGACGAGGTTGGTATTTGGGAATTTGTAAACACTGAGGGCTTCGGTGCCAGAAGTGGGATAGCGATGTTTTTGGAGACTTTGTTTTGGTGGTTGAAGGGCGATCAGAGGTCAAGTTTGTAATTGTTTTGAGCTTGGAAGTTCTTTCTTAATGTCTTTGAGGAAAATAAGTTAGTGGATTTTTTCAAACATTATTCATGCTATGTATTAATTACATCGATAATTTTCTCGAAAATAAATAACGAAATCGAAATAGTTTTCTTCTGTTACATTCTATCTTTGCAAATTTAATTGATGAAAGCAAGATTCTATCAGTACCCTTTTCTTCTGTTTGACCTTTTGTCTTTTTAGATTAAATCTTGTATTTTATTTCAAAATAATTTGAAATAACAACATTTTTTATTATAAATAATAATATTTTATAAATTTTCTTTAGAAATTAGTAAATATGGAGATTTTTTAACTTCAAAAAGCTTGTGTTTCACGCCTTTATTATACAGCCAATTATATTGATTATTAAGAAGCTTCACTTCTTCCGTTCATCTTTTTTAGTAATAGATGTAAGCTAATATGTTGTAAAATATCATAAAATAATAATTTTTCAATCGCAATAAAAATTCCTAGTCGCCAAAATTAATTAAAAAACTCGAGAAGCAAATATATAACCTCAAATCTTCCTACAACCACCAAAACAAGAAATCCAAATCATCGTTCCCAGATCTACAATCAAATACACCTTGCGCTTACAAAGTTTCAATACCCCCACAATACCCAACTTGACCACACTCATCCCCACGAATCCAAATAACGTCCCTCTCAAAAACAAAACGCAGAGCACACTATTGCAAGCCTACGGGCCTCCCGAAAAGTTTCGCGCGATTCGCGGCATTCCATCGCCCGACATAATACGTATAAATATGTATGTATATATATAATAGGGCAGAGCTTGGCTGCGGGTTTAAATACAATGGGTCACGCGGCACATTCCTTCGGAGGAGGGAGTAAGGGGAGGAAGGGGGGAGAGTGGAAAGGGCGCGCATTGCCGGCATTGCGCGGATACTCTAACCCGTCGCGTGTCTATGTACTCATTCCAACGAGATAGTGGTCTCGAACTGCCCGGTATTCGGCCCGCCGAATTGGTGTATAATACCGGTTTAAGATGCATTCGGAAGTTTATGGTCGCGGCGACGACTAATGGCGATGGGAATGCACTGGACCACCGCCGCGATGCTCGGCACTGCGCGCGAGTTCGACGCTACCCGAGTACTTTTTTTACATCTCGCTTCTGCGCTGCGCAGAACTAAAAGTTGGACGAAAATTGTGCTTTTCGCGATTGTTTGGCACGTATGTTTTTGAAGTTAGTGGGATTCGATTGGCTGATAAAATTAAATTTTTACGCGAGTAAAAATTAGCAAGTTTATTTTAACTGTCTACTATCATGGACCTAATTCTGAATCACTTGAAGGTGTAAGGGAGTTATTATGGATCGTTTAATTGTGTTTGATAATAATTGTGTTATCATTTTAGGGTTTTAATATACACCTAACGGACATAAATTTGTTTTGTATGCTTTACAGTTTCTCAACGTGTAACAGGGACATTATGTTTTGTTAGGTTAGGACTCCGACTTTTTGACATTTGTATCCTTAATATTTCTAGCCTAACGTGACTTATGTCCATGTAACACGTTAGAAACATTCATGTAGTCATTAATGATTATACGTCCATTGGGGGCACCTCCGAAGATGAATATTCACTTTGGAAGTAAAAAATAAAACTTTATATAATTGTTCATAATAATGATTTAAACATCAAAATGATCCATGATTATATACTGATTCAGAATTGGGTGGATGACGTAAATAAATAATATAAAAAATGTGAATAATAATAAAAATATGTGCGGTGAGTACAAAAAGCACATTTTAGCCCAACTGCTACTATATTACACATCTATATAATTATATACTTCTTTTATAATCAGCTAATCCATTAATCATCAACAGAATCAATGAGAATTTGAATAAGTTTGAGTGCCGTCGTGGCACGTATACACATTTTCCCTCGACTTTCTGAGTTTCGCGTGTAGCAGCTATTCTATCAGACTTGTTGTTGTTGTTGTATTTCCTCCTTCGCGCGAGAGAGATAATGCCCACTCTCGTCGAAACTCAGAAAGTAGTTAGGTGCGGCGAAATAAAGTTTTTTTCGGAATCGGAGGGGTTTTTCTTTGGTCTACATGCTCGGGATTTCAACATTTAAGACGAAGGAAAGAAGAAAACTTGGGGGTGGTGGTTTGTCAATTGAGATGCTTTTTTTTTCTCTGGGTTAGTTTGCAGGGACGACATTTATCAACAGCTTGGAGATTAATAGACTCAAGAGGGATACATATAGAAAAAAATCGTGTTGTGCAAGCGTGCGTGCATAATCTAGTGCTACGTATTAATATAGATAATCGTCGTTGAGTAGTCGCTAGGGCTGAACGAATGTTGTGTTTTTCGTCGGAAACGAAAGCATTTTTCTTGAATTCAAAATATTTGGTTGATAGGCGAACATACTCTAGTAGAAATCAATTTCATTCTTAGCAATTAATGAAGGAGATTGATCTTTTTGCATTTGTTTAATATTACTTGTCTAATAAACATTGTTTATTTCATAGACGTTTCGGTAACTACTTATTGCTTTCTTGAGATTTTATTGTGTTGTATAGTCAAACATTATAAAGAGAGAAATAAAAAAGAGAAGAATTATTATTGTTGTAATGAGTGATGCTGCACAATATAACGAAAATTCTAAAGAAGTCGACAACTAATTGTTAAAACGTCATAATGAAAAAACATTATTTTATTATAAGTCCAATTAAAGAGTATAAAATAAAATTTATACTTAAATGTATCAAGTCCATCTCGTGTATCTAGAGCTAAAAGAATAAAATGCCATTTTAACATTTTCTTTATCGTTACTACAAAAGTAAGAAAAATTAAAAAAATCTCTTATCAATCTTAAAATAAATCAATTTTAAAACCCATTAACCTCATTAATGCAATGCCGAGCAAGTGCACAGCGACTTTCTTATTTCGAACTCGCACTTTCAATGCCATCATAAAGAAAAAGTTCTTTCCCTTCAAATTAACGACTTGGATTAATTTTTTTCAAGAAACTACAAAAGAAAAGCTCCCGCACTCACAAGGGCATCTTTACCCAATCTCCTTCGCATCCAACATCTAAAACACCAGCAACATCGCTCGGCCCTCGCATACATACCGCGCAATATACATAAGCTCGGAGGCACACGCGCGGCCATAACACATACACACATTGACACCAAGGCATATAGTATTCTCGCGGGAGGCGCATGCTCATACATCGGGGCAAGTTTATCGCATCGCGGGGTGACCGAATGCGTGCGCGCGCGTAATTACACCTCGCAACTATGTATATACACGGTGGAGAAGTGCCTTGGACTTCGTGGTACACATGTTTCTCGAGACGTGCATTATACGTGTACGCAGGTGTGCGCACGCACGAGCGGATTTCCATCTTCGACCGGCTTAGCTTCGCTCACCCTGCCTTGCGCTCTTTGGCATATTTGCACTGCAAGGGATTTACCGAATCCGAGAAAATGCTTATTTTTAGAATTGTGAGAAGACATTTTTTTCAAGTTAAAGATCTAGATTCTTTAGAATTCTCGTGCAAATCATGTTAATAACTGACTTCTTATTAAGAAGAAGGTTATGTATAAACTCGTTCCGTGTGCTTCTGTTATTTTGTTAAGAAAACATTTATTTGAAAAATTTAATAATTTTTGTTGATAATTGTTAATAACTTATATGATAAATGAAAAATAAAAGCTTTTTCATTTTTTTAATTAAAAACATTTATTTATTTCAGATATCTATCGACTATATGTTGACGAAATATTGACAAAATTTCATTTTAATAACTTTTTAAGATGTGGCTAATTTTGACGTCTGAAACTCCATAGAGTGATTTATTACTAATCATAAAAAGACCATTGAGTTTACGTTTCGTCTAAAAAGTAGTATTTTTATAATTCATTTCACGGATGGTAAAATTTAAGTTGGGAAATTTGAATTTACAATTGTCTTTTGGAGCTCCTTAAGATAAATATTGAAAACGCCTTGAATATTCATTTATCAAGTGTTCGCTTAAAAAATATATATTTATTATTTCTTTTAGCATTACTATAATATTGAATTGCTCGATTAAAAATATATTTTCAAATTAACAAACAAAAAAATTAGTTCTCACAAACAATGTTTAAACGCAGTAGCACAAAAATAAATATTTATCAGCATTCGGCTAAATTTCTTTTCCAGCGTACGCACACAGGTATACACATACGCTTATAACACTACTTTTGCATGCTAGTACAAACTACTTGGTTTTGTTACGCATAACAACTTCGCTACTGCATACTGCACTAATTCCATGGGCGCAGGCGCTCCTCTATATACGTATGTAATTAGGAGGATAAAAAAGTAAGGGAGAGAAAGAGTTAAGAGAGAGAAAGAGAAAGAGAGTGTGTTTTACTTTTTCTCGTTTGCTTTCTTTCGGACGAGTTGCCCTTTTTTTTTGCCCCGCCATCGTCTTCGTCGTCGTCGTCGTTGTTTAAGGAGTTGCGCTGCAGCTATGCAGTTCTCTCTGTGTTTCTCATGCAACGACGGCGCGGCAGCGTGCAGCTACTTTTCTTTGCGCGCGCGCACCCTCGCTACCTTTTTTCTTTTAGCCTTTCGGTCTGATTCGCTCGATAGTGCAGCTGCTACTGCCGCTGCTGCTGCTTTTTATTATTTTGCGAATGGGAACGATGCGACGATTAAAACAATGTAATGTACGTTTTGAGTGCTGTAATTCTTCGTCGTCGTAAGAGGGGGGAGGGGGGTGACTTTTCGCGGAGCGCTAATTCACGGTAATTTATTCGATTGCTACTACTGCTGCTGGTTGGCTAAATATGCGCTCGTTCGAGTTGAAATAAAATGTTTTTAGCGCGAGGCAGAGATTGACCTTTTAGATCGACAAAAGAAACTGAATACTTTTCTTTTGTATGCTTAATTGAATGGCCGATGATGCATAATTAATGTTCGGGTAATTAGTAATTGCTTTAAGACTTGCTTTAAGACAAAAAGTAGAATTGAATAAAATTTTTTACAGATTATAGGTATTGTAAGTAACTGAGTAGGTATGCAAAATTTTAGAGTATCTTACTGATCTTAAAATTTAAAAGAAATCACGGAGTCTAATAATTTAAACGTATATATTGAAAGTTATGAAGAATTCAAATAGTAAATATATAATTAGGTCGCTGAATATTTCAAAAAGATATATAATGTAGGTGAAAATAAGGGGTCAATAATAAAGGATATAACACGACTATGAAAAATTGAATTACGTATATAAAACTATAAAAAATATTCTGTATTTTAGTTTAAGCACTTTATTAAAGTAACATTTGCATTGAAAACAAAGGGAAACATTTGGTGCCCTCGGAAGCGCTACTAGAACGTTCGATCGTTTGTCAAGTAAGAATGAATGAAACTAATTTAATTATTTCAACAATAATACTGTCAATTCAAAATGGCAATTATATATTAATTCAACAAAATATTTTTTTCACATTATCATCTTAAACAGCTGCATCATCGAGATAATCAACCTCTAGCCTTTGAAACCCAATTCGTCCACAAAGTCAAAGAGAAAAAGTTCTTTCTCCCCTCTTATTTCCATACATTCCTCGTCCACCAAGCGAAGAGTCCATGGAAACTCATACATAGCACGATAAATCGCACATAACAGCCTACTAATGACCATACATAAAAATACGCCCAAAAACCTACGCTACTAAATATAATTATATACGCAATATATGTACATTATACAGCTATTACAGAGAAATACAGGACAGAATATACAGAAAGACAGAGATAGAGACAGAGTAGAAGAAAAGTCATCGATATATATATTTGAAATTAAAATGTACATGATGAGTAACGCATGCGCCGGCCAGATGCACAATGCGCCACAGATTTCGGTGTCTCGGGTCTTGGTTCGTCTGCGCGCGAGATGCATAATTGGCGCGGTGGCACGTATACATGGCCGCCACCGTCTCTCCATCCTCGGGGCGCGCCGTCCCTCGGCCTTAACTGCGTCCCCGGACACGAGGCTCAGTGCTGTGTGTATGCAGTCGGAGCTGGCCGACCTGGCCAGCTGTTTTGCATGTGTGTATGTGTGTGTAGTGTGTCTCTTATGTATATACGTATATTCCTAGATATAGATATCGTAGTTGTTGTTTTTGGATTGCTATTTGGCTTTCTACTGTTGTTCGATGTCGGTGGAGCTTTCGCGTTGCACGTTTGTGGTTATTGATTTGAAAATTTCGATTTCAGATATGTAGAAGTGATATTGATATTGAAGTTGATATTTATTACGTTAATTTTTGGAATTCAATGAAAAATTGGAAACATGTTAAAATGTGTTTTTCAAAAGTAAATTATTAGGAAATATTATTACTTTCTCATAGAGGAAGCTTTTTTTCTAAGTCTGGAATATTTTTACTTTCCACTTGGTTTTAAGAGCAAGTTTTGCTAATAATTCTTAAGATTCTAAATGATGTTCTAATTTTAATTCAGATTAAATTCTCAAATACTTTACCGAATATAATTTTGTATATAATAAGAAATATGTTTCATGTGCCAGAAGTACCAAAATCACTCTTCCTTTTAAATTTTTGATTATTAATGACTCATATTCACAGACTTCGCATTATTTGTTATCAACAATAGTAAGTAAATGTACATTTTTTAAGAAATGAAATCCAACTTTCATTTGTAACATTTTTTGACAGTTTTATCCGTTAAGTTTTAAAAATATTAATACCTAAATTAATAAATCTTTCTCCGCAGAATGATTTTTGCAAATTTTTATTTTGATTTTAAATGTTTCAAGCGCATAATAGTACACTTGATTAATCAACATTTGCAATAATCATCCATCGAAGAGTTATGTTGGAATATCTGGCAATATACTTTGTAATAAAGTCATATTCTGTAATTATTTTGATGATTTAATATGAGTTATAAAAAAGTACCTCTACAATATTAAGAATGATTGACCGAATCTCGGCTTCATGTAAAAAATATGAACAGTGCGTGAACAAATCCGGATCATTCCACTTTTTCAATTCTGAGAACATTTAATGGCTTAATATTGAGCTTAGGTAAGCTATAAATTGCCATATAAAATTATATAACACAAATTTTTATTAAAAGTGAATTATTCGGTTTTATTCTATTACTCGTCATAATTTTACAACTTCATCTTCGTAACAAAGTAATAACAAACAATACAAATTGAAACAGTTATTATTATTATTGTTATTTACGTGATATCTTATTACATATGTATTAATAATCCAAAAGAAATATTATTTAAAATTTACAAAAACTCACAATAATACACGAAAGCTCAATCCGATTATGAATCCAGAAAAGGAAAAGAGCGTACATACTGACAGTACGTATTCATAAGATGAAATAAAAAAATCAAAAGAAACAAAAGATAGCTGCTCTTGCAAAGAGTCAAAGAAAACTTATGTAGGCAAAACAGTCCGCAGATATCTGAATCGAAAGTCAAATGATCGTCAGCATCAATCAACCGAGCTCGAGCGAGAAAAAGCATGAAAAGAGAGACAGACAGAGTAAGAGATAAAAGAGAGAGAGAGAGAATAGCTAGAGAGAGAGAGAGAGCCACGTGGTGCCGGACCTAATCGGCTCGTGCCACACTCGTATGTATATATATAGACCCCCTCGTGACGATGCCATTTCCAGCGTACATCTCGTATTCTAATGTATTCGCGGAAAAGTGGAGAGCCAGCGCCAGAAAACCAGAGCCAGCCGGAGAATAGATTTACCGCGTTACTTTTGCTCCTATACATATATCTACATACACACACACACATACACTTCCTCTCTTGACATTTGAAATTCATGCACTTAATTAGACGTGAATTGACAAATTGGCCCTGGAAATTGCATCGTCATTAGTGGGGCACTGGCGTACAGCACTATATCGTGGCCATCATATAGTCCTAGAGCTGGTAGTACTGGCAACCGGCATCGCACGGCATGTACGTATTATATTATCTCTCTCTGAGTATGAAAAAAAAAAAGAATCTATGTATATATAACAATAATCACTAGGCAAGTATGTAATAGAAATATATAGTTATAGTGGAGGCCCCGTCGTTACAAGCCCTTGCTCGCGCGTGACCTCGTACACACACACGTATGTGTCTATGCACATAGACGTGTACGTACGGGAAAGAGCGCTGGCTCTTGGCGATACGCCAAAAACAATCGCGCCGCGCCCGCGCAACACAGGTGTAGCACCAGCCGAGGCTTAAGTGCCGCAATAATGTTTCCTTCCTCCCCCGACGCGCGCGTCTTCCTTCGTTTTTCTCCCTTTATTTTTTGGTTTTATTCCACGATTCAGCGTCGCTTTATATATGTACGTGTCCGTTTCTCGCGCGGCCGAAAAAGAGGCTGACGCTTTGTTTCCTGCATTGCTCGGGCGCTCGCGATTTTTCGCTAGTGGTCGTTCGCGCCGTCGCGGCCGCCGTCGAGATTGATGGCTGTCCATTGTGTGTGTAGGAAGGCACTTGTAAAGTTGAGCGTTTTATCTGTTTTTTCTTTTCTTGTTTGGATTGAAAAGGAATGATCGTAAGTTACGGAGAAGTGATGAAATTTATCGCAGCGTAGTGTGCATTGTATTCATTGAAGACATAGGAAAATCATCGTGTTTGAAATCAAGGTATGCATAAGGATATTTATTGAATATTTGAATGAAATGGCGAACTAAGAGTAGTGAGATAGTTCAATGACTAAATACAACTACGAAAAACCTTTCATATATTCTATAAATTACGAGCATATGTTTATAGTTTGATTTAGACTTTTCAACTTTCATTTTATATCAGATCCTATTTTCAGAAGACACTTGTCTCATCTCGACCAGGACAGCGCGACGCCTTTTTTTTTCTTTTAGCACTTATATCTATGAAATTATTAAACTACGCATAGAAGATCGAATAATGAGCTCCTCGCACTTTGTACTTTGAGTGGAGGAGTTCGCATTTTGTAAGGCACGCAAGGTAAAGTATATGCAAAAAAAATTAGGAAGGCACTTGGAAAGAGGTATTTGTCTAGACTCTTTACAAAATCCACAGACCAATAGATTGCGCTTATTGTATCACCTTTAATCGATGAGTAACTTGAATAGATGCAAAAATTAGGTTGTATTTGTTAAAATTCCTAATAAAATACCCATTCATTAAAATTGATAATGATAACTTTGTATTACCAATGTTTTTCTCAGTTATCATTAGGTATCTAGTTTTTGGTCAGCAAGCGTTTTCTTTAGTTAAAGAAAAAACTGAAAAAAAAAAATACAAATGCAATTCTTTTTCTTTCTAAATTTTTTGGAGTGAAAATCTAGCTCAACGCAACTGGAGTGAGATTTTAACTCCTAATCTATTAGGCAATTCCAGAGAATAATTTCATATTTCTCATTTGATATACATTTAGATACAATAAATAACGAATTTATTGAAATTTAAATATTTATATTTTTTTCCAAAATATGAAGAAGACCCAATTAAAGTAGTATTCAACTTTTAATACTTGATTTCCCACTTCCCAACCATCACCAATCTCAAAACTCAATATCCATCCAACTACATTCCCTAATCAAGCCACGACCGCGCAACGACGACCCTAATACACCATCCTCCTCCTCGAAATCCGTGCGTAATAACAACAACACAAGAGTGCATCCACGGTGCTCTTCTCCTCGACGATCTGGTCCATTACTACGGCTTGCGATCTCCTCCCTTTTCTCGAATCGATTCTCTCTCACGCGCGTACCTGCGAACCAAAGGCACACACAGCGCCAGTAGCCCGTAAAGCGCTGCTGCAGCAGTAGCACGGCTGGAGAGCTCTTCGGTATATATATATAGACGTCGCGCAGTTACCGTGTCGTTATGAATACACCGATTTGCCGGAAGGGCGTGGAGGAAACAGCTCGGATAGAGAGGGAGAGGGATAAAAGATGGAGCGTAATTACGCCAGTGGCTGGACGCAATTTGCAGGTTGAAATCGGGCCACGCGTATGCGTGTGGGTGGGTGTGTGTTTGTAAAGTAGGGTGTAGGGGGAGGAGGGTGGAAGGACAGAGATTGATTGATTAATTGATTGATTGATTGGGGGTCTTGGTATGGTTCGGGGCTGCATACATGGGCCGATTGGTAAGTGGAAATGGAACGATATAAAGTTCTTTTTTTGGGAGAGAGACAGAGAGAGAGAGAGGGAGGTTCTTTTGGGTGGATTCGACTTTTACCGCGGAGGTACAGTCGATTTTTTCGAATTTTAGCTCTGATACAGCGTGTTGGAGTGATGGGAAAGAGGAAAAATCGTTTTTAAAGTTTATAGAGTAATGTTTGTACTGGAATAGATATTTCTTTAATTATTTAAAACTTAAGATTCATATTGATTCTTCTATTTTCCGATTTACTTAAATCAGATAACTATATAGAAAAAAGTACAGAATTTGGTAGAAGACTGTCAAAAATAGCCTTTACTTTTTTATCACTTTTTTATCAATATAACTACTGAATTTAAGTTAATTCAGCAAAACAAATTATTAGACATTTTTGTTAACCCAAAAATTACTTTCTTTAGGTCTTGATAGTAACGGGCCAGTATCATTCAAAATTCAAAGAATTTGTTTATGCCAAAATGTATGTACAATAAATTTGATAAAGAGGAAAAGAGAGGCGAAAATTGTGTGTAAGATAGAGACAGAGAGGGAGAGAGAGGGAGAGAGAGAGAGAGACAAGATAATTTGCGGGCTACAGACAATGGTAATTTCGAGAGACCTGTAAGGAACGAGGCTATTTCGCGACGACGTTTCTCCAGAATGATCAATTATAGAATATTTTTAATAACGCGGGAGGTTCCAAGCGTGACTCGAATGATAAAAAGAGTGCGAAAAGTTCCACGTTTATCGCGCAATCTTTTGCAATCACCGCACGCGCGCGAGCTTATTATAACGTCCGTAATACGATTGGCATTCTGCTTATCGGATCGCGTTGTAATCAGAGGTAATCTTCGTTTTACCACCGATTAACTCTATTTAGCAGATGAATGTTTCAAGTGTTTCATTTCGGGATGTATCCCAATATTATATTCACTGTATCTGCGATATTGAAATACGAATTTTGTGTGCGAAATTGTTACGGTTTTGGGTGCTTAGATTTGCATAACGCACGCAAACGGTTCAAGTAGTATATATCAATGTATGGTCAGTTATGAGTATCTCACCTATTCTAGTTGATTTGGTCGATTTACGTATATTATCAGATAGAAATTCTATTGCAGACATCAAAAGAGTTTACTGGAATAATACAGCAGCGTCATTTGTAACTACAACAAATATTTATACTACAGCAACAAATACTATTTTCATAAATATTTAAATTTAAAAATGACCACGATTTATAGCTCCTTATTGACAAAAATACCCGAAAACCATCCTAATAAACGTAAATAACAGTACCACAAACTAAAATTAGACCCATAACGCGCATTAAACAGTTCCTGCCTCAAAAAGCCACACTACTCTGCCGATTTAGGCGTCGAGTCGCCCTCCGCGGCGTTTTTGCCCGCCTACCGCAATCGGCCTCGCCACACTAGCTTTTTGCTTCAGCCTGCGGCAGACGGTGAATAAGTCAAGTCATACTTGACGGTGATCGAGACGTGGAATGCGAGGAAGCGAAAGGTAGAAACGAGATCTTTGCTTTGCGTTTGTTTGAACAATAATGTGTTTTATATTTATTTTAGAGAGGATGGAAATTGTATGTTATCACTGTAACTGTATGTTATGGATAAAAGATATGAGAGGTATATGCAGTATTTGTAAATTAATTGGAACACTGAGGTTGAATAATTATAATAATGGTGGATGCGTCATACAATACGAAATACCCATGTCATTTGAATTGCGCTAAATAATAATAACAATAATAATAATAGCATGTATTAGTTTAATTAATGAAAGCTACGTATTTATATGGAAAGTTAAATAGATACTATGTACGTATATATATTTTAACTTATTTATTATTTATTTTAAAATGAATTAATTTTTAATTTGATTGCTGCTTTTAATCAGAAAGTCGAATTAATTTACGTGAATGTAAAAGTAGAAATGATGTGAAAGCATGATGTGAATTATTTACATAAAAGAATTTTAATTAATTGAAAAGTAGTTATTCCTTTTTCAGGGAGTATTTCTTGTGTATCAGATTTTTTCTACTTATTATGCGAAACAACTAATAAAAGTTATTAGCATCAGCGTTTTTCCTGAAAATCCATTAACATTTTAAGAGTAATTACATTTTTTTCAAATGAAAATAATTGATAATGACTGGAATGGAACGGTTCGATGTTCTTTATGAATGGAATCATAGTTTCCATGATTCGATATGTCCTGATTATTTAAAAAACAATTTATTATAATTCTTGATTGCTTTGAATATGGTATTATCTCTTATGTCATTGTATATTTATGAAATAGAAAACTTACTGTTAAATGTCGCTATATTCATTGAATTTTCAATACTTTTTTAAATTTCATTTAGGACATATAAACTTGTACTAATTAAGAATCAGATTGCACTTTTTATTTTAAATAAGTAGAATAGGTCAAATCATAGATACCAGAATTTTTTCAGAAATAGCATTGGACTGCTCTACTTCAATCAAGATTAATTAACTTTAATTTCAAAGAAATTGTACCTTGAAATAAAAATTAATATTTACAAAAATATTTTACGTCAATACCGGGCTACCGATTTCTCTTAAATAATCCCCAAAAAGCCAACAAAAACAACCTGTTACAAAAGGACACCTCCTCAATTCACTCCAAGCACCAACCAATCATTCAATTCCCATTTATCGCATTACAGCGACGAACTTCATCAAAATTACAGTTCAAACAAACGACAAGCCCCCGAGCTTCACAATAAAAGCGAAAGACGCCTGACACGAGCGCCGGCGACGCAGAGCCATTGCAAGTATGCGAGGCCTCTCGCAACTCTCGCGCAAGGTCACACACACGCGAGGCAGGAAGTAAGTTTGCGGGACGCGCGACAGCTTTCGCGTCCGAGTTCGGTGACAGGTGATGACTCGCGCAAGTTTTCCCGTGCGCGCCACTACGTGTCACCCCTTACTGCGCGGTATTTACGCCGACAATCGCGCGTGAGCGTTTTCTCCTTGGGTGGTGTATTTTCACGCGGTGAATAGATTATTGGGTACTTGTTATTGCTGTATATTTAGTTGGTAAATCGTTGATTAGCTAAAAATGATAATTTTTGTAGGTTTTTAAAGAAGGCACGGAAGCACGCTGACTGTTAGGCTGGTGTTTTATTAATTTAAAATTTATTTAATATTGGTGGACCTAAATTATGCTAAACAGAATATCCGTATTATAGATACTGTACACTATTAAAAATAGATAACTTTGAATCTGATAGTATTAAATTATTGTTACTGCCGTAGTGGAAAATAATCTAGAGTTATGTTGATCTATCTAGTTTGACATGGTAAAAAATCAAGACCTTGATAAAATGGATTATTTTCTACCAAGGTATGTTTTAATTATTTAAGTATTCTGATAGAATGAAATATTTATCCTCTTTTACAGTGATAAGTGCTTTGAGCAATAAAAATTACAGTCATTGCAGCATATAATTATTCTGAAATCTCAGTTATTAAAAAATCCTAAAATATTGAGCTACAAGCTATTCTTTACTCGCTGGATTTTTTAGTTTTAACAATTATTCGATGCGTAAATTGATACCTCTATGCATTTGGCACGACTTTGCGCTGAATTTTAGCTTTTGAGAATTTTTTAATTTGCGAGATAATTACGGATTTAATGAAGTAGACGAAAGAGTGTTTGATGAATGGGTTATAAGTAGTTGAGTGAAGCTGTTATCGTTTTTGCGAGAGAATGTCTAGTTTGAAAACTTAATTTCTGAGTTTATCGGAGACTACGGGAGGCCACTTAGTTATTTTAGCTTATAATATAACTTAGTAACTGTATTAGCCTTTCAATTATTAATATTTAGAAGTTTCGCAGTCTTGTGCGCTTTCAAAGACGAGTACTCGTCAAATATTTATACTTCATAAACTTATTCACGGCTCTTAATTATTTATTTAAGTTTTATAGTTCACGCTTGAATGATTTTCTTAAGATGAATTAAGTTTAATCGCTGTTATATATTATACAAAAGCTTTCTTACAGAAAATGAGTGGATTCAAATAATAAATAAATTGAATATTATAAATATATAAGATTTAAAAAATAAATAACTGAGAATTTAATAATGTACATGAATATCGTTGTGCTTTAATTGTATGAATTATTGTAAAATCAAATATCGATTAGAATGTATTTAATCTTCGACTGTTACTTGTTCTTTTGAATAATACCTCACAAAGCTATAGTTTAAATTCAGGTTAATAAAGTTATAATAGTTACAAAAGCTGTAAGTTAAAAACTGTACACAGAGTTAAAAAATTTATAATTAATAATATAATTAATATGATTTTATACCTTCAGCAGAAACAATTATCATACTACGTATCTTTGCCCTTTAACAAAAGCCTCACGATATACACTTTGTTAACGAAACTTTTTCTCGTACCGTCGATTCCCGGAAAAGAGAAGACTCTCGCGCTCGAGCGTAGAAGCCAGAATAAAGATTTTGCGGAACGGCAGAAAGGAAAGCGTATCGACAACGAGAAAAGTATCGCGCCGGGTACTGAATCTTATTATTCGACTTGAAAAAAACCCGAAGGGAGCTTCGGAGAAACAAATAAAAAAAACGGCAGTTGGAGTTGCAGGCAAGTGCGCATCAAGCTCGAAGTCACTGCAAATCGTCGCTCCTAGTCCCCGCGTATTCTTCTCGTCCTTCCTTTTTTTTCCGTGCATTCGCGAGGCGCTTAACTTTCTTAAAAGCTCGGCGGGTAAAGGGAGGAGCGAGGAAGGCAAGAGAGATGAAGTGCGATGGTAGGGGTACACAATGCACCGGACTGTCGGAGAATAGAGAATCTTAACGATTAATTTTGCGAAATTTCCTTCATAAGTGCGCGCGAGCGAGCGAGCGCACGCCGGATAATTCTTTCCAATATCCGGGAAGAAGAGGAGCTCGCGATTACTTTTTGCTCTCGCGGGGCTTTTCTCGCGATGATTCCGCCGCTGTCTGCGGAGGAAGGAAAAGATTCACGACGGCAATATGCAGCCGGGAGAATAGTTTTTATGTGGGGTACCTGAGTTTTGAGATTGTATACTGTTAATTGAAAATATTTTCGGTGCGTTGTATCTAATAATATGTAGTTTTATTGAAGTTTGAGATGTCTTAATAATGATTTAAATAATTCATTTTTTGTTTCTAAACACCAAGTCTGAAATCATTCGTACTTTTAGTTTTTATACTGGATATAAGATTTTTAAGCACATACTTAAGAGGGTTAAGTAATTAGTTCTAGGTAGCGTCCATTTTAAGGAAAATGTATAAATTAGTTATTAATGAAAGCTTTTAGACATCAAAGAGTGGTTTCTACACTTTTAGGAAATAAAATACATTCTTAATACTATGAGAAAACCAAATCAGTCAAGAATTAAGAATTGCGCTTTATAATAAATTTAATACTAACTTACTAGTAGATTTAATGTATAATCAATTTAGCTTGCGTATAATTGTTAAAAAGGATTCTTTTTAACCTAATTGTGTGATCTTTGGAAGGAAAAGTTTGACGACGACTTGCAGTTCTACTCAGGCGATAGCGGCGCACTTTGGTCTTTCAGTGGATTAAGTAAAGGTAAAGTTAGACAGTGAACTTGAGTAGAAACTGATAACCACTCAAGAAAGATTCGCAGTCGATTTTTCTGTACTTTTAGTGGCTTAAATATATCTCTCATCAAGATTTCAGCTCTGTCCTCGATATCTCAAACACTGAATCTATACCACCCTGGAATTCCCAAAACCGTCCAAAATTAAGCCTGCAATTTTGTTTGCTCCGCAGCACAAGCCGTAATTACACATCAAAATCAGGCCAATCGCAGTACGAAACGAACGAATAAAAAATGAAAAACAAACATACAGGCAAAAGGTATCGCGCGGCAATAACTGAAACACAAAGAGAGGACAGAGCGCTAAAATCAACCCGTCTCCTCTCCAATTAACAAACTGCGTTCTCAATCTCACTGTGGTACAATAATAACACACAAGGGGTAGTACACAACCCCAATTTTCTCCCTCCTTTCCACGTGTGTGCAATACACCTACGTCTGTACGAGTGGTGGACACACACACACACCCTCCGTAACGTCAATTACAGAGCCCTTGCTGCACCTGCTGCACTCACACACACACACACTACCAATTTCACACATCAACACCACACACGTAGTTGTCGCGCTATGGCGTTGCGCGAGCTCTCATGTGTGTGTATGTGTGTGTGTATATAATGCCGGGCGCGATAAAAAGCTTGTTAGGGTGCTTTGGCGCGCTCTGGCACACTGTGCTTCAAAGTTGTACACAATCGTTTGTTGGTTTCATGAAAGAGATAGAGACTGAGAATAATCGTGATGGTGTGTGTGAGAGAGAGAAAGAGAGAGAGAGAGAGAGAGAAAGGATAGAGGTAGAACTAACTTGAAGGTGAGCGTGAGAAATGATCTGATGCACTTTGATGGGACGATTTAATATAGTGTGAGATAGTGAATTTTGCTGATTCTCAGCGGCATTTTTATGGTGAGAGGAATTTGTGAGTATGGTGAAACAAAATATTTTCTTATGTGACGTTCTCTTATATTATTGTGACTTTTGCGAGAGTGAGATATTCGTGTCTCACATATTTGTTTCAGAATTTATTGTACTATCTACCATTTATTTTATACAAAAACGTTTTCTAGTACCACGAATGTATATCAATCTTTATTATATATAAAAAAATTCTCTAGCGTTATTATTTATAATTCAGTACTAAAAAATTTGCCATAAAAAGGACCGTCAAGTCGATAAACTCTATCTCAAAAGTTATGTTTTCTTCTTCGTTATGTATTATAATGTATAATGTAGAGGTACAATTAACTTGTCGTGCAGAACTGCTTATATATTTTTGAAGTTTTTAGTATGTAATTATATCGTCCGTATAAACAAAATGATTTAAGCCTTGAAGGACCTTTAATATTGAATAGATTACACATTGAAATGTCAGCGGCGATTACTGCATTCCGAAAGGTAATATATTCTTAAGAATTCCAGAATAAAAAGGAACGTCTGTAGAAAAAGATTGACCATAGAATGAGAAATGAATCGATTTTGATGAAAAATTCACCAAAATCGATAAAATCAAGACAAGCGTACGAATGAAAATCTTATAAAGAAGTAGAAAGAAAATATTCGACAGAAATGAAATGAAAGAGCAATTGAGTAAACGAAACTAGGATAAAGAGAATAGACTGAAGTTTGTCTAAGAATGTTAATCAAGTAAATATCATACAAAATGAATCATTTAATGAAAATTGAATACAATATCTTAATAATACATAATCTTTTATTTATGATATTTATTGAATTTAATATTCTCAATAATAAAATAATATTTCATAACCTATGGGTTTTGAAGTACCATTATTATTAATTTACACCAGAAATTTCTAATTCTGATTTTCATTCAGTGATGGCGGTACTGCACGACATTGCTTAATTATACGGTTATTAACGATGATAAATCATATATATATATATACAATACGTATGTGTGTATAAATCATTTTATTTATCCGACAAGTGTAATCAAATACATGAATCCTTACACGTGTCTTCACCCGCGCGTGTAATTCAGACCTCGCTTATCCGCCGCGTATTTTTAGTCATCAGACACAAAATTCTGCTTTCCGTATGTTTACACATGTCAACTCGCGGGCGCACGATCAATGTAAACCCGTGAGTGTGAACGCGCGGGGCGCGCGTGTGTGTGCGAGTGCAGATATGCGTGGGGGTGTACTTCTCATAGCACATCTGTGCGAGGGACGTCTTTTTTTTGCTCTCGCTGACCTGAAAAAGTGAGTGAGAAAGAGAGAAACACAGACAGAGATAGGTTATACACGTGTGTGCTACTGCTGTTGAGGAAGGGGGGGGGGGTCCAGTGTGCGACGCTTCGTGGCACAGTGAACGAATGAAAGAGGTGAATGAGGCTGAGAAGGAGGGGAGGAGACAGGGAGAGGGTAAAGAGAAACGGCGGAAATAGAGGTCAAAGTGTATGCATTAAATTACAGCGTTGATAGCCATAATGAATCTCTCCGCGCCGTTTCTTTTTTTTGTTTTTATTCTGCTGCTGCAGCAGCTTCGGTGTTTGTTTGTCTCTTTTTTTTGGGCGTTCCTTGCTCTGCGCGCTTGGTTTAATTTCAAGCGGTCGTCGGCCCTTCTTTCCTTTTCATTGCGCTGTGCACTCGTCTACGCGAGGACGATTGACGCTTCAATTTGTTCGCCGGGGTGCAGTCGTTGACGCGCATCGAGCTCAATCCTGACAAGACGCTTCGCCCGTTAATTTGCGCAAGGCTGTGGCATTGAAGTGCGGATGCAGATGAAGAGGCGTCAAGATCAGCGCGCGACTTTACTTTTACGCTCGTCTGGTGTTGGAACTTTCAACTTGCTTTGTGGGACAAGGTCCTTGATTACTTCAAAGGATTGGTGACTTTATCACTGGGTTCGTTGATAATTTTTTCTTTTTGTATTAAAACTAAAAATAGTTTGATTATTTTCAAAATTTAATGAAGGGACCCTCGATGAATAGATAAATTCAACAATCTTGCTTTCACTTCTTTTGCTTTCTCAAAGAGAAGTCTTTTTTTGTCTCGAAATATCGTGAAAGCCAGCACTAAGAGATAATATGTAGGAAATGTGACAAATACTATTTTTGTTTGTACATTGGGCACACGCTCGATTTTCTATAAAAATAATTGTATTTATATTTTATAGTAAAAGTTGACATAATTAGAGTAAAATTTAACGTTTGATTGATAATTCTTACTGAGTATAGATATTAAATCTTACTATAGATATGAAAATTTACGAGAATCAAGTCCTCCCTTAACGTACGAACGAAAATAGTAAATATTTACTATCAAATCTCTCTCAGTGTATCCATGCCACTTCCAAAGCATACCAACGTTCCTTCGACCAGACAAAACGTAACGATACATACACATTCTCCCCATTGTACTTCCTCCTCCATTCCACATCCGCGGTGTACGATTCCGTAAAAAAGGGAGCCACTAGCGCATATAGGGCGGAGCTCGCGCATGATTCATTATAACCGCGCTGCTGCTGCTGCTGCTGCTTTTTGCTGCAGCGTCAAAGCGAGAAGCGCATCGCTAATTGCGAGAGTAGGAGAAAAAGGGCGATATATATACGCGGGGTTCGAGTGCGTCAACGACTGCGGTGCAGCGAATTTCTGGCACGCTGTCGGTTTACGCTAGGTCGCGTTTTCCTGTAAGACAACGAGTGCCATTGTTCATGTAGGCTAATCGCGTGCTACTTTGGAAAAATTCGAGTGAGTGGTAGAGTTTGCTTAGAATTTTTACTGTTGTAATGATGAACCGCTAGATATTTTCTAGGTATGCGGATTACACATGGATATGAAGTAAGTTTGTAACAAGATAATTGTTGTAAATTGGTAATATACTGTCTTCAGTTAAATAAGTAAACTGTATAATAGTATCTAAATTGTATAGCAATGATCAATGGCACTCGACGAAGAAAAAGTCATTAATCTTATTGCTAATCTGGTAACATTATATGCTAAAACGTTATTATAGTGTTCGTGATATTGCTTTACATATAAAATGCTTGTTATTAGTGGGTTAGAAAGATTGTGGTCGCGTGTTGGATACTTACAACTCTCGATTTCGATATTACACAATTGTCGGTCCATAGGGAAGTACTGCAAATTCATTGGACACGACGCCGTAATTGTTAATCTGTAAAATAAAACATTGATCGTTATATCTACAATTTCTCAATATAAACTATGTAACTATTTTATTAATGTTTCAGTGTGGATACATTTTTTATTATAGGGAGAAGTGATTGCGCATGAATTTTTGAAAGGTTAGAGTTTCTATGTAGTACTTGAAAAATTCAACAATTTTTCTTCATCCCAGATTGAAAAAGAAAAATGCGCACCGTAATTGCCACAATTATACACTTTGCACGTTAAATCGGAAAGGGGAGAATCGAGAAAGCTGAGGATTAACCCTTGCTCAACTCGAACCATCAATTATTACCGAAACTGGCTGTCGCAGAGTTCCGCATAATAAGTAAAAATAGGTCTCACGAGAATGTATCTAACATCCCTACCCTCAAGTCCGCAACGCAGCTTTATACAGCAAAATGAATTACTCACTTTTGTTGGTTCATAATTCTCTTTTTATTCTAATAACAAGGAATGAAAAAAGAAATTTCACTTATTATAAGAAGTCTGTATTAAAAATAAGATCAAGTCACTTAATTAAAAAGACATTTTTACTTAATATAATATAGAATAAACATTTATAAGAGTAACAAATTCTTGAAAATAAAAAAGAAAATCCTTAATGGGTAACGCCATCTTAGAGGTTCTAAGATGAACCAAAGTTTGGCAATTTACTGTGGGTGAATAGAAAGCTTTATTAAAAAATAACTTTGAGGACTTGCACCTTTTAATATACATGCACTAAAGTATACAAAAAGAATTTGAAAGAAATATTTTCTAATAAAAATGGCGGCGTACTGGCCCACATCCTTGATCGTCTCTTTTTGAGCATGTCGAATTTTAGACACAATTGCTAGGCCGCTGGTCATCGTAGAACAAAACAAAAGAAAATAGGAACATTATCTACACCATAAAACCTAATGAAATACTCATTCTTTTTTGAAAATAATTTTTTTTTTGCAAAATGGCAGCTATTTTTTGAAAAGATTCTTTGTAATCGCCGCTAAAAAGTAATATTAGTCGTATATTTTATTTCAAGAAAAATTTGCTCTTAAAATAAGTAACCTTTCCTGGTTATATAACATCCAGAACAAGTATCCATGCAAAATATCCAGAACTAAAGTTCATTACAATCTCACACACAAAAACACCCAATTGTTATCATTTAAAATGCCATTCACACGAACCCCCACCCGATATTTAGCTCATTACTTGCCGCGGCCAAGTAAATCCGCCGCGGCTTGTTCGGCTGTATCGATTTAATTAAAGCTCAGTACTGCACGGGGCGCTGCATGCAAATAACTGGATTTGTCATTCTCTCTCTCCTTCCCTCTCTCTGTTTCTATCTCTCTCGCTCCGGTTAGTCGTTCTTATATGCCAACGGAGCTCAGCGCTGCAGTGTCACTGATCTGGAGGAGGGATGGCGGTGGGATTAAGGCGCGTTGCTCGCGAGGATTGAAACGGAACGTTTTGGCAGTGGTAGAGGGGAGATAAATTTCGTTTGATATATACTTTTTAGAAAAAAGTTTCGTTGGATGGATTTTGGTTGTACTTGGCTTGTCGTGTATTTCGACAGGTCTGGTTCTATATGGTGTACATAATCCAAATAAATGTATGATAAATTTCATCACAATGGTGCTTTTTGATTTATATATCTAGCAATTATTTTAATTTCTTTTTTCAAAAGAAAAAGAAAAATATAAATTTTACGAAATTTATAAAAATTACAAAAGAATTTTTTCTCTTTATACGTCAAGCATATTGAAAATATGTATATTGTCTTCAGATAGACACAATTTTCTTCCAATTTATATAATTTTTTAATGTATTCTAGTACACGTGATTTTCTTTGCACTTATTTTAATTTCTTTTTAAATTATTATTATTATTATTATTATTATTTTATTTATTATTTTATTTTTCGATTCTCCGACAGTCCGAATTTTTCTGGGATATTTTAAGAAAAATGTTTTTCCGGATCTCTCGGTGACGGAGATCTGGTCTGCAACCCGTAACCTGGTTAAGGGCAATAAATAATGCCCGTATATGTAATACAATAAAATTGTAATTTGTAAAAATTAAGAAAATTTTTTTCACTCTTTCTACGTCAAACATATTGAAAATATGTACGTGTTGTTATGTATTTTTCTAAAATCGTTAATTTTAGAAAATTAAGAAATAATTTTCAATCTATTCTAGTACACGTGATTGGCTTTTGATTGATATATCTTGTAATTATTTTAATTTTAATTTTGATTAGTTTAAAAAAAAATTGAATCGAATTTTTTAATAATATGATGCTTCTGAAATTAATGAACTGAAAGCGTTCAGAAATAGTGAATGGCAATATTTAAACGCTTATGTATAATAAGTTCATTTTAGTATTTTTTAATTTAAAGCGAATTTCAATTAGAAAATTCTTAAAGTCAATTTTTTAGAACCCCTCTTTGAGAAAGCATTCTGCTAAAGTAGTTGCCAGCGGATATTTTTGGTGACTGGGGTATCATGACCAAAACTGGTATATTAACGTTTTTGTTGTACCAGTTCTGACCACCCTTAATTTTCTATAAAAATTGTAGTTTTCTTTGTAATTTTGTAATTTATTTTTAATATTTTTACCTAATTAATTCTACCTGTACAGTTATTTTTGACCATAAATGATATTACTAACTAATATGAATGTTTAAGTCATCTGCTTCTCTTGTCTATTAGCGCAAGAAAATGCCATTTTCGACACATCTCAATCTAAAAGTATTTTTCTGTCAAAATATACTGAGCTAAGTATACCTTCATTATTATACAATGTTCTAAAGTACTTAAGAATTATGCGAATGCCGAAGTTTTATGGAATTCGACAGTTAAAACTTTTAAAATGATTAAAATTATGTTAGATGGCCAAAATTGGGGCATTGTTCACAAACGGTGCATCCACCTTACTTATGCTTAATTTTTATGTTAATTAAAGATAATTATATCAAAATAATCTATTTTTTAAATTAAAATTACTAATAATAATAGTTCGTTGTAGAAGAAATAATTAACAGTATTCATTTGACTTATTTGTTCACTTTCCGCGAATTATTCCTAAAATAACTTTTTATTTTCCAAATGTTGAAGTACATCTAGATATATCTATATAAGCTTTTCATTGCATAAACACGAAAGAGACTCTCAACTGCCATTCTGATGAACAAACTCTGCTCCTTGAAAAACAAATCACCAGTTTCACTAGAATAGGTTTTGATTTAAAAATCTCAAATCCGACCCAATTTCGTTATTATTAACCGATATTAAAATCTCAACGGTTACGATCCTCCACAGAACTCTACATCCATCTATCCGCACGAAATCAATCTAACTTTGCGTTCAGACTATAAACTATCGTTCTCTCCCTGATCCTCAAGAGACACAATCCAATTTCACTCGCATTCTTCAAATTCGTCCGTTCGACGTGCCCGCGTGCGCACACGCTATACCTCGCATGCAATTTCGAGCTCGGTCATAATTTCGTTGGAAATTACAAGTCACCGCGCTCCGCGCACTTAATGACCTGCGGGCAAATATTCCGCCAGCTAATTTAATCAGCATTCTAATAGGCCCTGCAACGCTAGAGAGAGAGAGAGCGAAAGAGAGAGAGAGCGAAAGAGAGAGAGGGGGAGGGGGGGGGGGGGAGAGAGAGAGGCTCTATCGCGAGGCGCGTCTACATGCAGCACGTGTGTTGATGGGAGGTGACGTACATGACGTTGATAGCGCCCAAGGACCGATTGAATTTTCGGCTGAATCTCGTTATGAGTTCAGTTTAGCGGAAAAGCGATGCGCGATAGAGATGCTGATGGCGTTGTTTGTTGTTGGCTAAAGTTTCGGAGCGCGCGTGTATTTGTGTGTGCGTGTGTGTGTGTGTGTATGTGCGTGTGTATGTGTGTGTGTGCGTGTGTGTGTATGTGTGTGTGTGTGTGTGTACGTGTGTGTGTGCGTGTGTGTGTGTGTGCGTGTGTGTGTGTGCGTGTGTGTGTGTGTGTGTGTGTGTTTGGGTGTCTTTTGCGCTCGGGGCGGATTTTGTATACGTGGTCGTTTATTGTTATTATGGGATCTGCTGTTTACAGCTTTGGGCGCTGCGCTTGATTTATTGATGAGGGATTTGTTTTATTTTATGGGTGCTGTCGTAAGTGTTGTGTGTTTAATTTTGGGCTGAAATTTGCGTATAGCGTGAATGTTGAAAAATCTCTAAAAGTGAAATGCAATAAATTGACGTATTAAATCGGTGAAACAGTCTTGTTTGAGCCGGATAATTTATTAGATTGCGTCCCCAGAGAAGGGCGAAGAAAAGTTTATTTCTCAGCCAGTTTTCCGCAGAATTCCAGAATTTTGTAATATAAGTGTGGTATCTTATATTTCTATGACTTCCTGTGATGTATGTATTTCACAAAGTAGATAACTAACGCAGTATATTAGCATATACTACATCAGTAGAATAACTCGTGCTTGGGGCAGAAAATTTACGTAACGTACCCTGCTACAAAATATTAAATAAATTTAATTAATTTTAACTAGAACCTCCGATAAAACTGAATCTCTTATTGATATCTATAAGTAAATAATTTTTATAAGAATATACGGTTGAAACAGACCATTTAAATTTGTTGAAAACTCTCTGTTAACGGATGCACAATAGCTGTACGAATCGCTCGCACAATTGAGAATTCAAATTAAGGAAAAAGAGTAGCAGGTATCGCTGCTCGCGGATTTCGCCAAAGTTGGCAGAAGGGAGTTGATGAAACGTTAATGCGAGAGCTTCCCTCGTCCCCTTTGTGGAAGCGGGGGATACGCGAGAGACTCTCGCCCGTCGTGGAAAATTTGCATTGTGTTTCCTTATTTCGCAGCCGCGCCCCGCCCCGGGGTAACTTTATTTCAGCACATTTGCAGCTTCACAATGTGCCTCAGATTAATGTATAACTTTTGCCTGCATAATTCATTCGACTCCGAGCCGGCTGGATATCTTCTCGGAGCTGACAATCACGCGCTATTCCGCCTTTTTCTTTGTCGCGAACGTTTCGCGGTGATCGCCGATAGTGCGCGGAGGCCATAAGGTGTCGTTTATTAAAGAAGATTGCAAGCGAATGCGAATGTTACGAAATGGAAGTTTCTCTCGTTGGTAATTTGGTCGTTAATCTGATTATAGTTTTAATGATGGAATCGCATTTTTTATTTCACTACTTACTTGCATTTCAAATTTATGTTATATTTTCTAATAGCTTAGTTTTAATGATAATTATTTGTTGCTGGAATACAGAGAATACCGTAAATATTCAGGTAAAACTACAGAGAACAACTAATAATCCACGTGATCATTGATATTTAGCAATGTACATAATTGGACTATTCATAATGGGTATTATTTGAATTGTTAAATTATTATCGTTAATAATTTAATATAAAAGATGATTCTATTATTCTAGTAGAATTACTCAAATAGCTGTTTCATTGTTGTGAATGTGTAGAATGCATAGAATTACGGGAAATTGCAAAATTTTCAAAATATAATTATTCCTCTATAATTTAAAACACTTTAGTCCTGGGATTCCGGGTACTTATTCCATTAGAATGCAGTCATACGGTATTCTTATATAATATAAATTAAAACTGGTGCATATTTTTTGTTATAAATCCCAATCCGATGTAATATTACCCAATAATGTAAATATTCAGGTAAACAATTATTAATTAAATTTGTATAGTAAGAAAACCAAACGATTACTTCTTTTATAGAATAAATGCTTATGGTATAGAATAAAAACATTTTATGCTACAAAATATATGTATTATTGCAATTTGCAAACTATTGAATTTATTTCAAATTAATATAAGTTTTAGCCATTTTTTAATAGGAATATTATGGACAGTTTCTCTTCAGATCGCGAACAAACTAAAAATGTTTGCAAAAATTTTAAATAGACATATTCCACTACAGTTTTAAACTTTTCAACACAAACATAACTAAATCTCAATGATAGACCGAGCGAAATCAAGTTAAAATGAAATAGAAAAAGGTGCAAATAATAGTGCAAAAATCAAGGGAGCAGCGAGCCGGCGCGTGAAAAGAACAGAGAGAGTGGCCAGAGCAATCAAGATTGAGTTTCCTGCGTGGTGCAAAAGTGGTCTTGATTCGTGGGTACCGGCCAGTTATATCGCGTGTTTCCGGTCAATACCGAAATCAGTAACGAACTGGAGTGTCGATTGGGAAACGCTCCAATCAACCGATTTGCGGCTGCTGCCGTCGCCTCTCTCTCGCTCTCTCTTACACACACACTTTTATGGTTTGGTTCCACCATTCAATTACGGTCTCTCGCAATTTTTTTTGCAAACAATTAAATGCTGCTGGTATTGTATATCACTGATTTTTTGGTTGTATCAAATATTCTTTTTTTTAGACTGAGTTGGTGGATTTAAATTCTTGAATGATTGCATTTTCGTATTTGAATAAAGAGAACGTACAAAAAGTTACTGTAAGCTGAAAGATTTGTTTCGAGAGTCACATTTACTTTGAGTTTAAACGAGTTATTTATAGTTTTACAATCATAATGATAGTTTATTCAAGAATTTTTTAAATTTGTAGCTTTGATTAATTTTGTAGTTACATTGAATAATAAAATAATTATATTTATAAATCTATTATTATTGTATTTTATTTTATTTTATTGAATATCATAGTTAGGTTGGGTCATTTTTGTACATATTTAAGATATTTACAACAATCCTAGTGCTACAAAGGGTTTAAAAACTTTTCAAGAACATGATATACCACGAGACTGGCCAAATATACCGTGAGACAATATTTCATCACTTATTAAAAGTATTTAAAATCATATTAGAAGTTTATTCAATTCAAAAATTATTGATGTTATATTGTAATTTTAATCGCGAAAAAATTGTTGCTTCCTATACATTTTTTAATGAATTTGTTTCTAAGATATACTAATTTAATACGTTAAAGGCAATGATTTTTTCATTTAAAATATCCATTAATGCTTCCCGATTAATGGTCTTATTGAAGATCTGACTTCGATCATTAATTTTCTTTGTTCAAAGACTGATTAGAATACATTGATTAGGTATTTATATTTATTATTGTTATGGACTTTTATTGATATTTTCAGTAGGAGATGGCCGTATAACTTACCTACTATTTTCCTTTAATGTTTATATATTTAGAAAAATATTTAGAACTCTGATTAAATATATTTGATTTACAAGAAGGATACATATCTTTTTCAAAATATCACTTGAACAAAATTCTATATTAATTAATTAACTTCTCATGCACAAGTAACAGTTTTAAGTGAAGCCATTATGTCATATTGTAAAGTGAAAAAGTAATAAATTCCCGAATGATGAATTAAATTGTTTGTAAATTACGTTAAAAAACTTTCTTTAACAAGGAAAAAAAAATTTTAAAAAACAGTTACAATAAATGAATATTTCACACATAACCGTACAATTTTTTATTACAAATATCTAACATCCTTTGCATCCTTATACAACGACGGTAAAATAATTAACACAACTCAAAAACAATTCCCGCATCACGTACACACCATCCTCTCCCACTCCCGTATACCATTTCCACCCGTCGTTCTTCTCAACACCTTCCCCACCCTCCTCACCTCTCCGCTCCCTCCACACTCTATATATTTCTCTTTTTCCTTCGGGCCACTCGAACGCTTTCTTCGGCACTAGACACGCGACGTCGCCTATACTCGTGGCGCTCTCGCACGAAGAACCGATGACTATACGGCTATACCGATGCTCTTGACGCTTCGAGCGCCTGCCAGGCGAATCTCGTTTCCACGGAGGCTCCCCCTATCTCTCTCTCTCTCACACACACACCGGGTGTTCTCGACTTTCGTCGCCGATGCCACTCGAACGCGCCTCGCAGATGGCAAACGGGGTGTCGCTTATTGTTTGGTTTTGTTTATACTGCGGCTGTCTAACTTTCCGGGCGACGTTCTTTATTTCTCGCGGCTTGTGGGCGATGTGGGAGCGTGGTTTAGAGGAGGGAGGTGGGAAGAAGAGGCACGGTGCTGCTGTATCGGTGGTGGTCAGTGATTTCTCTGGAGTGGGTGAGTAAACATGGTTGGGAAGAGAGTCGTAGAAAGTTTAAGTCTTCAATGTAAAATTGCGATGAAAGGAGTGTGACTTTAGTCGTATCGTACTCGAGAAATATATGGTTAAAGTCTGTATTGAAAATACATAGATAGGTATATGGGTATTTTAAGATTATTTTAAAATTAAAAAAAGTTTAATTTAGGAAAAATTTGGTAATTTTAAATGATAAAGACATAACTTTTTGTGTACTTTTTTTAATTCGAAATTGTATCCATAAGGCACTTTTCGTATTCACGTGAAATTACATTTTAATCATGCACGTGACATTTAAACTTATATATTATGCTAGTCAAATTGATTAGAACATGGTGGACTCAATATGGTGGATAAAAAGCTAACATATTTTAAGCATAAATTGAATTAATTTTTATTATTCCTTGCATATAACAATATGAATTAACAGAATTTAAATTACATTAATTTCGACTTACAATAAGCTAATGGATGTTATAACCTTATAATGATTTGATATTCAGGAAAGAACTAAAATCGTAAATGATAGAAAAATAGACCGTACGTCATTAACAGATTAAGGGGGAGGGGGAGAGGGGGATTAATTAATATTGTAGAATGATATTTGACTTTAAAGTCAATTTTATCATGTTTTAAACAATGACATATTTTTACGAATTTTTGAAAATAATAATGGTTATGAATAAATTAATTTTGGTCTTTGTATTAAAAAGGTTATCTTTCTAGAATTTATAC
The DNA here is from genome assembly GCA_949152435.1 of Gastracanthus pulcherrimus. Lineage (NCBI taxonomy): Eukaryota > Metazoa > Arthropoda > Insecta > Hymenoptera > Pteromalidae > Gastracanthus > Gastracanthus pulcherrimus. The sequence goes on from OX424572.1 coordinate 198,328,280, forward strand.
TTTATATTCCATTGAAATTAAATATGTAAAACAAAGTCTGGGAGGAGCTAAAAAGTGAATAGTTCGTGGAAATTTATTTAATTTCATGGTCTTCTCCTCATTTTACAATATATAGAGTATATGCATGAAATCAAACCCAGTCACTGTTAATCTTCTTCGATAAAACTCGCAGATGAACCGATGCTGACAGAAACAAAAAGATTAAAAAGAGGTTTTCTTTTTTTTTGTAATCAGTAGGTTAAGATGCAGAATCATAAATGAAAAGCTAATACTCCTTTTATATTTTTTTCATATGAACGTAACGAACGCAAATCCACCAAATATAGCCGCTATCGTCGTTGAACTCGTTTTCTTTGAAAGATTTCTCATTTAATATTATTCAATTCCTTTATTGTGAAATCCGTAGTTCATTATCAGTATTTGAAAAAAAATGATTGTTGCTTATAACTTTTTATCCATTTAGTTAAATTTTACAATACTTTTTATGAAATCATCGCTTTGTCGAACGTCAAAAAAAATACATTATCCACTTATTCAAATACGCAATCAACCAAAAAGAAACAAACTTAATCAAAGTTCGAGTGCCCATACAAACGGCAGAGCCTCAAAGTTCGCATACATTACCTCAAGCTAAGGCCCACGTGGTAAAGCGAGCTACTCGGGAAACAGACAAACGGAGCTCGACAACTTTTTTTTACGCTCGTAAAGCAAGAATTCGTGCTTCCAATCGCAAATGATTCTTCGAGTTTATTTTTCTTTCCTAGGGGGGGGGGGGGGGGGGGGGAATTTTCGCCAGCGAGCGCGAAACGAGTTGAGCAATCGTAAAATCTTGCACTTCGGCGAATGGAGGTTCGACTTTTTGCGTAAGGGTGAATTTCAATTCCTCGATGGGGTTTCTCGGGGGTTTTTATGGGAACAAGTGCAAGCAGGTATATTGAATGTGAAATTGAATATGAAAAATTGCAATACAATGTGGCGTGAAATTCAACGTTCAAATATTCGAAGTATGGATGATGCTTTATTTTCGTCTTTTGTGTTCGTTTCTACTCTATGTAGAACATTATGAATCGGTAAAGTTACTTTGAATGAATTGTTTACAAGATATTAATTTACTAATAGAATGTTAGATATTAAATTGCAAATGCAGCGATTACGGAAATGCTGTTCGTTCTAAATTCAGCATCATTTTAAAAAACCTAAACAATATTGCAACTGGATATTTTATAAAAATACGAGAAAAATCAAGCACATCTTCGCCTCACTTTTTCCATCATATATTGTTTTTTTACTCAAAACTAAACATTAGTATAAAAATCATATCGTTAAAAGTTTCGAATCCTCTTGGTCGCGGTCACGCAAAAGTTTTAAAGAAACGATTATGAAAATGCTGTTTTTTATATTTAGCAGCATTTGTAATATAAAAATGATTATTTTTTATGTAAATCATCATTAAATAATAATTTTGATTTTAATGTTTCAAGTTTAAAATGTTATCAAGGATCATTTAATTTAAAAATACATTTTTGTAAATAACTGTATACCTAATGCTTTAAAATTAATAAAATTTTGTGCGTTATCATAATTATGCTACAGACACACCAGAAACCACGCACGCAAAACCTGCGAATATTTACTTTTCCCTCGCGAGCCATCTCAAAGAAATAAATCGCGCCAGTTCGCGCGCAAAGACGCTCTACAAAAAAAAAGCGGCAAATCGCGACGGCACAAGATTAAAGGATCGTCATGAGCGAGGGCGCGCGAAAGACCGAGAGCCATAGGAGAAATAACGAGCGAGGCCCTTGTAAACTCTCCCCTTAAATGCGCATAATAATCCCATAACGGCCGCTGCGAGAAGAAGTATGAATGCCCGGCTGTATAATAATGCGGCCGTGCACGTTTGCGTTATACGCGCGGTTGACCCGAGAAATCATGGGTCATCTTTCAAGCAGAGCGAGCGGAGATCGGAAATGAAATTCGAGGAGTCGATGCTTCGCTTTGGAATCAAGTCTCATGGATAGTGTAATGTAGATGTGATTGTTAAGGGGGATCTAGCAAAATTCTAAAATCCATTCTGCATTTCTGGATAATTCGAAATTTAATTATGTGTATTTTGACATATTGAATGAAGAATTTTTAAAGTAATGTTATAGTGTAAAGCAATAAGTGAATATTTATGAATTTATCATAGCTTTCCAGTTAAACAAAGGTAAAAATGTACCAAACTTTGGAATTATTTACTGGAATATTCGATAACTTATAGAAAAACGAAATAACATGATTATAACAATTATTATTCTTATTAAAAGTAAAATATTAGTGCTATTAATCTGATTCTTTTTTAAAATATATATAACATTTGAACAATTAATAATAATTAAAAAAATTCTTAGAATTAAGTACCTAAAATAATTATTTCTTAACATGAATAAACATTGCTATTACTGCATCAAAAAAGTGCTTAAATCAAAACTTAAAGTAAATTGGCATATACTTTTCTTGTGTAAACAGCATTTTTCTCTCTATCTCGGCTTCGATGCCATTGACCGAAGAGCATTAGTATTCTTCAAATTTACTTTAAATGGATCGACATTATGATTCTTTTGTGTACGAAACTAACTAGTTTATTTAATAATATTTACTCACTATATTTAATGAATTTAGAAGAATATGTTTTATTTGTTATTTATGAAAATCATCAAAAATGGGCACAGAATAGTTAACATAAATTTTGTTTGATATGGTCAATGCACGCTTTCTTATTATAATTAATATTTTTTCTTAAATAATAATACACAATGATAAGTAATAATAATATTATTATAAGTCGTCACAATTATTCATCTAATCGGTATCGAATTACCTATGCCATCCTCACTTTACCTGTCCACTTTATTCGTCATCCATTATTTCGCTTGCTCATCTGCTCACTCGCCAGTGACATTTTCGATACAGAAATACAATACACATTCAGCAATGCAAGATGAGAAGAGGATCCAACAATAAATATTCATCGAGCCACGTCATTAAGGCTATTTAAATCGCTCGCTCCACGGGGTTATTATCTCGGCGGAAACTGATAATCTCGTTACCGGTCTTCCCTCTTCCCGGCTTTGCTCTTTTCCTCCCGCCGCCAACTCATCGTTTTTCTCCTGCGCTGCGTCGCGGATTCTCTATTTCTTTTTCCCGATTTTCCGGCTCCTTTTTCCTTTTCCACTCCTCTTGCGTCGAGCGAAAGAGAGACTCAGAAGCGATTTCTCAATTTTCGTATATATGTATAGGAGGATAAGGGCGGAGTGCGGAGTGCGGGTCGAGAAAAATTGTAGGAAATAACGTAAAGGGGGATAATGTTGAAAGAGTGTAAGTGCAGCTCGCATGAGAACTCGCGAGATTTTTCCTTGACTTTTTCACGGTAGGACTATCGAATTCGTGGATTTTTACGCGATTATCATGAATTATACAGTGGTGATTCGATAAATTTCATGGCTGACGTATGAATAGTTTAAATATGGTAATGCGGAGATGCATTTAAGAAAACATTTGATTTTACGTTATTTAAGAAATATTTGCTGACTTACATGGATCTTAAACACATATTCTTTAATAATAGTTTATTGATTTGTTGAAATAAAAAATTAGTTATTTTGTGTTCTACATTGTATTGAAGTTAAACTTAAATCATATATCTTTGTCATGATCCGCAGAAACTTTGATTGTTGAATTATAATAGTAAAATTGTAATTAACGCAGTGCTTTCACATCTTGTACTTATCGCAATTTACCATAAAGTATTCATTGATTGTTGCATTAGTTCAAACAGTTAAACAATACATTTTATTAGTTTTAGTTCGAAAAAGTTGTATCGTGATCATTTTTAGACATATTATTTTCATTTGCTTTATTATTTTATTACAAATAGTAAATGATCATAAACACTGGTACACGTAACACTAGGAAAAGAAAACTTTTTGTTGATAATTACCATTCGGAAATATTTCAACGAGCCAAACCCTCATAACTGTATAAAGACGCGCATGAATAAACATGTTCTATCCTAAAGAATGTTCGTTCCATCTTTGCAGCACATTACTCGTCGATTTTATTGGTTACGTGGATTTGAGCGTAAAATTTGAATTTAGTACGAAAAGTGCATTTAGTTCATCTGAGAAAAATTCAAGAGTCATCATTGCTGCTTTCCTGGGCACTATTCCAATTAAAGGATTACTTTCGAGTACGGTCGCTTCAAAGCGACAAATTTAACGAGCTGACACGCCAGTATATCCTCACGTACGCATTCCCACACACACATCAAAGTCTGCCTTTTAGCCATTCATCCCTCCGTATTTATTTCGACCGCGGAAGCAGTCTCCTAATTACTCGGCCGCGTCCTCGTCCCGGGGTCATTCGCGGCTGTCTGAGCTTTTGCCCTCGTCTCCAGCATGCGGATGCGCAGTGAAGAGCCCCCCCGGGGGGAGGGGGGATACTCAAATTTCGAACGAGAGCTATACGAGGATTTCGGAGGATACTCCAGTGTATACGCGCGGAGGCAGCTGCGGAGATATACTGCGCGCGAGAGAGAGAGAGAGAGAGAGTGTGTGGGAGTGAGTGAGAGAGAGAGAGAGAGTCGAGGAGTAATAAACGAGATGCGATCGCGCGTGGATTCGGGGCTTGAGGATCCACTCGCGCCGTATGGTCGAGTTACACACGTATACGAGGTTATCTGCTGCTGGGTCTGGGATTTTGGACGTGAAGGTGGCTTCGAGGGTTCGACGGTGCACAGTGAGGAAGTAGTTTTTGAAGGAAGTAATGAAGGGTGTTTGTTGGATTATGTAATGCGAAGTTGTGAAATGAGTTTTGGTGTAATGCGATGGTTTTCGGATAACAGGGTAGCGAGATGAATAGCGGGTATGACGTCAAGAATTATAAGGTTTCGAGAAATTGAACGAATCTACGTTAGTGGTAACTTGTATTCAGATACTTATAAAAATCGTTGAGTGAATAACATTGAAAACAAATTTTCATATCTTTCTTTCTACCGACTTTGTGATTTACCGATATTCATTTTAGCTTGTTAAGGTGAATACCCTCAGACCTTTTTCCAAATATTCAAAAATAACGACTATGATTTATCAATTTGGCTTTTGTTTAAAATTCTTAAGTTCTTATACATGTAGTAATCACTGAAATTAAATATATTAAACGATTTATCATATTAAATCAATAAATTTCATGGCTTTAAATCTTTCAGTCGAGTTTCAACGTGATTGATTGTTATTCACAAGCAACATTTTAAATGAAGCTTTATATACACTAGGTCTTCGACAAAATTATCCATTTGAAAGTAGTTTCAGTATTTGTATAATAGCGTACAGAATATTGTATATATTCACCAAGTAGTAGTTTAAATCTGTTTGATATGAGAATAGAAGATATATAAAAACTAAGAAATTTTGGTTCCTGGGAGGAAACCTAAAATTATTATGCTTTATTTGCATTTTTTATTCCACGAAATTAAATTATGCTTTTCTGCTTCTTCAATAAATTGTTTGGTTTTCATTAGGTGGAAAACTGATAAAAATAACAAAAGAGAATTCCATCAAAGTATAGAAGTACATCATTTCGATAAAGTAAATACGTTGATATTATTTTGAAATTTCCAAACGCAATATATTTTTATAAACGTTAAATCAAACAGTATCTTTTATTTTAAATCTCTAATGCGTTAGTCTTCCTATCAATCGTCGAAATCATGAATCATATTTTTTATATTCTAAAAAAGTGGCGAAAACTGTATTCATCAAATTAGAAAATAAAAATTGAAGGTCCAACTTCACATTCTACCACCTAAGAAACTCAGAATCAATTCATGCCTTCATAAACACACGATTCCCCCCAGTCCTACTAAATACCCATTTTCTCTCCATAACCCTGCAAGAACGATAGAGCAACTAAATACCGTGCCATACCCAGCAATCCCCGAGCACAATGCATCAATCAATACCGTCAGAGGAGAGCTGCCCGTCGATTCGATCGATGCGTAATAGCAGTCACGCGACCAGCCAGCGGCTGCAGCCCCGTGCATTCGGATCAATTATCTTACACGGGAAGAGCGCGGCGGACAATGGGCACCACGTCGTTGCAGGCCTTCGAAATGTACATTCGGCGCACGTACGCGCGCCGACTATTATGGACAACGGCCACCGGACGAGCCGAACGAGAGTCGCGTGCCGATGAAAGGCGGCCGCCGGCGTTCTTTCGCGTAGTCGCTTGGACTTTTGAGGAGCGACGGCGGCGCACTGTGCACTTTGAATTCGAACTCATATTTTCTTTGTGCGGACTTTGTGAAGAGCGAGGGACAGGATGAGGGTAATTGGTACGAGGCGGATGATTCGCTTCTTTTTTTTTTGAAGGAGGAGGGAGGATGGTTCGTTCTGAGAGTGTGGACGTGCTGAGGAAATGAGCGTGAAGTAGAACGGTTTAATTTTGTATAGCATTCTTTTATATAAAGACGGTTATACAGCATCGGCAGCCACGTCTTACTGTAGTAAAGTTAGAGGATTCATTAGAGTTGACTTTATAGTTTACTTGATTTAAGTGGAATAAATCGTATATGGTCAGACGTACGAAGATGCGGTTTATGTAGTTGTTTAATGTATTGAATGTCGTAAAATTTAATACTGTTTGGAGAATTTATAAATAAAAATATTTTAAATATATAATTGTATAAGCTTATAATTAAATACTATGTAATTTCAGAACAAATTCAAGTATGTAAAATTACATATGCTAAATGTGTAACGTCATCATAAACGTGGTATTTAAACACACTTGGCTACTCGCCAATTTTAGACACTTCTATGTTTGTTACAGTTTCACATTGAAAACTATATCTATATATACTAGTACGAGAACTGTGTACATGATATACGTAAAAATGTCGATACGCACCAAGGAACTCAGTGCTTATGTTACGTTTATGTGTTTTCATTACGATCAGGCAAGTAAGAATTTTATTATTGATAAAAATTATATAGTTATATTTTTTGATAGATGTTATCTAAAAAAGTGATAAAAGTCCTCTTGTTAACACGATACTTGTCGATATAATTGGTAAGGAATTTGAGCGCGAAATTCAAATTTATAAAAGCGTATATAAACTGTAAAAATCGGGCGAAGTGCACAACGAACTCCCACTCGTAGTATAAATAAACTAGTCTATCTTTAAAACCGCCATTAAAAGCCATAAAAACTTTAATAAAACATAGCCATGCGCAACCTCGAAAAAGCTACAAAAATCACGAGTATACTCCAAACGCCGACCTCCTATATCCATTATTAATGAAACGCACTAGTCAATATACTCCGCCCACCCCGCACTCACTGTCGCACAAACCTTAATATACCTCCTCTATCTCTCCAAAATATACATCGCAATTCGAGCTCTCTGTACACACGAACGCATCCGCGAACCGAAAAAACGCGCGGCACTCGCGCGCGAATATGAGCGTGTGCACAATGCTCGAGACGAGCTAGCGCGGGTATATATATATATAAACGGTCGATGATGAAAGGCGGGCAAAAAATTCTTTGAAGGGTCGAGCGCAGGCGAGTGTCGCTCGGACGACGAGGGGGCTAGATTTTTTTTCTTCTCGTTGCAACGCAGCATGCGGCCCGGAAGCAGCGCGTGCGCGACATTGCGGTCGGAAAATTACGGCTTTCAAAGTGGATGCGCGGAGGCGGATGCTGCGGCGGGAGAGTTGGATATTTCGAAATATGACGTTTATTGCGGTGTTTTAGGTTTTAATGTCGGTGCGTGTATCTCGGAGGTTTAACGTTTTTTTTCTGGAAGATTTTTTTTCTGGAGTTTGTAATATAAGCGTGCAGGGAGAAATGTATTATAAGAAAATGAGATGTTAAACTGTTGAGGAAAAGATGAGGTAAATATTTGATGATATTTGGAGATTAATTAGTAGACCAATTTAAAATTTTGATTTATTCATATATTCGATACTATAAAAAATCTATTATGCAACATAAAATTTTGAAAACTACTATTCAATGGATAACTATATATCTGCAACTAATTTTTCGATTATTCTCAAATTGTCCTTGCGTTGAATTAATAAGGATGTTACATAAAAATAAAAAAATAAATTTTCAAATTCTTTTCTAATTATAATTTTAAAATTTTTACGATGGGTTTATATCAGTGGTCCCAGAAACCTTCAATATACGACGATTATACGATTTTGGATCGACTATTTAAAATTTTATAATTTTGACATTTTTACTGCAGATTCAATATAAGCAACACCAAGGTCTACTAAAATATGCTTCTCAGTTAATTAAATTAAAACATTACATTTTTCTGATATTTTACAAGAGATATAATAAATAATTAGTTAAAACTTACAAAGCTGCTAATTTTTTCTTAAAAAATTATTTTTCGCATCGTTAAATTTTAAATGTATATATACATTTTTACGACAAAATATGATACTTCAAAGTAGAAGAAGACGTATTATGTACCTCACTATGTACGAAAATCTTCTTACAATTATATTTTGAAGTTGTTAGCAGTTCATATATATCATAATATAGTGGTAGTTGTTGAACCACGTTTATGACATACGACATAGGTATGGTATAATAATTTGATTAATTAAATTATTATCGTCAATAATAGCTTATTACAAATTAAATCTATTACATATTACACTCTATAGAATATAATAGTCAATAATTCAACTATAACTTCGAGGTCTCTACAATTATATCATTTTACATCCGATAATCCATAAAGTATCCGAATTATTTTACGCTAGCCACACGTTACACAATCAATTCTGCAATAAGTTTCTCAATTTCGCAGATAATTCCACTCCGCACCTTTAACACCACAAGCCGACCTAACTAACAGTCTATAGGTACACGTACACCTCTCGCAGCTTCCGCTAGACCGTCCAGAGTACATTCCGCACCACCCTTACTTCCGCCCTCTATCTCTCTCTCTCTCTCTCACACGCTCTCTCTCTCTTCCTCCCGAGTATTCCCGTATTAACGCTCCGACTATATTCAGAAGCCATGCATACGTAAGTCGCCGGCGTGCTTTCTCCCCGGCACTGTTGCCGGCCCGCTCTCGCGCGCGATAGCTTTACATACATATAGGCCTGGAACGTGTGTGCGCGAGCGTAGTGCCGCAAGCAGTATCTATACGTGCTCGAGAAGCCGCAGCGCCGCGGAATAACGAATTCCGACGGATGTCCGGTTTTGCCGGGACGTAACCGCGCGCGGTGCGCCTACAGCACCTGCAGCCGTAAGAGAGGCGTTATTTAGCTTCTCAGGGAGGGGCAGGGGGTGGATGAGCTTTTGGATTTTTGATGAGCGTTTTGTTTGGGTAGGTGCGGTAGGTGCTTTTTATTTGTTGGGGTTGATTTGTTTCGTGGGGATTTTAGATTTGTTATATCATAGTAGTGTGATTATTGGTATCTTATATTAATCACAGTAATTATTGTGGAACTAAAATAGACCTTAAAAATATAATAATATCAGTATCGTATAAAAATTGGACAGCATGCATGCCACATTGATTATTTTAAATGTCACACTATTGTAAAAAGCCGCAATACGAAAGGATTAAGAATACCATAATTCGAAATATCAAGTTTTACTCAAAACAAAGATGTACCAGATTATCAGTGAATCGTACATTGAACAAAAATTAAATAAACTTGTGTATTACAAACCACGGGTACTTAAGAATATAATTTCAATTTAGTTTTAGATATCGACTTTCAAATCGAATCATAACCAAATATGTCTGTTTGAGATTTACTATCTCTTACACGCAAACAAATGTACATGCATTTACTCTCATACCTGTTCACACATCCACCAGATTTCACCACCTTCCACAGAATTATTCTATAAATAGATTCCCGCTTCAAACCGATCATACACATATTCGCACCTCCGCTAGTTACAAGTTATACTACACATGCACAGCTCGCTGATTCACGTAGTATTCGGAAATCATTGCATCACTCGCCTGCTTGCCTGCTTTTACCGACAGAGACGCTGCGAACAGCGTAATACTCATTTCGTCATAAGCACGCTATATTTTGTCATCGCTTTGTACTTTATTTTTATGTTATTAAATATAGTTAATTATTATTGCACCATGCAATATAAGTACCTTGTTATTTGTGCTACTTTAACACCAGGCCAATTTTGCATAAAACTAATATCGATAAGAAATATTTGGTCCTTCGAGCCTGATAGTACCTGCTGGATGGCATCTGTTTGATTCGATACTAGTGTAATAGTGTCTCACATTTGCTACTACAACTTTGTTTCACTATTATAAATGCCAGTGCTAGTTCATTAAACTAATAACATAATAAACTAATTACGATAAGAAACAATATCCATTTTAAAAATTTAGTAACCATCCATCAAATCATTAAAACTTAATTGCAGTGACATATTTCAACAAAATTTATTCATTTATATAAACAATTATTAAATGTTTACGACAGAACATTTCTAAAATGGACTTATTTGGCAATAATTCTAAACGCCCCTATTACTATCAAAACAAAGATTCTATGAATATCTCATAAATGTATACAACACATCTTATTTTCCATGATAATACAACATAATTCGCACAAAACTAAACTGGTCGAAACGACAGCTTCATCACTACTTGCGCACCTGCAGCTGTGCCCCACAGCACTGTGTTAAACATGTCTTCTCGTACTCCTCGAGTACCGAAGCTGAAAACTGAAAGCTGGAGGTATCCACAGCACAGAGTCACGGGGAAATTTACGGTCCGTAACTGTCGCAGCCGATTGGCCCCAGAAGATCGTTAGGGCAGACGCTCTCTCGCGACTATGAACACGACCACGCGACGCAACGTTGCGGGACGTTTTCCTAGAAGCGATGCACGGTACGATTGCGTTTTTTTCTTTGTTTTTTTTTATGTTTAAAAGGATGTCTTCATTTTGTCTAAGCATGCATGTTAATGGTGTATATTATTTAGTTTATGGATTGAGATGACATTTGAGACTTGGAATCTCGTTAGAAAACTTCGGATAAAGTGCAAAATTTATAAAAAGTTACTTGAAATTCAAAAAGACAAACATAATTAATTTTAACATAAAAACGACTTGTTAAGCTACATCGATTTACAAATATTTTGCAATAATGCCAAAAAGAAGATAAAAACTAGTAAACTTGTTGGACTTTCGCCTTGTGGGACTTCAAATTACATTGTATACTTAGAAAGGTTCCCGTGTGAATAAAAATAATAGATAAATCATATATGTATACCTATAAGAGTAGAGACTATTTTTAAAGTTTATGATTATTCATGTTTTACTATCAGTAAATAAGTTTACCTTGTTTTCTGAAAATTAGTTTGTATTTAGTTTAGTTAGATTTAAAGACAAATTATTTTTTAAATATTTAACTTGGAATCTGAAGAATTTACAATGCAGTAAAAAAAAAACTGGGTTGATATTCAGTGATATTAATAAATTCATAAATATATAAATATATCTATTTTACATTACTCTCTTAATCAAGATAAGTGTATACTTTTATTTAATTAACTTCTACAAACACACAGCTTTTTTAAATCAAAGTTTATTTTGCCGTGTTTAATCACATATTTCGCGTTGTGTTATATTCCAACAAAACGACGAAGTTCACTAGCGTATAACTAACTATTTCAGCATAGAACGCTCAATCAATTTCAATGCACGATTTTCATCAAAGATAAACATTCTTCTCCCCTCTAACTGTCATTTTTCGATGTATGAAATTCCTTCTTTTTCCTCTCCCTCTCGCGTTCCCTGCTTCCCTTCGGTAAATCCACACGATTCGAACACGATGACGGACAGACCGATATCTTATCAATTTTTCATTAATATTTCCCGAATTGACGCTATCACTTCGTCGTGCACGATGCGTCGGCAGCAGAATGTCCACGATATTCATTACATTCGTGCCTCGATGTCCTACATGCGTTTATTGCCGGGAGGGAGAAACGACGAAGCTGAAGTTCCCGCGTGAAACTGGACATATAGAAAGCAGCCTTTCAGCTACTGAGCAGTCACGATGATAAGTGTCGCGTGATCGATGAAGGAGATACTTTTTGTGAGCGTATAAATGAATTTCTTGAATCAATTACCTTTATTTCTCTATGTCGTTCTTGTGGCTATTCTCTTTGGTTATTTTCTACTTTTCTCCTAAATAAGTTTATGTTAATGTTACGCATTTCATTTCTCTCGATATCGTAACAAATATTTTAGTTCTAGTTGTCTATATATGATAGATTGTTTGGAGTAATAATCTATTGGTGGCTCTCCGGAATATCGACGATAGTCCATTCTTCATGTTTTCGAAATATTGAAGTTTTGATATTTGCACTATTATGCTTGATTTAAATATAAGAGATATGCAAGTAAAATTATATTTTAATAAAGAATAAGGTATAATATTAATCATAATCAAATGTACTATTCAATGTAAGGTTTAGTCGTTAGACGCAACTTGGAAAAGAGCACTACTAAAAATTTTTTTTAGTATAAAAACACAGATAGCTGAACTACTTAAATATGGAGGCACCGCCCTTACATCTAAAATTTTTGATCTAGTATGTGCTATTTGGAGAAATGAAACAATACCAGAAAATTGGAAAGAATCCACCATCATACCGATCTTTAAAAAGGGAGATAAAACAGACTGCAATAACTACCGGGGAATCTCACTTTTAGCTACCTGCTACAAAGTTCTGTCAAACGTAATACAGGCCAGACTCACACCATTCGCGGAAGATATAATAGGAGATTATCAGTGTGGATGCCGGCGCAACAGGTCGACGAGCGATCAAATGTTTACCATAAGACAATTATTAGAAAAAAGTGGGAATATTGCGAAACTATACAACAGCTATTTGTGGACTTTAATAAAGCGTACGACTCTGTTAGAAGAGGGTTAGAGACACAGGGTTAGAAGTGAGAGAATCGAAAACGAAATATATGATCATGGAGAAACTGGGCATTCGCGAAGGAGAGGGGGATCTCAGAGTCGGAAATTTCACTTTTGAAAAGGTTAGCGAATTCAGATATTTAGGTACAACTATAAATGATCGAAGCGAAATTAAAGCCGAGTAAGAGACTTCATTCATGTAATGCCTGCTTCTAAGCTGTGAATAGATTACTTAAGTCAAAGCTACTGACGAAAAATGTCAAAATAAGGATATATAGGACTATAATAATGCCGGTAATCTTGTACGGGTGCGAAACCTGGGCGCTCACTAAAGCGGAAGAAAATCGTTTTAGGGTATTTGAAAATAAGGTTCTGAGGAAAATATACGGGCCAAAGAAAGATGAGGAAACTGGGGAGTGGAGGAAACTGCACAATAATGAGCTACATAATTTGTATGCATCACCAAATATTAACAGAATAATAAAATCACGGAGACTAAGATGGGCAGGGCACGTGGCAAGAATGGGCGATGATCGTACGGCAGCGCGCATAATAAAAGGAAAACCGAAAGGAACGCGATCTCTAGGTAGACTTGACGCAGATGGGAGGATAACGTAAAAGCAGACGTAACTGAAATTGGGTGGGAGGGCGAAAAATGGATGGGGTTGGCACAAAATAGGGAAACGTGGAAGGCTTGCGTAGGTGAAGCGATGAACTTTCGAGTTCGAAATGCCACTTAAAAAAAAAATAAAATAAAAACACAGATATTAATTAGCACCAGCTATTGCTTGAATCGCGTTATAAGTTGATGATAAGAATTTCGTTCATAAAATTTTAACGAATCCTCAATAAGAAAAATAAAGTATCATACAAGAGCAAGACACGGTTCACCACATCCGATTTTTTCTTCTTCTCTCTCCCACGTTCCTCCACTTTCCCATTCTTATACACGCTCGTGCGCAAACTCTCATCGTTCTATTCGATCTCTTTATTTCTCATCCACCCGTTCCACTTCTCTCGCACTTCGACTCTCGCTTTCTCTCTCTCTCTCTTTCGATCTCTCTCACGCTACATCTACCTCTCCGCAATTTGCTGCAGTTTCGTGACAGCCGTTCGATAGCAGTTAGAGAGATTGATTGGCTCGGTTATCTCTCAGCGGCGTGGCCCACGAGAGCCGCTTTTCCCCAGAAATATAGAGAGCATTAGGTAAACGACGAGCGACTCTCCCTCTCTCTCTCTCTCTGTCGATCGGCCTCTTTTCTTTTTCACGCGAGCCACTGAACGCGCGTGGCCGCGCGTTTTCGTCGGTCTGGGTGATCGGCGAGTGCCGGGAATTCACGAAAAATGGCCACTCGAAGGAGGAGAAGAAAAAATGGAACGATGCTCGTCTGTATTCCCATGCTTTGCAAAGCATGTGAGAGAGTTAGTGTTCTCGCGTAGGGAGTAAACGGCATTGCAGATAAATAGCGGAAGTGTGGATTTATCGTTGATTATTGTTAGATTTATATTATTTCAAGTTGTTTTTTTAATAAAAATACGAAACTCTTAATAAAGTTGCGAAATTGATCACAAAACTTTGCCGTGAAAAAAATTACTTTACAGTAAACCCACATAATAAATATGCACGCATTGCATGATTAGGTTTCCAAACTTTTAAAACTCACGATGCATGTTTGAATGCGAAAAGGTTCAGATTTTTAAATAGCTAAGGAAATTATTTATTTTTGGCTGACAATGTTTGGAGTTTAAAAGCGCAATCACTTCTTTCTTTGAGCAGAAAAAAGGGTGACTTTTGTCATATATGTAAATAGTTATTACAAATTGTATATATGAAATAAAAAAATTTAAAGTGTGAATATTATATTTTAATTATTATAAAATACATTTTGCAAGATGCAATCTATAAGCAATTAAAGAACTGGATTAATCTCATTTCCCCGACAAAAGTCACCCCATTTTACGGTGCAAAATTAATAAATCAAATTTTATGTATGTATTTTAAATGATGGACGAATTGTCGAATGTTTTCGCCCAAAAAGACTTTGTGTGTGCATTATAATATGCCTATATTGCGCTTTATATGACAATAAATCATATAGTGGGTATATGTAAAGTACACACTACATAACAATAAAATCCTTTGATGCGCATTGTATTGCTCATTATAATGCAATACCTACAGTTTAGAGTATAATGCACATTATAATGTGCAATTCAAGGTGCACTAGACAGAATAGTCATCGAATCGAATTTGTTTTATTTTTTTCTAAATTCCCCAATGAGAGATTAGCAAAAACGAGCATTCTATCCTATGAAGTTACAGTATTTAAAATTTCAAGGAAATTCGCGATCGAACTTTTTCGTACGCGATGAATTTGTAACAAACTTTAGAAACCTGCAGCGTGAGAAGTTATGAAGTATTAATTAAAGTACAAGAATCCACTCTAACTACCTAAATTATTCGAAAGTACTTTCCCTGTAAAACTCCAAAAAACCCTTTTCTCTCTTCGAAACCCCGTATTTACTCTCTTCTCTCGTTGCAAATCCCTTCCGAATTAGCGTCCGCAAAAGGAGCAAAAAGCGCGATTCCCGTGAAAAATTTGTAGCGCAAATTCTCTAAATAGAAAGAAACGTTTTCTCATTTTTACTCACCGTATGCTCCGGGTGATGCTGCCGCTGTGATGTATGCGAATGAACTCGTTGCTGGTGGTGGCGACGTGAAAGTACGACTGCTTCTCGTTGACGAAGAACGTGTCCGGCACCCAGATGTTCTTGATGAATTCCGAGCCAACGCTGAGTATCTCGACGCCGGGCCGCTTCTTGAACGCCAGCCGCGGATCCGTCCAGAATTGCCGGAAGTAAAAATCCAGCGTAAAGTCCTGTTGTTGTTGTTGTTGTTGTTGTTGTTGGCGTTCGGGTTTAGAGCGCGAGCGAAGCGCACACGCGCGCAGGCGGAAACAGCACAATTTGGAACAGAAGAGATGGTGCGTTAGTGGGGCGTGATCGAGGGTTGACTTTGGTACTAGGAAACGGCTCTTCGAGACAGAGGTGGTCGTATCTTTTGAGAGGTGATCGGAGATTGGCACAGAAATTTAGTTATTCGTTACTTTTTAAATGAAATAATTGGTTTAATGTTCACTTGAAATTTCGTTGTTCGTCTACATGAAACTTCATTAAATACTTTATAATAGACAGTATGAACTTAAAGAAAAAATAATTATTGTTAATGCAATGTATGTTTCAATATAGGAATACAATTTATATATTTCAAGTTTTTTTTCTATTAAAAGAAATGTCAATTCACATAAGCTATATAGCTGAACAAAGGCCCTTGGAGTTTTGAAGAAATCGTAAAAATTCCAATAGTTTACAAAAGATCTATACAACGATTTATAAGAATATATATTAGTAACTGACAATAGGTATTCTTCTCCACTAATAAAAGAATAAAATTCATTGTTAATGAAAGTTGTATTGACTAAATATTAACGTTTTTGCTTAAAACTGTAATAATTATACGAGGTACATTATAATTTAATTTTTTAGTATAACTATGGATAATTGAAGTACACATAGTATGAACCTTAAAAATTATAAATTGAAATAAAATTGAATAAACGAGTTTCACTATTCTTCAAGTAATCATGGAAAATCGTGATTTGATGCGATTATCATGATTTCAATACAAATAATGAAACTACCTTAATTTTAATTCAATTTATATTTTTCAATGCTTTTCTTATTTGGATTACAATTATCTACAGATTTATTAAACAAGAAATTAAAAATACCTTATATAATTAATTATTTTATTTTATACAAAAAATTAATGTTGGCGTTGATTGTGTAGCGAGCACAACTTCAATACAGTATTTATTTTAATAATAATTAATAAATATTGATCAATATTGATTACAACAAAAATACTCTCAGAAAGTAAATAACGTCTTACAAAGCAAGTATAACCAATGCCAATTTCCAATGCAAGTCGACAAAAATTAAGAAAAAAAAAAATAAAAAAATTAAGTTAACCTAGTAAAGAATGTGTCTCGAAGAGCTCGTCACTTCTCTACAGATTTACATCACGCTCTCCCACCCACTCGCTCTTGATTATTCGCATTCACGCCATTTTTCCAGACACTCTCCGTTCACACCTATATACGGCATATACAGCGTCGACGCCGCACGAGACGACACGACGACACGTCCAAGGCCAAGTGGTCATACACGCGGACGAACGCGGTCAGACCTCTCGAGCAACATCGAGAGGCTGTCGTCGTCGAGCACGTCGTATACAAATTTTTTTGCCCTTGCAAAAAAGAGAGAGAAATACACACTTTTAGCCGTGTCGTGCGGCGTCGAGCGTTATACATTCCTACGATTAATAATATATATACACTTAAGTAGGAATTGTTACAAGAATTCCTTTGATGTCACTTTGGGTTTCTTTTTGTATATTGTTTTTTTTGTGGGTTTTGCTAATAATATTCTCTCATTGCAGGGACAGTTTGCTTTACTGAGAGGTAAAAGAAGAAAAACAAAGCGTCCGTTCGTTATAAGTGGACGATTAAGGCACAACCGAGCGACAAACATGTAGAGGAACAAAAAGTAAACGAAGATTTTGGAAGTATATATATTGCTTGCAAAGGAAAATAAATACAGATAAGGAAAGGTAAACTCAATAGAAGCACTCGATGATACGATTGATTCGTGCATCACGGTAGTTTTCTTTTCAAACAAATTTAATTTTGTCATTTGATTTTAAATTTGCTAATTATGGTACATATTTATTGTAATTAGAAATCATTTATCTTAATAAAGTGCATAAAAAGTATTACTTACGATGGTTTAATTATTAAATCTAGTCATTTATATTTCAATAATACATAAATAGAATCGATAGTTTAATTATTTATCTTAGTATTAACTCGTTATAAATGATATAAATAATGTCTTATATTTTATAAATTATTACCTCATACCCTTCGCTCCAATCACTTAATATTATTAATCATTTCTTAAATACTTGGAAAAGCTCAATGAAAGTCTCTAAAAAAGTTAAAAGTCACTTACTACCTAAACCCCCTCGAACCTACACAGCAAGTAAGTTAACTTTTAATCCCAGCATGTCTATAAACCCCCTTTAAACTATTGAAAATTTAATTAGAAAAATGGGGATGTGGGGCAAGTACGAGAAACCGGCTTGATTCCCCTCCGTTTCCTCTCTTCGCCGGAGCTCTCTCTCTCTCCGCGCGAAATTTGCGAGCCAGCCTCGAAAAAGCAGCTCGCGGCAGCGGCCACTTAACCGAGCAAAGCCGATTTTACGTCCCACCTCCGAGCAATTCGTTATAATACCGCTCGTGCGCGCTTAGAGAGCTCCCTCGGGTTAAATCCCCCGGTATACAGCGTGAAGCCCGTTCGATACTAATTCTTACGAGTCCTTTTACCGACACTTACGATAATTTTCCTTCCCGAGCCCTGCGAAGGCTGCCGCTGTAGTGGTAGCGGTGCAAGGGGAGGAAAACTGGAGCGTGGAGTTGCGTGGTGCTCGTGGGGGGGGGGTGAGCGAGGAGGGGAGCGCAGAAGTGCTACTGATATAAATATAGAACGGGAATGGGGTGGAAATTTCTGTGCGGGGGAATTTCTATGTTGTGCTTGGGTTTTCCTTTGCGGGAGGTGGCGAGTTTTGGTTTGGGAAAGATTGAAGCTACGAAATTGGTTACGGAAATAGGTGGGTATCTCATGAGAACATCAATATTCTGAATTTTTTAGGCTACATTGAATAGAATCGAAAAATTTAATAAAAAAATTAACTTTAAGGTATAACATACTGGATTTTATACATCTTTTTAAATTTTAAAAATTCTTGAGACCTATCAGACATAATAATGGATACGGTATTACCTATCACATTGAAACTATCAACGTCTTTTTCTCAAAACACGTTTTCCAACTGTTTTTAATAACATATGCTAACTTTGTTATGTTAAAAAATATATATACATAACTATGTAAGAGATGCAAAACCTATGATATACTACAGTTATGAAATAAATTAAAACTTATTGAAAAGTATCAAATAGCATGTAAGAATAGGCCATCAAAACCTTATAATGTTAAAATGAAAACTATTAAAGATTTTATTTTTCAATGGAGTCATAACTTTTAAGAAATTATCTAGTATAAGTGAGATGTAAATCACAAATTACTTAATTTTCAAAGTACAAAATAAAAATGATTCTAAAACAAGCTATTCTTACTCGATATACTGCGTCATCGCCGTTTTCTAGACAAAGTGCCCGCAGTATCTTCCCAAACGTAAACCCCACCGACAGAGCATACGAGAGTAGCACAAAAAAGGCAAGAAAATCACGAAAGAAAAAGGAAGGCCTCGGAGGGACAAAGAAGGAAAGCAGATGGTTACAATTATAAAGAGCCACGAGTGAGACAGAGACTTAAGGGGAAAATAACGCCGGAGCAAAGAAGAGAGAAAGAAAGAGAGACTAACGTTATACGAGCTCTACGTGCTACGTGCTCGCTTAAGGCGCTTTAAGCTTATCGAGCCCCTCTCTCTCTCTTTCTCTCGACCTCCCGGCTTCGCTTCGCTCCGTGATTTGCGAGCGCTCGTATAAACGCTGCGGCGCTGCGCTGCGGAGCTCGAACTTGAATTTTTTAAAAATCTCCCCCCCCCCCTCCTGCTTTATGCTCGTGACCCGTGATCCGGGGATGGAGGGAGAGAAGCGCCTTTTTCGTCAAGTCGGCGAATCGCGGCAGCGAGTTTCTAGCCTATGGTTTTATTGTTACCCGGGGAGTTCCTGGTCCTTCCGTTTTTTTTTTCTTGAGCTTTTCCAAGGGGGAGTTAGGCATAAACACGAGGTCTTTAAATTTCAGATTCGGATTGTTACTTTCTTTCTCTGGGTTGTTTTCGAGATTTTATTACGCGGGAGGGAGGGAGCTTTTTTTTTAGAAAGGGAGTATATTGGTTTTTTGTTTATGAGATTAATTTAGAGCGTTGATTGCGTTATGTTATATAGGAACGATGCTTGTTTAATTGGTTCTATGGAGATTCGTCAGATTTTATTATTTAGATTTATAACATACTTGTATCGTTGCATAATTATTAAAGTATGCAGTTAATTATTTTTCGTCATACTTATACGATTAGTTTATTTTAAAAATAATATAAGTATTAATCATCTTAAGAAAATATTTATAAAGTTTTAAGAATAATCTGGATACCATCAAAAAGTGATAATCTACCACGCTCCCTTTGACCCTTACAAATTTATAAAAATTGTATCATTTTTTATATTATTTTAACGCTCGTATCATCGCTAAAGATTGTAATATATTAATATTTTCTTGAACTATTGGGATAGTCTTTTTTCATTCAAATTTTTCAGTCAGTACCTACAAAAAAGTACAGCTGATCTGTCGTCTGCATCCCACTGAAAACTTTGCCAGTCTCGAATCGCCGCCGTGTGAATGAAACTTATTTGACGAAAACTATACTACTGTGCTCTTTCGCGGAATATAACTTGCGAGTTGCGCGCGCGGGGCGGAGCGAGCACAAAAAATGACCCCATCAATCTCTTGGCTTGCGGGCGGGCGAGCCAACGAACTTTGCGAATCAATCGTCCCGAATCGAGTGCTGCAGCGAGTTTTTCCACAACGCGCGCGCACGTATTTATGCACAAAAGCACCGAATAAGAGTGAGATACAAAATACAGCAAGTACCATATATAGACAATGTAATCATATAAAACGAAACAAACAGTAGTCCACATGAGAGATATAAATATAAGTACAGAAAGAAAAAAATGGAAAGTATAAAAAATAAAGGAACCAAAGCTCGGCTAACGTATTTAGCGAGTACCAGACGTACACATCTATACAGTTTGCGGCTTTGCCAGCGGTTCTAGCCATAAAGTTTCTCTGGATTTCGGCAGAACCGCCTTCGATCGCGCAGAGGGAAGTAAGTAAGTGAAATATTTGCACTGCTTCTGATCTAGCTTTCCGATAATTATTTGAATTCAGCCCGAGGTCTATAAACATCGTGTCGGCAGTGAACGTTCCTAAATTCAAAGTAAACAATAAATTTTAGTTTGGTCTCGTGTATCATACAGTTACTTACTCTAGTTTATATGGTAATGCGTACTATTTTCAACAAACTATTTTAATTGAAAGCTTTTATGTTTATTTTATGATAGCAACTATTTCGTTTAAAAGATAATCATTATTACGAGAAAAAGTTAAGTTCAAAAAGCCATAGGTATTTTCACTAAAAAAAAATCAAATTTAACTCAGAATAATTATTTCATCATGTAAGCTTTCAATGAAAACGTATAAATTCAGGTAACAATTGTACTTCGTTAACTATATTCAATAGGCATCTCAAGTTCTCAAGAAAAAGCATTAAGAAATCACTCTCATACTACTTTTCCTTCAGCGGATCAAGTTCCCCGACAGCCGCAAGAACATTGATTTCAACCACAACCCCCGAAACCAAAATAATTCCATCTTCAATCAAACTTCCGCCAACCAATTAGCGAGCAATATTACCCCTGCAAACCCAGCTACGTAAATACACTCCCGCAAAATCACGTGCCACATCGGTAGTCCACGTTCCCTCGCTCTCGGCATTTCATTACTTACTTCTCTCTGTGCGCTCGTATACAGTAGCGAAACAGGGCGTATCCCGTGTAGCATATTTTTTTTCCCCTCCCAAAGCTACGGGCGGGCGGGAGGGTGATGTTGGGTCGCCGCCGCCGAGCTTAGTTTCTGCTCGGCCGCGCAAAAGAAGAAGAAGAAGAAGAAGAAGAAGAAGAAGAATAAGGCAGAAGTGGGAAGGAAGGGAGGGCACACACATCGTAAACACAAGGGCGTGTACACAAATACACGTATATATACGGTGCGTGTGTATAAGGTCTTATTTATTCCTCTCTGCGTGTGTGTGCTTCCGTACGAGAGAAGGACGTAGATGTTACAAGAAGGGACGAACCGAGGACGGACGGAAGCTGGGGAGACAGAGAGAGAGAGAGAGAGAGAAAAAGAAAGTATATATATATAAGGAGGAAATGCGCAAAATTCGCTTATAATACGGGGTTTTCCAAACTCTCGGGCAGCGAGTCGCTGTGGTAGTCGAGGGGTGGGGTTATAGACTTGCTAGAGATGGGAGAGAGAGAGAGAAAGCCTGAAGTCAGAGCTGGAGGAAAAAAACCCGCGTGTGTGTAGGGACAGGGGCACGTTGTGTGTACATATACGGTGTGGTCGTATTCACTATATGTTTTGATCCCGTTATTTTCGTTTTTTCCTCCTCTTTTCGGTTTTGTTGTTGTTGTATTTGAGGGGACGAGGGTCTCGTGTACGTTGGATATGCGTGAGTGTGTGTGCGTGTGTCTGTGGATTCTCCGCAGTGTATGTATATCGTACGAAATATTCATGCAGCATGCTCCGACAAACAGACACAGACCGACTCTCGTGCGCCATGCTTCCAGGGTAAATGTACCTTGGATATATCTGGTTGGTAGATTTCGCAGGTATTTGCGTGTGTTGAGGAATGTAAGTAATATTGTGGGTATGCGTGTGTGGGTATTAGACGCGTAATGTGTGCGTAACACACAAAATTGTAATTCTTTGTCTTGAGAAGTCTTCATCTTCCAGGTGAAGAGGCTTCTTTTAGATCTTATAAGATGTTGCATGAACTCTAACTATACATGATCATACTTGTTTATGCTTGTCAGTACGTAATTATGTACAGTGGTATCTTGAAAAATTCATTCATTGGTTTTGAACCTCTACATCAATTATATATAAAGAAATGGCTGAATATTTTAATAATTACGTATAAGCACATATTTATGCAAGATCGCTTAAAAATGGTTGTTATATTCTCTATATACAAGTATATTTAACTATATTTCATAATATTTTATCATACAGAAGCATTTGTGTTTATATCATATAATATATGATCGTATATGATCAAATTTTATAACATAATTAAATATGATTGTATACAATGATTATATACGATTATAATATATGAATATATATATAATCATGAATTATGATTTTTCATATTTATAAAATTGATTATATATAACTATTAAACCATTTTTATTTGAGTGATCATGTGTAATTAAGACATAATCGTACATTGAATTATATTGAAATTGATTGAACACAATTTGTTAATCAGGAACGTCCAAATTTTAGTAATCTAAGATGTATAAAATCGATGAAAAGTCATTGACAAAAAATGATCAGCAAAATAGTACAGATATTCAGATACAGAACACACAGACTACCACTAAACTATAAATCTTTGGATATAATGAGGAGCTATCCAACTAAACTAGACGATTGTTGTATTTACTCAAGAGACTAATGCAGCTAATCGCACTACAGACCGATGCGGCAGTTACACATCAATCCCCTCCCCCCTCCCTCCCAAACTAAGTGCTTGATATGACTAGTCATAACCCTTTGAGGGTGGCGCGCGCACGTGTGCACCGATGCGCCCCGCGCGTTACGCATACATGCATATTAAGCTGCACGCGCGCATATATGCGTAAGCGCGATATGGACTTTGCCGCGTGCGCCCGCGCGCGAGTTTCGGAACTTTAATGCGTGCTTTAATATGTGCAGATGTACGCCGGATGTCAACAGATGTAGGCGGTTCGTGCCTCGAGCTTGGCAACATCTCTCTCGCTCTGTCTTTCTCGTCGAGCAGATATGTTTCCCAAACTGCGTGCGAAAGATACGAGCTGTGTTTCGTGGGAAATTGTCGACGCGATCTCCGCGTGTTATTACGGCAAAATGCTCGGGGGAACGTAATTTAAGTTTTTGAAGTGCAGCGGGAAATTGCAATCTACTTGTAAGTTTCTTCGAAGAGTCGTAATGACGCGGTAACGGAACTTGTGCATTCTTGTTGTAAATAAGTTATTTTAACCTCTTGTTCTAAATGTTTATTGAAATAAGTACAAGTTTTAAACAAAAATATTGACAACATTCAATAAGATCGTTTAGAAAGAATTACTTAAAATAATAATCTTTTCAACAGGAATGTACAACATTTATTATTGTGGTATTATCAGCCTTCACACAAACTTTAATGTAGGTTGGTTTAATTTCTCGTCAATAATTCTTGAATAGAATTCTTGACTATAGTGTTAAATTTAGAGAAAAAAATGTATTTATAATGTATGCAAAACATTCAAATAAGATTATTTCAAATTATTAATCTATTAGACTATATTTTTATATTTTTAATCGACCGACTTCATCAATGTAAAAACTTTAAAGATATTAAAAAATGTTTGATGAATTTATTATTATTCAAAATTATTTGTGTATAAACTACCTACATCTGTTAGCATCTACACGCATAGAAGAAAAATATCCATAATTGCATTCATCATTCAGTAGATTTAATAAATTATTATCGATAAAATGTCTAACAGTTTAGAGTATCAATAATCAATAAAATAAATCAATAATAAAATCTTGATTGTACTAATTAAATATTGAGTTTTGTATGAAATCTTTATGTAGGTATATATGTATGAATCTGTTTGGAAAAGTGGAGCGCATGCGGTGAATTCCTATATATATTTTAGCAGTGCTTTCGATGCCTCCGCGCTTGCGTATACGTTTCTTTATGATCCCGCGGAAGTCGCAGTCGACGTCCCGGAGATTTTTCCCCTGAATAAAGCATTCGACTGCAGCGACGCGCATGCTAAAGTCGTGAGGAAGCCGAGAAGAGACTTTATGTAGGTGAAAAATCTCCGGGATTTAAAGAGAAGTATGCAGACGTCTTGCCCAAATCGCTTTCGGTTTGTTATATGAAGTGCTGAAAGCCTGAGGTATGAAATCATAGGATAAGTATAAACGATTTATTGTTAAATGTTTGGGTTTGTAATAAAAATATGATAAAAGTTTTTATTTATTGCTGCTTACGTAGGCACTGCTCAGAAATATAGTGTGGAATAAGTCCATTTTGAAAATATGGCTGACGTTTGTGGTAATTTAAAAACTCGCGATATAACGTATAATAATTTTGTTGCTTTAGTTATTGTTTTTAATAATTTACTACAATACACAACATTTTAAAAAGCGACTTATTTCACATCATTTCTAAATAATTTATATTTTTTATTCACCTATGTATTAGTTAATTGTTTCTGAAACTAAAATGTTTTGTTTTTAAATATAGTGCTATATCATGAAATATCAATTCGATTAAACGCAATACAAATTGAAATTGCAAGTAAAATCTCTTACCATATATTTTTACTTCCCTGCTTATGATTAATTACGATTTTTACCTTACTCCAAAAAGTGTATGCATAATATATATAACCAGATTAATAAATCGATAGAATGTTATAATAATTTTTTAACAGCTTCTCAGCGACATATTCTGTACTATCACATATTCATGAATCTGCTCATTCAATCATCGTTTAAAAATGTTACAATCTCCACATTTCTTTCTTTCTACCTAATTGGGGACTACACGATTTATATTAAATAAGGTTAAATTATTTTAAAAAGTTCAGTTACACGTTGTTTCCATTGATATTATAAACAGAAATAATAAAGGAATATTCGCAAAATAGATCATTTCTGCCTCCTAGCAAAATCCATGAAACCTGTACCATCAGTTAAAATGCTATTAAAGCCTCAATCAAAAGAAAATATAACTTCTATAGCAGGAAAGTTGAGAAAGGGTGGATATAGATAAAGTGTAGTTAAATTATATACAAGCCGTAACAAATGAATACCAAATACGCTTTCTTAGTATATCTTTATTTCATTTATTCGCCTTCTTCCAAAACTAAGACAATTTCTTTTAATTTAAAGAGTTACTTCCGCACTACACAAAGCTATAGATCTCGTAGGTTATTCTCAATCACAAAAGAAACTGCAATCCACGTGCATCCTCATCCTCCTTCACCGCACAATGCCTAATTCCAGCTACATAATGTTCCTCATCCTACCAACCCACCCTATACGCGCACTTTCCGTTACACTCCTAGAATGCCGCGAGCCCGAGAGCAAGAGCCACCGCGGCAACGAAGCGAGCAGTGGCGGAAAATCGCGTGTTGTGCGCATATCGGCCCGCCCGCCTCGGCGCCCGCGAACGCTTCGTCAACGTCGGTTATGCGCGAGGGCCTCGCTCGACGCGCGTGTTTACGCGTGTATATTTCTCGTAGGTTGGCTGCTGTTCCTTTTTCTCGCTGCGCTGGCGGAAAACGGATTTACTCTTTCTCTTTCTTTTTGGTTTGGACTTTTTGAGGAAGGGTGCGGAACGTTTATTTGACGGGTGCTGATAAGGCGTTTCGTCGGGTTTGAGAAGGATTTTTTGCTCGCGTAGGGGTTTGAGTAAAGTGAATTGGAGAATTTTTTGGGAATTTACGAAGGCTATAAATTTAAAATAAATGAAATATCATTGAAATTCCTGTTCCGAGTGAAATTCTTTATTTCGTCAAAAAATGGAATACCTATCTCTAAAGAGAAGGATTCGGCATTTTCAATAAGCGTGATTTTAGCCGATATATGTTAGTACTTGAATTATTGGAATTTATTAATTATTGGTTTATAAGAAATTCGAGAACAACTTCGTCTCATAGAGCACGGGCACTATCGCATTTTTGTCTCAACAAAAGAGAGAAATACTGGAAGTTTTCGATCTCTCAAAAGAATTCTCGAAATCGTAAGCATTTTGTGCGAATCTTCGAAGGTATTAAATTGCAATATCCTTATAATTTCTGTTTGAATCGAAATACTTTATATATCAAAGAATCGTTGTAATAACCAATTCTACGAAGAATGTCTCTCTAAAGTAGAGTACACAGCGTTCAGTCCACCAAACGGTATATCGAATCAATAAAGTTTTTAATAATGTATAATACATAAAACTACGTCTTTTAGCAAAGCATAATCATATTTTCGCACTCCGAAAGCCAAAAAAAAATCTCCAATCTCTCAAAAAGTATCCTCGAAAACGTCGCAAAAAAAGGGAGACCGTGTGCAAAAAGTATATCCCAAATCCCGTGAAATTGCGAACTCTCCCTATCTTCCCGGCCGAGAAAGACGAAGTCTTATACCCTGATAGAAGTGTAAGACGAGCTTCGAATTCTCGCGTCGCGCGGCAGACGCCGCGTGGCAGCTCCAACCTATACGCGCAGCCGAGAACAAAGCCCTCTTAGCCCTGCCCCCTCCTCGCGGCCCCTGTCTTCCTATTTATCTCTCCGTCGTCGAGGTCCGGCGACCTTTTTGTCCGCGCGCTCGCAGGATTTAAGCAGTGTTAAACGCCCGTGTATGTGTGCGTACGGTGAAGACGCGACGTGATGCTGCATATAGGTACCGCTTTTCGCGTGTCCTTGGGTGCTTCGATCTTCAATTGTCTGCTGTCTATTTGTTCGCGGTTCATTGTTCGCGGGTGTGGATTCTTTGCGGGGATGCCCTTGATAGAAAATTATATCGGCGGGGTCTGAAGAAAAAATGATTTTGGAATATATTTTGTATTCTAGTTACGATATTCTATTGTATATTCTGTGCAATAAATGCACATTTTAAGAAAAAAGTGAACAGCCTGCTAGGACAAATATGATTAGTTTGGGCTTCAAAAATGTTAAAAAGCGTTGGCAGGTTTATTAAAAAAAGAAGTCGCATGCAAAATGGAATATGCAACGAAATGCTAAGTTCAAAGATGTGTCCTTAGAGATATCTAAAATATAAAGAAAATATTTATGATACAGATTTTCTGATTCATAACCAAAATAAAATAAAGTTATATCGTTTAGATCGTAAAAAATACAACAAAGTTTATTTATAAGTTGCTTTATGATCTAAATAGTAAAGCTTTTTTGTTACTTTCTTTTTATTTTCGTCTTGAGAAAATATGGGCACCAGAAATTTCTTTACTTTATATTTTGAAACATGTATGTTTAATGGTAAAACTAGAATTTTAAAATTTTTAATTAATAAAAATGGATACTTTTGAATCTAGCAATTCATTTTATTCTTAACTTTCACGAATATAAAATGATATTTGAAGATAAAAGAAAACAGAAGAATACAACTGCTTATAAGTGACTTTAACCGTGTCTTATTAACTTAAGAATTATATCTTACACAATAATACCATTATTTTCTAATAATACCTATTTATCGCATTATTTCCAATAAAATATATATCGATCGAAGCACTCTTCGCTCTTCCTATTTCAAAAAGCAAGCACATAATAATTCACCGAGCGATGCCATACATTACTACATACCCTCCAACGCAAAAAGAAAAACAACGAAAACCACGCCCAATTACTAGAAAATTCTTCCCGTCCGCTCGTTGCACTCCCCCAACCCATGATCCACATTTTCCCGTTGTCTCTGTACGTCTGTGTACCTGCACAACAAGCAGCCGCCCTCTTTCCTCTCTTTTTATCCCTCCTCGTCGTCGTAGTATCGTCTCATCCTCCTCAGGCGCGCGGCGCGGATCTAAAAGACAAAGGGAGAGAGAGAGAGAAAGAGAACCAAGCGCACGACTACGACGAGCTTACGTGTCCTTGAGGCACGATCTCGCCAAGCGCGATTAAGCCGCGCGATAACGCTCCGCAACGTCTTTTCCTCTTTCTCCCGTGTATTTTTTTTTTCTGTGTGCACTCTTTACGTCGGTGTTTCTCGACGCTTCGTTTTTCTTTTTCAACGTTTCTCGTACTTCCCTTCTTTCTTTCTTTCTTCCTTCTTTTTTGCGCTATCAAGACGTACGTGGTGTACACAGGTATACGCGGGAAAGTTGTCTTTCGTCGCTCTGCATCAGCGGCTAATGCACGAGTGTACAGTGCAGTACAGCCGAGAGGAGGGTTTGTGTGCGTGGAGGGAGAATCTTTCCCGGAGTATACCGAGTGATATAACGAGCGCGCCCGAAGTATGTTTGACGTCCTTTGAGGGTTACGCCGACGACGGAAGCAATTTCCCTTTGACATTATAGTCATCGACCTTCTTGTGCGAGGCTTTTATGCGCGGGGCTTCTTTGGCTTTTTTGCTCGCGGCTTTGTTGATACAGAGACGGCGACGGTTATGGTTTAGTGGGGCCGTTGAGATTTTGATGGATTATAGCTTTGCCGCTGAGTGTTTTGCTTTTCCAGGAAATGGCAGCTTCTCTTAACCAGGAAGCTGAGTATGTGTAACCAAAACTGTTGCTGGATACTTGATTGGAATTTTATTCTTTTCTTTTATTCAGATTGTACTTTTAATGATCAATTACGTAATACTTCGTAGTAGAGAAAAGATTAGTGCGTCTTAAATCAATATTTATTTTAGTGGTGATTTGAACCTAGCTTTGCTGTGTTAAAATAATTATTTTGTTACACATTTTGTAATTGTTATATTATATTATGCCAAACTTGTTACACTTATCAAATAAAAATAAATAAATAAATTAAATTGTCGATGAAGCATGAAGTTTTTATTAAAATGATGTTTTTTTTACATTTGCAATATCTATAGTAAACAATTTTTCTAGAAAACGTAATTATTAAAAGCCACATTATAAAACTAAATAGTAAAGCCTGTGTGCATTTACTTTTCATATCATGGTTTAATAAAAAAATTTCAGTTCCGCTTATACCCTTGAGGTACTTTTGCGCGCAGTGCGTGCAGCCAGAAAGAAAGACTGTGATTTTTCGGGATTTTCCTTTCTTTTTATAGGCAGCGCAAAACTGCTCGCGGCGTCTCATTGTTCTAGCGAATAAATAATTTGCGGCCGGGAAAAACAAGGTTTTATTACTCGATTTTTTACCGCCTTTGTCGATGCCGCCACCGAATCCGTCTATTTATTCATGAGATGCCTACTGCGAAAGCTGCTAGAGGTCATAATGTAAAAAAACTTTGTGGTTTGTACGTGACATTTACACGTACAAACCACATGGTATGTTATAACTGCTTTTTCATATTCAATATATTCATCAAATTTTAATTTCTCACAAATAATTCAATTATATATATATATATATATATATATATATATATATATATATATATATATATATATATATATATATATATATATATATATATATATAACGATTTAAATTAAAATGCATGATGAGTTTATATGTAATTGAATAAAAGTACAAATATTTTAATTTACTTTGAAGTAATTTATTCATGATAATTTACAAGATATTTCAATAATCAATTGTAATTTTAGGTACTGTTCGTTTGAATTATCAATTTGGTTATAAATATTCAGTGACGTTTTTGGAAATACTTGTTCAGTTTCGTAATTGAAAATTCAATAAGAAATCAATTTGGATATGGCTAGAATACAACATTGAGCAATTTGAAACAACTTTTCCAAATAATTCAACGTAGTAACTTAGAATTTTATTCAAAATTTTGTCAAATATACTGAATTTTCTACATGAATATCCTAAAACTGCATATCGATTCGTACAGGATTTTTCATCGCAACTTTCCGTTTATCTCTGCAGCCTCCGTATATCGCAATACCACGACTAGGACGACTAAATATTGACTTTAGCCCCGGTACTACTGCGTTCGGCGAAACGTCTCTCTTCTTTGCGTCTCCCAGTATAAAACACGAGAATCGCCTATAATTTATTTGAAGCCGAGCTTCGCGTGACAAGAAATGAGAGAGGACGTAAATAAACGCAAGCTTTGAACTATCCGATAAACGATGTGTACATGCTATGCTGATATGTTTGAGTGCGTGTAGGGATTCACCGATGCGAAAAACTACTCGACCTTCCTTTGACCTTTACGAGTACTGTTTTCCAAATTACGACCCCTTGATTTTCGTTTATTTATGTACGAATATATGCACGATTGACTTTACGCTAGTACTCACGCATATAGAATCATGTCTACAAATAATAAATTTTAACAACGTACACCGAGAGAAAGTATTGTAACTGATGTAATATAACTATACAGAAAGTCATTGCTCTAGTGATATGAGAATTGCAAAATTAAAAAATCATAATTGCAGGTCTTCCTGGTCATTTAATATTGGCACAATTAAACTCTTATATTTTACTTTAGTAAGTTCAATATAAAACGTCACGAGTACTTAAAAGTTAAAGGTTTCTGGTTTAAAAGATTATTTGTAGTTCTATGACCACGATTATTCTGCTGTCTTATGGTAAATTTAATATCTCTAGTGTTAAATCTCTGCATTCTTACATTCATGTTATTAATATTATTTAATAATTTTGTAAATAATCAGAAAAGTTTTAATTATACTACAAACGAAATAATTATCTTTTGGAATTATTAGCCAAAAGTATACTTTGAGTAACATCAGTAAATGCTCAGTAAGTTGTTTTATTAATTAATTGTTTGTATAAATAATTTTATATTTTTAAAATGTATACATTATTTGAAGTTATTTAACGTTATACGGGAGAACGGGGTCAAACCAATCACTTAATTATGAGAAATATTAAGTTTATTGAAAGGTGAAAATATTTTTATATTCTTTAGAATGTATCTTTCAATTTAATAAATGCTAAAACTCAAACATATAAAAGATTTGTATAAAGATATTTACATCGATAAGTTTTAGCTATCTTTCTTATAAGAAAAGTTTATACTAAAACCATTTTTACAGTTATTCAATTTAATTATTGGAGGTTTTAAATACGAGACAAGAAACATATCGGATTTAGACTTTCAAATTTAATTTTTTTTATTAGCTTAGTGATATTTATTATTTTTTAAATGAATTTTGAAATTGTTTAATGAAATGGGGTCATTTCGATCAGTGTGTATTTAAATGTGGGAAGTGCAAAAAGAGGTTAGGGTTACCGTATATTTTCATGAGGCGATGAAACGTTTATAAATGCCCTTTTTTCCTTTATCAGTGCAAAATAGTGTCTTGAATATTAAAATCTAACATTACGATCATGAGAAATATGAATTTAAGGGAAATTTAACTTTGTTGTATGTATTTTCTAACTGATCTGAAGTGATCCGCCTTGTACGATTACCGTTGAAAAAACGATTTTTTTATTCTAATAAAAAAAATACGAGATTTATGTATTTCTATCAGTTAACACTATTAAAATTGAAAAGACGAAGGTTTGAACTTATTCTTAAACGTATAAAAATCAAAGAAATGCTAATATATTTTTCTATTTCTAACAAGTTGTCCTTGAGTGATCGGCATGACCCTGTTCTACCCTACAGCATATTAAATTTGTGTCTGAATGAGATTTTATACTTTAGTTTAAAAAAAGCGATAAATATTTCCACAAAAATATCTTATCAGGCACATTTGACGATTTCTACATTACAACACATTACGAGATAGCTTCCTCACTGTACATCTACACCCTCTCACGCTAACATACCTTTACCATATACTCTCATACACACAGACCAACGAAACTCAAAGACCCGTAGACACGCAGATAGACGCGCGCGCGCGAGATATATATATATAGAGAGAGATAGAGAGACTAAGTGCACGTACACAACATAACTTGCTGCGCGCGGCCATCCACATCCGGAGCAGACGCGGACGACGTTCGTTGTCCTCGACAGACGGCGTCGTCGTGTGTTGTAGCTGTATGCCGTACGTACCGCTGGTGGCTCCGAGCCCTAGAGTCCCTGCAAGTAATGTCGCTCTTCGCGGTGATACTTCGCTCGCGGTGCAGGGCTGAAGTATATACACGCGCGGCAACGAGTGCGCCGACGATGCGCCTGACTTTAAGCTATTGTTGAAGAATTTTAGGGCGCGGAAAAAGCTCGCGCACGCGAGAGAATTATCGTGTTTTTGCGCTGTTATGGAACGGGGCTTAGAGCTACGCTGCACTGAGAAAGATGAAAAGTATCTCTTACTAGGGACTTCTGGATTTTCAGTTCGAAATCGGTACAGCTGAGTTTTTATAGGTCATGGGTATTGTAATGGTACTTATTAATTACTATTTTAACTCGATACGAAAAGTTGAGAATTAAAAGTATAAAAAATTTCAGCTTCAAGTTGCTGGAATGAATAGTTATTTTACTGCAATCATTTATATAGCATTAGAAATTTAAATAAACACACGTATTCTACTAAAAAATCTGGTAAATCCAAATGTATTGTGCGTTACTTGAGTATTGAACAAGTATGTTGGTATATAATTTATTTTCAGTGTTTTATTTATTCTCAGTGTTGTAAATGTGCTTTATAGAATAATATTAATTTGTAAAGATTTCATTATAAAATTCAAATAATTCTGCTATTTACTTCCAACAATGAATTTCTTATCCAAATTAATAATATTAAGTTTTTTTTTGTTGAATATTTGCAAAACTAAGAAATATATTACGCTCTTATTTATTTCAAAACAATTTATTTTCCAAGAAAATTTCGACATTTAATTTAATTTTCTCTTTGTTATTACAGTTGTCATCGATTGTTTTTCTTATTGACATACGAATAAAATACGATTAGATCAAAAAATAACATTTTCTCATCAGAAAACAAATCTTTCAACCGTATAATACCCAAAGTAACACTTCGAAATCTGTCCAACCATGTTAAGACTGACAAGTATCCTAATTTGCGCATTACGTAATCCGTTCGTCTTTCTCGCATTGAAATCACCGTACACGCGGATGCAGCGGCAACGACGAGGGAAGGGGAGAAGGAAGGGGGGGGGGGGGGGGAAGGGCCTCGACGATTACACCCCCGTTCGGAGAAACTACCACCGTCGCCGACGTCGTCGCGTCTAGGAGACAGCGACTAACGAGCGCGAAATTTTCTCTGTTTAGCGACTAATGAGTTATAGCGTTAACGAGTTCGCGAAAATTGCATCCTGTGTGTATGTATGAACGTATGTCTACGTGTGTGTGTGTACGAATGTGTATGTGTGTGTATGTGCGTCATGTACTTACACGTACGAGATACTCGCAATTTTTTTTCTGCTGCTTTTTTCTGAAGAGCGTTGTGTAAGGGATGGAACGTAGGCTGCGAGAGGAGAGAGAGATTGGACTAGGCTCGGAGGGGTCAAGGACTGTTTGTACGACTGTTGTTGCGCAGGAGTGTGCGTAATTAGAATGTACGTATGCGAGGATTGAATGCCTTTTTTTTTGTTGATGGGGGGGAGCGCACTCCTATTGTGCGACGTTTTCATAAGGATGTTTTGAGATGTCCGCCTTTGCCCTGCGTTTATAATTAGGAAGGGAGTAATTAAAAGCGAATGCGCGCTGCGGGGTTTTGTAGTTTACTGTTGCTAGCTGCAGTGATGGAAAATGTACTGTATGCATGAAGTATGGACAATAATAAAGATGTTTTTGTTATTTTTGCGGTTTAAAAATTAAAGTGCTCTACTTGTGAGTATCGTAGATTTTGTGTGAGACTTTTGAAGCTTAAAACATTTAACAGTTTTACTTTATGTACGCTTTAAAATAAGATTTTTTAAGAATTTATACATAAACAAATTGAATGAATAACAAACAGTACATTTTAATGTAATTCTTCCATAAAGGAATGGAATATTTAGGAGCTTTTAAGGGCTTCAAATTTTCAATATCAATATTACTTATGAAACTTGTTAAAGGTATTATTAAATTGTTTGTGCAAAAAATAATGTTAATTTGGGAACGAGACAATTTGTACTGACTTATGTATAATTCAACCTTTTAATACACGTTATACCCTCTGTATTCAGATGATATTATAAAGTAACTGTTTTTAACTTTTAGTAGTTTAATAGTATCTTTAGATATTATGTTTCCTAATGACGGCAAATATAAATTACAAGAGCCATCGTTAGACTTTGTAAGTTTTTCTTCATTTTAATGTTAGTATAACCTGCTCTAAAATTTTGCAAAAGTTATTAATCAGACCCCATGAAATATACATTAATTTCTAAAGTATAGCTAATCTTTGATACCACGGAAGAACCAGCTCAAATTGCTATAAGCCCTCTAAGATAACCTTTGATTTTTGATCAACCAAACCTCGAATAACTCTTCCATCCGACATCCCCATAAACCTGCCTCCATCCATGTCATTCCATGAAAAAGCCAACCTCCCCCACCTCCATCCCAATTATTAAACCAAACGCCGGGGCGCTCGGATCACCCGTAAATCAGCCTCGTGCTATATAACAGCAGTCGATCGTGCTTCCGCATTGTCGGTGCAGGCTGCCGGTGAAAAATCGCCCGCGCTCGAAAAATTCGCACGCACGCGCCCGGCTTAAATCTCCGTCCGCGCGTATATAGTATAGTCCCGCGTATATAAGATGGGCTACGCGCAGCCGCAGTTAATGGCCATGTAAACGCCGCTGTTTTTTGGTACGTGAGCTGGGGTACACGAGGGTTACGGCGCGTTACCGGACGGTTCTCGGGAGATATATGGAGGCTGGTTGCGGTAAATGGTGGAGCTGGGTTTGTTTTTTCATGAGGATGGTTTTGTATAGTTCGAGGTGGGTAGGTTTTTGTAGTTGGAGTTTAGGGTGTAGCGATCACGTTTTTAAGGTTTACATGTGATTTTAGTTATTGACGATTACTATCTCTGTAAAAATGAAACGGTTAAAATAAACCGGTGGATTTGAATTATATGTTACTATTTGAATTATAAATATTTAAATTTCACGCTGGAATGCTCGAATGTCCGATGAATAAAACAAGATATTATTTAATTTAGTCAACTTGTAATTATGTGATTAGAGTACACCTATCTAACATGTTGGGATTTAAATTATCGTATATTTTTGTTACTCCATTGTTTGCACCAACTTTGAGGTTATAATAGAATTATTACATTAAATTATTACAACATATTTCGAATCATCGATTTCCTTTATTTTCAATACTATTAAGGTAAAATTATCATTT
Source organism: Gastracanthus pulcherrimus (assembly GCA_949152435.1). NCBI lineage: Eukaryota > Metazoa > Arthropoda > Insecta > Hymenoptera > Pteromalidae > Gastracanthus > Gastracanthus pulcherrimus. The sequence goes on from OX424572.1 coordinate 198,364,136, forward strand.
TTATGGCATTAAAATTGAGGTTGCAGTTTTATAAAAATATTTCAGCATCAATTACAACCTACAAAACAACCTCAAAACCGATACAAAGCCAAAAGAAAAACTTTTCTAATCGTAACGCATAAGATAGGTATTGTAAAAAAGAAAATCAATTTTCCATTGCAAATCTATGAAATAACTTCCCCCAACAATCACTAACAACTCTCCCTATCTCGTCACAACAATTAAATCATTTCAATAAGACCCGCAGCGCAAAAAAGCCGATTAGACAAGCCAGCAAATACCATCCTCGCGCTCTTAACAGTCTCCCACTCTCCCTCGCAAAAGCCGTTGAGCCCTCTCTCTCTCTTTCTCTCGCTCTATCTCTCTTCCACTATTGCTGCAGGCATGTCTGTGCCATAACTCAGGGAGGCGCGCTCTCGCGCATCCTCATCCTCGTCGTCGAGCTGCTGTAGCTGTAGCTGCAGCTCCAGCTCCAGAGAGCGAGAGAGAGAGAGAGCGAGAGAAGGGCGGAGGGGGTCATCGCTTGGCCCGCTTGGCGCCACTCCAGCTGCGCACTGCGGCCCTGTCGCTGCGAGCCGGGAAAAGCTCCTCCAGACAGGGAGAAAGAGAGAGAGAGAGAGGGAGAGAGAAATAGGAGGCTGTGTATTATCATATTCCCTTGAATGGCCCGCGCGTATATATATATATATATACCGTTCCTTCGGTGTTTTTCTTTTTCGGGTGGAAGAGAGAACGCTGATGTGTGTGGTTGCAGCGGGGCTGGAGGATGCTGCTGCATTCGAATTGTCGCGCTGGGTTTGATTCGATCAAGCCGTGGATACGGATACGTGAAACGTTTGCGAATGGTGGGGTGTGGGATTTTTTGAATTCGGGATTTGAGAGCGTTTATTCTGTAAGGTTTTCTGGGGGCGTGAGAAGAGGACTGATCTGAAAGTCGAGACTTTAATAAAAGCTCTGTAAGCGTTACGTACATCTATTGTATGTAAGTAGATACGATTTTAAGTAGAAAATGAGGTATATAGTCAGACCGGGAATTCGTTTATTAAGCCCAAGTTATGTACTTTGATTTACAAATTAATTTTTTAACCCTTTGATTCCCAGTGTTACGGAGATAAACTGTAAACATTTGTGTTACTTAATGAATAATAATTATATAATTTATAAATGGTGTGAATAAGTTGTATTTGATATAAAAAATAAGACCAAACCAAAAGATACATTCTAATTCGGCAACTTAGAGACATTAATATTTTAATCATAAATTTTTTAGAGTTCTATAAAAAATAAATCTGAATTTATAACTAATATTTTTTTTGTATTTTTGTCTTAAAAAATTTTTTTTTATATAACAATACGAAATGGAAATTTTTTTAATCTATTTTCACATTTTATACAAATGGAAAAATTAGAAATCAAAGGGTTAAGTAGAAAGTTTCGAACCTAGTAAAATATAGCAAATAAAATGCTGGATTATTATTAAAGTGCGAATAAAATACTTCATTTTTCAATTTAACGATTGAACTAAAATACAGATTTTAAATTTTATTGCATTATATTTTGTTTTGTATAAATAATTCTTGAAGCATAACTTTAGATTCTATTAATTATTTGTTAATTATTAATAATCATTCTTGATATTAAAAGAATCAACTATCACACATACGATTAGCCTTCCGAAATAATTCGTATAGTATATAGCCAATTCCATGCAAAAACACACCGACAAAGTCTCCACAACAAAAACCATTTGATAACTTCCCTCTCCCATCAAAATCACCCTTAACTTCCATCACTCAATCCCTTTCTCCAAATCAGCCAGTCCTCTCCTACGCCTAATCCCGTCGTCGTCCCTGCATACATTAACCCCCTGCACACCGCTAACCTATCGACCCGCCCACGTGGTGTCCCACAGGGTCAGTTACATCCTCGAAACGTGAGCCACTGAAGGTGAAGTGGTCGGCTCTCCTATCGAGAAGCAGCATGGCCAACCCCGGCGCCGGTACCGATAAACTATTTATTCTGCCCGTCAGCGCTGGACGTGTGTCAGCGCTTTTTGCGCCTCCCCTCCCTACTCTCGTAGCCGGACTGCATCGTAACGTGTGCGTGTGGATCCACGCGACCAAGTCGACGACCTCGCGCGTGCGATCCTGAATAAGTTAACGGACGCATTGAAAGGAGAAGAGGTTAATTTTTCTTTCCCGCTCGAGATGCTCTCGACGGGTGCGTTGAGCTGAGAATTGATAGGATTGTGCGGCTGAGGGATGATGCTTTTGACCGGGAGATTGAATATGCGTTTGGAAGATTTTGTGCTCGATGGGTTGTGGCGATGTTTGAGGTTTTCATTGATGGAGAGTTGAGCGATGGGAAATTTTGGATGTGGATTCAGTTGGGAATGACGATTATTTTAGAGTTTTTTTTACGGTGGTGCGAACGCTAATTCACATTCAAATTTCCCGCTGCAAGTATTATCAATCGATAGTTGAATATAATTCAATTTATTAAGTGAATTATACGAGTGTAGAACATTATTATCTTACTATACGAACATATCAACCATTTATGTAAGCAATTTCAAGTAAATATTTTAATAGTTCAAAGAGTGTCATTTGAATGATTATAGAAATTCGGTCAAGAGATTTTATTCGAATGACAGTCGAAGTAGCATTAACGTATTTATTTGAAACTTAAAAAATGCATTATTATAATAAAAGAAACGAAAGAATATTTTAATTTAGCACAATTTAATGTACATACGTTTAATGGACAAATTTTGTGTGAAAAGTTATCATTAATCAAAAAGAAAATACAATGCCTAAAAGATGTATAATCAAGTTGAACTAAAAACAAAATGATTAGGATTGTGTTCTGCCACTCCTCGTATATAATGTATCAAGCAAGAAAACAATTTCTCAATATTCATCTCGTAAAGTTGTATCCTCGTATTTGCGTATCAAATATATCTTAAAATTCCTTAATTATTCTACCAAAACATTATAACTCAACTGCTACATTTACATATCCAGCCGACAAAAACTTTCCAAAAACGCGAATTAATTCCAAACCCTTGCGAGAGCTAAAACCCGTCGGAAATTTATGCGCGAGCGTATCGCGTGCAATTTTTGTCCTAACAATGCTGCGCGCCACTCGCTTTATCTCCCCGGCTCCGCCTCCTCGCAGCAGCCCGGGATCCTCGCGACGGCGAAGTAAACGCAGCAGTTAAACGCCGAGTACTAAGGAGAGAGAGAAGTATATCGCTACGACCCGTATGTAGTGCTCTCTTTTTCGGGGGTGCAGTGTAAGTGACTCTGCTGTTGCGAGAGAGATCTTTCAAGGTGGTTATATATGTAGCGTTACAAAGTAGTTTAGGAGTTAATTTTATTCTAAATCACTGTGTAATAGAATTATTTGTACTTCAAATAGTGATTTATATAACATTGTAGTATAGAACTTATAAAAATAATACGAGCTTCTGAAAAGGAATTGAAATCGAATCATAATATAAATTATTTCAAATGAAATAATGTAATAAATAAAAATAGTTAATATTAATTTTGATAAATAATGCTCAGAATTTATAATGTTACGATGTAAAATTAACAACTATTAATATCATATTTTCACTGATAGATATATCGGATAACATTAGAGACATTTTACGAAAATTTATAATTTATATGTAAAAATGCATCTTTACTTCACATTTAGCATGTACATTTCTTAAATAATATAAATTAAGCATTAAAAATTCAAAGATGAATATTTCAGCTTAGCAAAGGTGCAGCTCTTTCAAATCGTAAACGGTTGAACCGTACAAGTGTAATGTTTTTACAAAGACACAATACAAAATTTAAAAGATTTCTAAGAAACTTAAATTTTGCTACAACAACCACTTTGAAAGAATCGCGCAAGTCGCTGCACACAACCCAAGAGAATGTAAAAGAGAAAGAAAGAGGTGGAAGGATCGTTAAGTCGGTTTAAAGAGCGTTGTTCAAAAGGAAGACGTCCCTTAATGGGCTTCCTCCCCTCTCCTTCCCATCTTTTCTTTCTCTCCTGGACGAGAGAGGGAGAGGGATGGGACATCAAAGGAGAAAAGAAAGCTGCGAGAGGAAAATTTTGCACGCGCGAAGGAGCGAGCTCGCGTGGACGGATGTAAGCCGAGAAATGCGCGAGAGGTCGCGTCCCTGCATAATCCTGAATGCCACGAGAGGAACGCGAGAAGCATGGAGGCTTCCTTCTTGGCTTTTCTTTTTGCTTTTTGTGTAGGGATGGAGGTGAAATTTTTTGCGCACTGTTTGTTTTATAGGATTTGGCGAGGACGAATGCGTGAGTAAGCATATGTGTAAGGCGATGGTGGAGAATCTTGGGATTGTTAAATGGGACTTTTCTTATATGAGTCAAGTGAGCATACTTTTTATTAGAGAATGTTAAGGTATTATGACTTTTGAACGTAGTAATAATAATTTTCCCTGGTTTTGTGATTTTTGGATATTTGTTATAGTTACTATAAATAAATAATGATATAAGTTGGAAATGCAATTGATTTAATTTTTTACACGCTTCAAGGAATACAACTTTTAAAAAAGAAATTCTAATACAATTGTCTGCAATAAAGAAGTATTCAACTCATCGTAAAATATGTATGTCAACTTCTGTACATAATTTAGTTTTAAAATTCTGTGAAAATTACTTTAAAAAAGATGTATACAAAATTTTTGTCTCATTTTATTTATTAGTAAACATTGTGAACATTCTACTTAGTCACATATTGTTTTTAAACTACAAATGGTATTTAAATAAAATCGTATTTTTGATAGTATCGCGATGGTCTAATCCCTCGAGTATAAAATAACGTATTATTCTATTGTTTCTTTATTTTTAAATTTTTTAAACGCGTTTTGCTCTTATAAAAGTAGAAACCACTGTAACTTTTATGACGAACCAAAGTGTCAGCATCTCTCCGAAAAGCTTACACGGCGATGATTTTGTCAGTATTTTTTATGACCTCCTGATACAGTGTTTTTCCGCGAATGAAGTAAGAAAAAAGCGGCGGCGAAGGAGAGAAGGTTAAGATAAAGAAGGTTCTGCGCGAGGGAGCATAAAATAGCAGAGCACCGCGAGAGAAGCAAAGAGGGGCAGAGAAAAAAAAAAGAAATGACCGAGTGATCGATGGCCCTCGCGCTGTTTTTGGCTCGACTTTGGGAAACTTTCTATACTCTCCCTTATGTGTATGTGTGCGTATGCGTGAATTTGTATGTGCGTGCGTATCGTCGCGATTAACCCCCCAGAATATATATATACTCGTACTTTCGCGGGGCGGATTCGTTTTTATGGTTTACTAGGTCTGCGCCAGGGCTTAGGCGCGAACATTATACCGAACGTTGTTTATTATATCGCGCGCGGGAGAGACCGAAATAGAGTTTCGGATTGTATTAGAGTCAATGATGTGTTCTTTGAATTTAGCCGTGTATTTTTTGCCGCGTGGGAATACGTAATATGAAAATTGCTGAGATGTAGGACGATTGTGTTGAAGAAAGTTTGTTTGGGTGCCATTCAGAAAAGAAGTCGTTTCTTTTGTTCAGTAAAAATAATTAGTGCCAAGACGTCATTGTTTGAGACGTTGTTTTGACATATATACATAAGTAAAATATACAAAGCTAGTACATACTAATGACTTATACTATAAAATTTAATAATTCTTTTATAATATTAATATTTTAGTTTTCAGTCTTGAGATTATTCAACGTAACTTATTGTCTATAATGATATAATGCTAAAGAAACTACAATTTTTTTGTTTTAATATTGCCTACTATTTTCCTAAATTTGGCGCCTAATGTGGGGCTCAATATTCTCATTATTATTATTATTCTCGGAAAGAAATAATACGAGTATAATAAATGATTAAAAATGTGCATACCTTTTTGGAGTTGGTAACTTCTTGGAGTAAAGTTTCTAGTTTTTCATACATAGTATTTTCATTGCTGCATTGAGTAGCAGTTTCATCTATCAACTTTAATGTTGATTAATATTAAGGGAAAGCAGAGTGGATATTCGAGTTTAATGGATTGGAAATTCCAGGGGCTATATATCTTCAGTCTGTAAGATGCAATGGATTGCGAAGAAAAACTTTTGAAGACATAACGTAGCTGTTTCTTCGTAAATTATAAATTGACCATAATATTTTTTTTATAATTATTAATTCTATTATTTATTAATAATATAAAACTTTTTATATGAAAAATTACTAAATAAAATCGAACACTATTGTGTCCTACTAAAGTATCCTATCCGTGTTAAATAATCTATATTCAATTTATTACATGTAAGTTTAAGATTTTTCTATTTGTCTAAAAGATACAGCTTGATCTAAGTTAAAGCAAAGCCTTTTAAGAGCTCTAGATTTAATCGAATTGGCATTAGACGTTTATTATAGTTTTAACTCTCAACTACAATATTTAAATGTAAACATTTACTTGATAGATTGTTTAGAAAATTCCACTCAATAAAGTTATATTGTATTTGCAATGTATTCTTAAAATAAAATTTAACAGTTATTACTTCCTTCACTTTTCACGTAGCATTTTATAGCTCTTTTTACTGCTATACTCTCGATAATCCCATCAAATCCAATTAAATTCACGTGCACCGTACATGCCACAAATTTAACAAGTGCGGATACTCTCGCGTTATATATATGGTCTGGCATTCCAAGAAAGTGATTCGGGCTCGACGCTTTCGCTTGGTACGCACGTACCTCATAAAAATAAAGAAGTAACCTTTTCCTCGGCGTATATACGTATACTTACGTACATAATACATATATACAACGTTACGTTCGACTTTCAAACCTTTCGCGATATGTATATATCCGAGAGATCGTCGGAGGCATTATGCGCGCAAGCGGTTCACTCGCTCCTTATATACGTATTTTTTTTCTTTTTGTTCAGGCATTACCTACAAAAGCATCTCTAGCAGTTGAAAGCGAGCAAGCGTGTACATATATATATATATATATATATATATATATATATATATATATATATATTTTTATATATCTTTGTATATATAAATTCCTTTGGTAGGCTATATAGCGCTGGCAATAATATTAATAATAATAGCAATATCTCTCGGTGGGCCGTATCTTTTATTTTCCAAGATAAAAATAAAGCAATGCTAGTAGCACACGCACACACATAAGAAGATACAAAAAAAAATAAATATAAAAAGGTGACACACAAGAAAGAAGATATATATATATATATATATATATAAATAAATATATATATATATATATATATATATATATATATATATATATATATATATATATATATATATATATATATATATATATATATATATATATATATATTTATTTAATATATATATATATATATATATATATATATATATATATATATATATATATATATATATATATATATATATATATATATATATATATATATATATATTATGATCATTCTGAAGCACGCGCATGACATGACGTGACATATGAGAAAGAGACAACGTGGCGCAGCTGCGGCCAGAAGCGCACTGCACACACTGACAATGATATCGACAATGGCTTTCATTTTGCACATTTTCGTAACTTATCTTTGGTTTTTCATTTCATTTTTAACAAAAAAATTTTGTTTCTTTTTTTGAATACCAATTGATTTGTCTGTCAGACTGTTCATATATGCGTCTGATAGCGTTACTTCGATTTTTGCTTTTTTGCTTTTGGTTTTTTGTCAATATTCGGAAAATATAGGTTCATCCCGCGATTTTCCGTAAAATTTCTCCTTTGCCTTTGTTTCCTTTCTCCAATCTTCAGGATCGTTCAGGATCGGGATAGGATTCGGTTTCAAATGGCAGACAGTCACGATTATTAAAAAAGGCTTTAATTACGTAAAATTAGCAATTATAATTTATATACAATTTGTTTTGTTAGTGTAAGTGCTTTTTATAATAGAAAGTAAATATCAGATACTATTATAGTGTACATTTATAGTAAGTTCATAAAATTTTATTATTTGCTAACTTTCAACACTGTATTCCTGTTTACCTTTGTTATGAATGTGTTTAAAATGAATGTTTTGAAGTAAATTGTGTAATAAATTATAAATCAAGTCAAGTAACATTTCTTTATATTACAATGTAACCATTTGGTTATAATCATAGAAAAAACGACTTACCTAAGTCTTTCTTCGGTCAATGTGGATTTAATACGTTTATAAATATGCATAAATACAAATATTTACAATTATTCTTACAAGTTCATGTCAAACTGTAATCATATATCTATTTATTTCAAGACAAACATTTTTTGTTAGCCTTTCAAGCAAATTTTGTGTACTAAATATATTTTATAGAAGTATTTGTAATATTTCAAATAAAATTACAGGGAATTGTTATGACACAGTATAGAGCTTTTTATGAATGTGGGGAAAATCAATGCAGCTTAAATAGACTTCCTAATATAAGGTATAAATATTTTACATCCCAGAACGTCATCATACATAATGAACAAGCCTGTACATAATAAATATACACGAGCATAGCATATATTCAGAAGCTGAAATTTTAAAGCAGAAAATCGCAACTGCCTGCAATCTTCCCTCCGAAGCGGTATAAAAATGGAATGCGGAAGTATATATAATATAGGGAGAGAGAGATATAGTAAAAGGGGGGAGTTTTGAATAAAAAAAATATATGCGAATCGCGCGAGTCACGTTCCAGGTGACAGTGTCGACTTGATTTGGTTTCCGCACAGGGCTCAACACCTGGGGTCCAGTCTCGTACATTCAGCCTTAAAATACGTATATATGTATATATAAAGGGTACACTGAGAGAGAGAGAGCGAGAGAGAGAGAGAGTCGACGACGACGCAGAGAGACCGAGTCGAATAAGAGACTTGCCAAGAGTACCCGTGATAAGGAATATATTGCGAGACGAAGCAAGAATTACGAGAAATGCAGACAAACGTCGCATGTAATATTGATCGTGCGTAAAAAGTAAAATATTATGAAGATACTTCAGTAGTGGATCATTTACGAGCATAGCATTGTTTGTAAAGATAATCCACTCTTTTAAGAAAACAATTTAGTATACAGCAACAAAGTATACCTCTAAAACTTAAATAGACTATCAATAATGCAATTAAAAATTATGCTGTATGTAGCTCTGTTGGCTCGAGTATCTGCACAAGGTCATATATTTTAACTTCATTTCTTTTTTAAAAAGGAACAAAGAAGAATGAAGTTACATACAAAAAAGAGTTCAAGAAGCCAAAGAGAGATAAGAAGAAAATGAAAAAAAAAACGAAAAGACTTTACCTTCCAACTTTTGTAAATAAAGACAGTCGAAATGATCGCGAGTCCTTCGCTTGCCAGCGCGTCTTAATTAATCATGACCTGCGGAGATTTCTACGGTTTCCGCGGCCGTATTAATATTTATAAGGATAGAAAGAACGAAAGAAGAGTTCGCAACAGCGCTCTTCTCTCGAATTTTAAGCACATCGCGCGCGAACTTTTCGAAATACATATAGGCAACTTGCTGATTTTTCTCTCTCCGCGTCGTCCTCTCGTTTTATGTACACGTATATATGCATATACATCAAAAACCTCATCGCAGTGCTCTCTGCTTTACTTTTTTACTCGCTGCTCCGCTGTGCGACACGAGAATGCAGCAGCAGCGGAGGCAGCGGCAGAAGTCGATAGACTCTCGCTTTGGCTCGTTCGATTTAAACCTGAATGTACCAGCCGGAGCGATTCAATATTAATATACATATGTATACATAGTCAAATAGCTACTAAAGATACAAGTGTAAACAACGTCGGTTTATGTATATAAAAACTAGTCTTGAGAGATGTTCGAAAAATAAACTGCATTACTGTGTATAATAAATGTGACGTATCACGGTATGTCTTTGCGTATACGTTTTATATATAAATATAGATGATGTACAATACGTTTACTCATCGTGGCCTGCGAAGCTCGTCTTGCGAATCCAAAAAGATCTATTTATAGAAAGTTTTTTGATAAAATGCCTTCGTTATAGTTTCTTTTCTCTGTTTTTATCTGAGGGAATTTTGATTACGTGCGTTTCAGAGCTCACGCGCGAACAAGATCGATTAAAAGTCAGCTTGCACGGACGATGAAAGGTACGATAGAACGTTGACACGCAGCTTAAAATGCAACTTGACACGATTTGCATTTATATAAAAAGACAAAAGTCTTCATAACATGAATCGATACATACTATTTTAAGACAAAGCAGCAGTTAAACTCCACCCAATAATTCATAAAACTAAATAATCCTTATTTTTAGATTAAATTTGATAGAGTTAACTGAATACAACAGTAATACATTAGAAAAAAGTTTAAAGCTTAACCAATTATTTACGGAACAGTTTGTCTAAGGCAATGCACACGGGAAAGTATTGAACGATAATAAATTGAATGTTAAACCGCAATTAAACTAAATAGCCTCACCCATTTTCACCCCAACGTCTCCCATAAAGCGTTAAAAGCCACCCGACGCTCAGGCTCAGCATATACCGCAATTACGTGTCAATATATCGTAAAAGCGATATAGCATCGCCGCGGTGTAAACTGACCCTTCATAAAAACGCGCAAAAAACGAGGAGATAAAAGCGTTAGCAAATTGAAATTCCCGCGCGTCAGCTCCGGGTTTATTTAAGAGTCTCGACGGATCATATAGAACGTCGCCCAGGATGACGACGCTGGCGTCGGTTGAAAACCGGATTGCGGTCGTGAAAATCGATTTCCGGATCCTCCGTATAACCCGTTATGCACACACCTGCATACATGTACGTACGTATATATGCCGCGTAGGAAGGAGCCGAGTAACGAGCGCGACAAACTCAATTTGAATTCCCCGCGCTTTTTGTACCGCGCAAGGCGAGCTCCGCCGGTTGGGGCCATGCACACAAAAGAAAAAAAAATCATAAGTAATGAAGAGAACAGTGAGACAACATCGCAATGTAACGTTTTGTCCAAAAGAAAATGTATAACGATAACAATGTCCAACCATACGTTGTATAGTAACAACAACTTAATGAGAACGACAAGTGGAGCAAAGTGGTGGTATACAATATATAATAATAAACGTTTCTTGCGACGACTGCGGAACGTAGCAAGGTTCCCTTGTATACAGTTCAGCCAACCAAACAGCTGTGAGAGACGAGCTAAAAAAACATAGTTAGTACTTGTACATATACATATATAAAATAGCTGCGCACCCGCCAGTGTGTAATATATATGCTTTTGTCGTATAGCGGTATTTTTGTCGGGTAGTTGCAGGGCTTTCTACTTGTTCTCGTTCTCTGCTTTGTTTTTTTTATTTTCCGTTTTTGCTTTTGCTTTCTTTTTCGTGCGGGAGGCTTTGCTTTTTTTTCAGTCGTCGTGCCACTGCTGCAATTCGCTGCTGCACCGACCAACGGACCGACACATTTACATATGGTTAGAAGAAGAAGAAGAGACGTGGGGAGAGAGTGAGAGAGAGAGAGAGAGAGCGTGAACGGAAAAATGGTGGGTGGTGGTGGCGGTCGCTTGTCTTGTGTGTCGTACTACTTGATTTTTTTCCGTTCTTTTTTTTGGTTGGTGTACGGCTGCCGCGCCGGTTTCGTCGTGCGCGAGTGCTTGGCGAGCAATTTGCGAGTGTTACGTCCTATCCAATAAGGAAACTGAGACGGAGAAAGAGGACGAGAGAGAGAGGGTGAGAGGGGGAGGAGGTGGTAGAACGAGCTTGGCACGGGTTTTCGTGCAGCCGTCGCCGTGCCGACACTTTGTCAGCGGACGTTTAAAAAAGGTTCTGGCGAAACAGTGACGGTTTTAAAATTTGAGTTTTTCTAGCTTTGTTTCGCATCGCTGATACACAAGTTATAGAAATACGATATTTCCAAGAATAATTTATTTATCTTCCATATAAGAATAAATTTTGATAATCTCAAACTGAAGCTTTGTGAGTTTCGACAATTTCTAATAAAAGCTTTGTCATCGAATCAGGATCTCGGTTGATAAATTATCGCAATGTAAAATTTTATCTTATTTTCAACATTATGATAATCGTGTACTATTTACCAAAATTTGAATCCAGTATATATATATATAAAAAAAAAGAAGAAAATAAATCCACTTAATTTTGACATCCAATTATTCCAATTAATCACATTTGTGCATGCGACACGTCACATATTTACAACATTATATACTTACACCTTCAATACCTTATCTACCGGCCAAAGAAAAACGACAACAAAATAGAAACATAAATCTGATAGCTACGTTACTCCGATCAACAATAATAAATCCATCGAATGCACGATATCAAGATCCCCCCGTATGATATATTTAAAATAACAAAGTTACACCAGGAACGTCGACACATTACAGCGTCAAATCCGACAAGCACGATTAAGCCCCGGCTCGACTGCTCGCGCCAAATTTCGCCCGCGTATCGGTGTGCGTACGTGTTACCGTATCAGTCAAAGCACTCATCCAAGCGATCGCGCGCAACGAGACGACGGCAACACAGCAGCGTTGGCAGTACAGCGTAACACAACACAGCGTGCGTACATATACGCGATGAACGAACGGTCGAAGGCATCCCGGAAGTAGGAGAGAGAGAGAGAGTGAGAGAGAGGTTGACAGGAAGGCGGGAGGGCTTTGGGATGCTCCGGGAGCGGAAGCTCGGCCGACGTCGTGGATGACGAATACCGGTGGGGCCTCGCTGTTCAGTACGTGTGTACACAGGGTCAATCGTTGTGTGTTCGGTGTGTAGGTGGGCATCCGATGATAATAATCGCGAGAGGAACGCCGGCATCAATTCTCATAATCGTCGGGGTGACGCGCGCGTGATAAATCGCGATGCTTTCTCGTCGAAAGAAAAAAAAAAGAAGCGGGAAGGCAGAACTGAAGTAGTAGAAGAAGAAGAAGAATAAGAAGGCGTATAGCGCCAGGAGACTATAAACCAGGCGACATAAGTCAAAAGAAGTAATCACCCCCGTGGCAGTAATACGCGCCTAAGATATGATATTATTCCCCTGCTCGGCGTCGCCGGAGTCCCCCAAGACTTCTGCCGTTGCTGCCGCTGCTGCTAACCCCTCGGTCAACTTCGCGATCCGTTTGTCCCACATAAGCCGGGAAACTGTACACGAGACGCGAAAATCTTCGAGCGCGAGCCGAAATCCTCCCTTTAACGTTTGTCATCTTATCGGCGCAGGAGATGTTCGTTTCCGAAGTTCTATCAGAGGGGGAGAAGGAGAGGGAGAGAGAAACTGATGCCAGCGTTCTGTCGCCGATCTTGGAATCCTCGGCGATGGTTCCTTTCTTGGTTGAAAGTCGCGTGGGGAAAGGGGAATGAGATGAGATTGTGTATGGCTTTTCATGAGGTTAACGATGGGTACGTCCACGTGTGGTTTGGACACTCTTAATTCTTGCGAGTGTTGTTGGTTAATTACAGGCTGGATTGTAAGCATTGCACAACGGTTGTACTTTGGCCGTGTGTCAAACTAGTCTTTGATAGGATAACGCAATGTTAATGTGTAATTATTCTCAAAAATTTAAAACGACAATTGAACATTGATGTTAAGGTTTGTAAGACAATGCGTTATTCTAACGAAGAATTTAAAGAAACTCGAGTTAATCTCAAGAATATCAGAGTGTACGTTTCGTGGAACCAGATTCAGTTACATCGATATCTTCCTTCACATTATATTTTGGACCATTGCCAAATAGAAAAACCGACAAAATCTGCTTCCATCATAATGAATCAATGTTTTCGTACAGTGTGTAAATCAGCGTCAACGCAAAGAAACGTAAGGTGATCTCACAATACAGAAAAGATGAGAAATCACGTACTTGATGAGGAAACAGAAAGAAAATAGTTTACGAAACGAAACAAAAAAGTAGAGACAAATGTACAAGAGAGAACCAATCAATCACAGTAGTACATGAGCGAGCCAAGTGAATTTCGTGTAATGAATATAGGACACTGTACCATCATAACTTCGGACACGGAACTGATGCTGAGGACATACATGGTGACGCCGACCTCCACGGGCGGACCTGAAATCAGCAAAAAACCAAGCCCCTTGGTGTTGATCTGATATCCATCCGGGTTGCACCACACGCAATCGCTGAAGGCTGGGAGTAGACGCGCGTACGCCCGCCGGCTTCCCTGCCACTTCTCTTTCAATTTTCTCTTTGTTTTCATACAATGCATAGATTAATTGGCTTTTGACCTGAGGTCGTCGATACGCAAGTGCGTTCACTCGCGCGTGCGTTCACTCGATCCGCTATCGTTGACTTCCGCATTCGCGGACAACGAGGTTAATACAAGCGCGAAATAACCCCCTTGCCACGTAAATACGGACTTCCCGCGCAAGGTTAACGATTTTTCACTCGCGAGCATAAATTGATAACGATTGCGGTTAGCATTACGATGTCGTCGGGATATGCGAGCGTAAAGTATCCCCACTCGTGCCGCGAGCCGCTGAATTGTATCCGAGCACGTTAGCAAAACATTGAAAAATCGTTAAGCTGCATTACCATTGTAGTTCGTGTCTCGTGGAAACTCGTAACTTGGCATTACCTTTACCGCGCAACACAAAGAATGCACATTATTGCATGCAGATCTCCAGAGATTAGAGTGTATGTAAGCTCGTTTACTCTCACCGAAAAAACAATTCGGAACTCATGCACACCCGACGTCGATACCCCTTAATTTTCTTTTTCGGGCAAGCGCGCGTCGTATTACGTACGTGTATGCGCTCCGCAGCAGCGGACAAATGCAGAGAGTGGCCACGGCGCGGGTACGGTATAACCTTTCTCGAATCGTCCGCAATAACGGCTTGCATTCACGCGAATCTTCGGTCGCGCACGCACGGGCGAGCGAACGCGGGGCGCCATTGTTGCTGTTGGTGGTGGTGGTGATTCGTGGTGGTCGTGGTGGTTCGGCGCGTGTCAGCCGTCGATAAAATAATGACAGAAATGCCTCTACGTTGTCATTATGCGCATGAGCTATTGTTGCTTTTTCTCTTTTTATTTTCCTACATATGTGTGTGAGACTCGTCGTGGTATGTATCACGAAGTGAGAGAGAGAGACAGCGAGAGAGAGAGAAAGAGAGAGAGAGGGAGAGAGAGAGAGAGAGAGAGGGAGAGAGAGAGGGAGAGAGGGAGAGATACAGAGAGAGAGAGAGAGAGAGAGAGAGAGAGAGAGAGAGAGAGAGAGAGAGAGAGAGAGAGAGAGAGAGAGAGAGCCTCGCACACCCTGCACGGAACCAAATCAACAGGACTCGTTGGCCAGGCGCGTTGGCTTGCTCTGTGCCAAGCTAAAAAACAATACGACGCTACTCGTGTGTCCAGATTGTCCAGATATATTAGCTTTGGCTTATTGCTTTTGTCTTTTTATCGTTCTCGATACCCTTTCGGGGCTTCGCTCGTCGTTTTTCTTTTTTTGCTTTTTGTTTTTGCACTTCTCGTGACGACCGCAAAATACCAATGTACGCTCCATGTGACGCGCTTTATTGCGTTTGTTTCGATCGTCTCTCTCGTGCGCTAAATTTTGTTTTCAGTTCTTTTTCTCGTTTCTCGGCCGATTATTGGATAGCAGTTGATACCTAATAAATTTTGGTTCCGTATCCCGCTTAACGTTCGTTCAATATTGAGGATAGTCTATAACGGGTTGGTTGGGGAACAGCATTGAGCAAACATTGTGAGACATCCGGTGATGCATATTCAGAGACGTGCGTGTCATTCGAGTGGAAAAGATCGAATCTCGCTTTCAGATCTCAAAGACTCGAGACAGCTCTTCGAGGTTGAAATGCATCGAGCGAAATAAGAGACAAACGCCAAAGTCCACTAGCGAGAATGTCGCGCACCGATACACATCTCTCCGACAATGGACTTTCACGTGACCCTTGTCGAATTTTTCCCCTGAATGACTCCGTCGAGGGTAAGTTGCTGCAAGAGAAAAGGGCTCTTTGGGTGTTTGGTAATGGTGGGGAGTATAGGAGGACCATTCGATTTCCTTTGACGCAACAAGTTGATGCGCTAAGCAAGTGTCCTGAATAGTACCACGTGTTGCTGTCAAATTTAACCGTTAACGCGTATCGATATACTAAATATACGTAGACTTATTAAATATGCCATACAAGATGAAGCTTCATTAATGTGACGTATATTAAGCTGTTTAATGCAGTTAGCGATTTATTGGATAACAAGCAAATTTATGATCAAATTTGGCAGCTGACGTTCAAGAACATTTAATGGAAAATCCAATATCAGGAGATTCTATAAGCAGAACGGCAAAAAAGTGGCCACTCGCTCAGCGCAAACTCGAGTCTCAATAATGTCCATCTCTCTTTCGTCACATACAATTCGCGCAAGCCAGCTGTTCGTTCTCAATTTTCTCGTGCACATTTTGCGTCAACCTTCTGTTGTTATACATCGGCATAGTCTCGGCAATTCGATTTATTACACGCGAGAGTTGTTTCTCTCCGCTTCTGTGAGCGCGCGTACGTCAGAAATCAAATTATCAGTGATAGCAGCGAGCAGCCCATTTCAGCAGCCGCGGCATATTACAGCAGCTAGCATCTAATGGGGAACTTGCATCATATATAATAATAATAATGATAATAATAGTAATAATAATAATAATAATACGTATACAATGTTTAACGTTCACAAAATTATAAATTAATATAGTACTATTCCTAGAACAAGACTATGACAATTGAAAATTCTAAATTATTGGAGAACTGATTGAGAAACGATTTTTCTTTCTGCTTCACTTTCATTACTATTATAATATTCAGCATATATATATATATATATATATATATATATATATATATATATATATATATATATATATATATATATATATAATATTTATATTCTAATAAGTTGAATCTTACAGTAATATCAATCTAAAATAATTTTGAATTGTCATAACCTTGTTTTGGAATTTAGTGCAAACTGTAGATAAACATAATTGTATATACCGCGAGTTATTCGATAAAGAGTCACAATAGGTATACAACTAAATATTTCTGTATGAAAAAGAAATGTCAAAAAATATGTCTCTATCTAAAGTGATGCGCTCTTACCTTTTAATCGGATTGACTCGAGCTGATTGCCGTGCACTAAAAATGTCCGACGCGATGACAGAGTTAAAAATTCAGGCTTTGCGCCTCGGCTATTGTATGCAGTGTGAATGCATTAGAGTCGCCGCGTGTATAAGTAATAGACTCATTTTAGTGCACGGCAAGCAGGACGGTTAGGGTTAACCTATCTGTAGTGTGAGTATTAGTGACCCTCGTAAATAAAGGCTTCTTCTCAGTGGGGACTCGCTTGTTTTTTTCGCAGAGTCACGATGTAAATATCTTATTCAACAGGTGGATTTGTCAGTTGATTTGAATAACTCGTTGTAAGAGCCTTATTTACGCGGTAAATAGAAACTGAATGGCTTTGCTGGTGAAGTCGTCTACTGTAATTACCGCGGATAACAGGTTAAATTCTCTTTATGTTGAAAAGTTTCAATTTTGATAATTGGCGTGTAATAGCAAAAGAAGCCTGTATTCACGAGAAAGAAAAGATCTAATAAGCACTATAGTACTTAATTTACTAATTATAAAATGATTGTTATTTCATCTGTATTAAATATTAATGTTAATTATTGCTATGAAAATGTTAATCAAATAAAGTAATATAAAATGATGCGATGATTTACATTTGTGAATTCTAATTACAGGTAAGTAAATTCATACAAAATTACTAATTATTATGGTAAGGTGTATGAGTATAACCATAGGATATAGATTCATTAAGAATGTTTTTGAAGACCAAAAGAATAAATATTCGAAACTACAAAAACATTCTGAAGATCTTGGTTTTCAATTTTATTAGATCTTTTCGTGTTCACGAAAGAAAATAACTAACACGAATAAAATTAATAACATGACAAGATGAAAATACATATCTATAGATCAGCTCGATCGGAAATATCAAAGACTGCCTTCATATATATACGATAATCAAAATGACCTACGGGATATACAGAGTTTGGATGACACGGTGTACACATGTGACGCTATTCATTGAGGTGGATGTTGGATTCGTGCAAACGCATGATGAGATGTTAGCGGCTCTGACAAGTTTTGAATCGCGAACTACTCGTCTTGGCTCGAAGCTCGAACTAATATTGAAGTTAATGTATGCGCGCGCGAGCTTCTGCTGTTCGGGATGAGGGAGAGAATTTTCTCGTGCGCGCGGCCAGAAGCAAATCAGCGGATCCGCTGATTACCGTCGGCGCATATTAATGTCAATACGAGCGCGCGCGCGCGGTGGCGATATAATGCACCAGTAGCTGCGAGACTTCGTGCAGGCTATATATATATATGTTCAACGGAAAATGTGTATTTACATTGGGTCTCGCGAATGCGTTCATTCATTTTGTCGATTTGAACAGCGCGCGTAAAGTCCGTATATGAGTTGTTAAACGAATAATTTGCGGAAGCGTTAATGACGACATTGGTAAGGCAACACATTTTGTTTGGATTTATCTTTTTCGCTAGGTAACAATGCTTTGTAAGTGTGTGCCTTACGATGAAACGAAGTTTGACGGTTCAATTATATTTGCGGAATAACAGTTATTACAATATTTATCTGAAAAGTATTTTCTTATGCTAATGCTATTTGTAAACTTTTTATTATCAACTGATTTGGTTATAATGAAAATTTCAGTCAATTTACATTCCTCTTCACTCACGATATAAAATGTAAATTTACTTTTTAATTTACTTGAATAAAGTGAAACTTTACTCATAATTCATGTGGAAACACGTTCATTATACGTGGAAGGAGATCTCTAAGAAATTTAAATTGTAAATTATATTTCACAAGGGTGGAAGCTTATTTTTATTAGGAGAATTTGTTAGATTACCAATTGTGCACACAAACAAAATTATAATCACATTAAGTGTAAATTACTTTGCAAAATAATTAAAGCAGCTCACGCGCGTACTCAATATACAAATTTATGCTTCAATTATTGCGCCGAATTGTGCGATACACCCGAAAACACACCAGTGTTACATACAGACAATAAAAACATTAATACACGCGTTTATCACACAGCTTATAGTTATATGATATGTACACTGGGTAACGCACATCGTACCACACACTATACACGATCGGGAAATTAACGAGTGCATTATGAAAATTCGCGTGATGGTTCTCTTTTTTTGCATAGTTATGTACAACCGATGGCTTGTCAGAACCGCAGCGTCTGCATATTTGCACTGACTCGCGATATGACGGTGGAAAATGTTGGACATAAAGTGTGTGTGTGTGTGTGTGTGTGAGAGAGAGAGAGAGAGAGAGAGAGAGAGAGAAAGAGAGAGAGAGAGAGACAGAGAGAGAGAGGGAGAGAGAGCGAGATAAAGAGAGAGAGAGAGAGAGAGAGAGAGAGAGAGAGTGAGAGAGAGAGAGAGAGAGAGTGAGAGAGTGAGAGAGAGAGAGAGAGAAAGTAAAATATAAAAATAGGATGGTGTATACATATCGTATAATATATAGCGATAAAACGCATGCCGGTGGCAAGAAAACGTAACGATAGATATTACCCTATATATAATATATAGAACTGACTAAGGACGTTCCACAAGAAGTGTAAAAAAGAGTTTTTGCATTACGCATACATGAAACATCAGTGGAGATGAGATACGGCGACAGGGGTACGTAACGTGTTTCCTTTACTTTTTTCTGACTTTCTGTGGCGTACATATGTGTGTTGGAGGTGTAAGTACGTGTATGCTTCATCGTGTGCTTTTCATGTCGTCGGATGCTCGTATTTCGTGCTTTAGCATCAGTTCGTTGTGCAAATTTTGGTATTAAATTGTGCTTTGTTCTTTTTGTTCACTAATTATATGGTTTACATCAATTTTTAATGGGATAGAGTGTATACTGAGATGTAGTAAAATCAAATCACAAGCATTATAAAAGATTATTTTTAATATTTAGTTAAAGGAAGAAAGGATATTACATTTTCTTGAAAGAAAAGTATTATTTGTTACCAACTTCGTTTTCAGATACGGCATCCTTTGAATAATTATTGAAAACTTGGTTCCATTATTGAACGTTAAGTTTGACGATTTAAGACGGATTTACAACTTTAATTTAATCGATTAGAAGTTCAATTTTAAACTGGTGTATGCGGAATTAGAGAACAGCGGTAATTAAATCGAAAATTTAAATTTTTAATTTTCCTGGTAACTCGTAAATTTTCCGCCGACTAAAAGTTATTTTAATTTGATTTCATCGTTTGAGTTATTTACAGCAAACTTCACTCAGAAATCTTGAAATTTTTAATAAATCAAAATTTAGTTTCACTGTTGTATAGACAGACATGTTAAAGATTAATAGAACAGTGTAAAAATACATTTTTTTACTACAAATCGCAATGAGATACGTATATTGAACGAATTTTACGAGATAGGTGTGTAAGATTATATCGCACTTCCATAGTAAATATGACAACTAAACATTTATTAGCTTGATTTTAGCGTAAAAAGCAACTCGTCAAAGAAACGGAAAAAAAAGAAAAAATTTATAATGTAATAGCGGTCGTCATGTACCTAGTGAAAAATGTTTGCTTTTTAGTCAATTTATCAAAAATCCAGAATTTTGAGTTATCATATTTAATTTGGGTGTACAATACATGCACTATTCAGAACCATAACGGTATAACTTAATTTTTAACATTTTACAAACGTTCATGATAATTTTAAAATTTAATATATATTGCAAAATAAGTGGTTTCATTTAATTATTTTCATTATAATAATTTACGACAGAATGAATCTATTATCCTCTACAAACTATACTCAAAATATTATTTTATATGTCATGAATATTGAGCTAGAAGGTTACTAGCATTTGCAAAGCTTTCAAAATTAAATTATTATATTTTGGTTGTATTCGAGCTATAACGTATCCCCAGAACCAGACTACGGCAATTAAAGTTTTTTTAACTTAATCTTTGTTTACAAAATGTTCATACGATAATACAATTTCTTCTTGCATTTTAAAAATTCGGTTACAAAAGGTTTGGAAAATGTAATATTACAATAAAATTTGCGTAAAAATTTCTTATTTCATGCAACATTCACGTTACTTGCTTGATTTTACAAAATACGCAGTTTCCATGCTTCTTCGCACGCAATCACTTTTTCCGCATTAAGCCATAGTATCATCGCGTTTCTGCAATTTCTGCATCCCCAAGACCTGCTTCTAATTCCGCATCGCCAGTCACGCGTCCGCTACTATACAGCGTCGCTGGGACCGTATATCCTCCCGCTCCTCGCGTCTCTCGGGGGACGAATTTTCCCTTTCGCCGGCGGCCGAAGGGTCCGCGCGCGTCGAGTAATTAACCGCGTCGAAGACAAAACGTCGGGGCGTCGTCGTCGTCGTCGTCGTCCAATTCCTCCGCGTCGCTTCTTTTCGCTCTCGCTCGTTCTTGCGCTTTATTTTACGTTATTTTCAACCGCCCCTTCGATCGTCGCTCTTTCTCTCGTTTTTTTGGTTCGTTCGTTCGTCTCCTCTATTTTTTTTTGTACGTCGTCCGGTGCGGCTGCGGGCGCGCGCTCACGGGCCCGATTGATTACTCGACGAATCGAGGAAACGAAGCGCGCGGTCGAAGTTCGAGCTGCCGGCGTGGTCTCCTCTCTTCCCTCCATTTTTTCCGGCGCTCTTTACTCTTTTTTTTTGGGGAGGGGGGGTTTAATTCGGCGATTTATTGCAGAGAGGAAATTTTGTATTGTAAAAAATTGCTTCGTAACGAGGTGTGCGTGAAGCGTATAGGCCGGACGTGACTTTGAAATAATAGCTTTAGTTCTTCTTTTTGCCTTATTTGTATAGATCGTTTTTATTTTATTAAGCGATTCAGATGTGTGAAACTATTAATATTGTTGACGTCCAATGTATAGAATTCGCGCGTGTTAATAAATTGATTTTGAATTGCGATAAGAAGATGTTATTTATACTGCATTTTATGTACTTGGTTATTTTTGTTGTATTGAATAAAAGATAAATAATTTAGGTAATGTATATTTTAATCATGTATGGAAATTCCATTACTCTCATTATATTTGAATATGAAACAATTACATGGATTGGCAGCATGTCATTAAACGAATCAGAAGTTTTCGTATTATGAAAATGTCACATATTAATGTAACGTCGTATTTAATAAAAATAGATATAATAAATTATTTTCTTTGTGTTCTTTTAGATAAATATTAGTTCGTTTAAAGTGTTTTTATATAATTAATTATATGTTTTGCGTAACAAGTGTTATGTTAAAAAAACTGTTTATTGTTTAAAATTCAAATGTGAAATTTGTATAAATTTCAATTTGGGATTAATGTTTTTTTTTTTGCTTTTATTTCGTTAATTAGAATTAATTAATGGTTAGTAATGATTTGATTTTACTACAAATAACAAAGTGAAACACAAATATTGATACTAAAACACTGTATGTGAGGGTTTTGTTATTATTTATAAGTTTGAAAATCTAGTTCTAAATGTAAGTGTCAGAAAAAACATAATATTAATAAGTGTAATAACAGTAAAGATAAGATAAATTCTCTTAGACACTCTTTTATGTGGCATAACAATTTCTATCTCTCGGATTCGAGATGCTAAACAAACAACGGATTCGTATGTGAATGTAATATAAAAGGAAAGTAAAATGGCTAACAGATAAGAGATAAAAAACTTTTGATTCTAATAAAAGGAAAGAAGAAAGAGACTTTCGGTGATGCGGTGTGTTTGTGTACATATAGGGGCCAAGTCGCTACAAAACATTCTAACACCCCTTCCCAGAAAAAATCCTTGACTTCATACACAGATCGTTAAAGTGGATATTGTGTGTTGTAAATAATACGGAGTCAAACAATGTGAAAGTTATTACTTATCAATTAATGAAAATGTTCTTTACAAGTAGTTTATTTATTAATAAATAACTTTTTGATACGTAATATATTATTGTTTTTACACATTTTGTTTGGCAAAAAAGTAGAAAAATATTATTCCTTATTGCTACTATATTTGAAACAAAAAGATCTTAAGTTACAATATATTTGTTTTATGATTGAATTATAAATATCAAATTAATTTTAAATTCCTTTACATAATATTGTATAAATTTGTATGATTTTTCATTATATTTTCATTAATAGATAGGTAAATAACTACCATACTATTTTTAAAAGTTCGTTTGCTTTTAATTTGAGATAGAAAGGGGTGTTGAGGATAAAGACGTTGGATGTTTCTTGGAATTTTAAGATAATCCAATTTGTGCTTACACGTAATCTGGGACTTATCGGGAAATACAAAAAGTATTGGATGAACGCCGATCTCATGATCAAGCAAATATTAAACAGTAGGATAACAATATTTAACTTTCATTGTTCTTTAAAAAAAACAATTTTCTCAATAATATTTAGGTTTGATAAAAATATATATTTTTTGAGCGGAATAACTGCGTAAGACCTAAGTAATAGTACCATTTTGACTTCTGATAGCGAGCTGATACTCAAGACGTACATGGTGACGCCCACCTCGACGGGAGGACCTGAAATTGAAGGTTTTAAGTTCACTGAGTCGGCCGTGGTGGCCGATATTTTTTTTCAAATATTATTATGATTTTTTTTTGTTAACAGACAGCGTGATTTCGACGATGAGGCTGTTAGTAACTTTTTATATTATTGGGTTTTATTAGTAAACTAATGGTATATATTACTAAGAAGCTTTTAAACAGCTCTATAACCTACTGCGTTTTATTATTCGATGTAAGTTTTTTCATTCTTTCCGTCACAAAGCCATGCCATTGTTGAAATTATTTCATATGATGCTGTATGTAAATTAATTGTATATTTGTACTCGATGAAAGCGTATATGCATTATTTAGGTGCATAATTCAGACTTCAAATAACCATATTTTCTCTATTATTCATTTTAAATTTCACAATTCAAAAGATTATTTTAGAAATATGAAATTTAATTTATAATCGATTTCTTCCGATATATACGTATTAT
Organism: Gastracanthus pulcherrimus; assembly: GCA_949152435.1. Taxonomy (NCBI): domain Eukaryota; kingdom Metazoa; phylum Arthropoda; class Insecta; order Hymenoptera; family Pteromalidae; genus Gastracanthus; species Gastracanthus pulcherrimus. Next base: position 198,388,264 of record OX424572.1, read on the forward strand.
TATAAAATACGCAAACTTTATTTCTCGGAACAATGTCTCATAAGTGCAAGAGTTTTCTGTGTGATTAGCCAACGCACATAAATCGACGATACAAGTTTTATATATTTTTTTTCTCTGTTATAAATTTAAAGAGAAAATTAAGAGAAACCATATATTTCTCATTTCGAGGTCCATCGTATAAATACAAAAGTTGTAACATTTAACACAGTACGTTCCAACATACCTCTCTTAAATTTTTACAAAAGATATATATCCCTCCCGCATTATACCAAAGGTACGCCGTACATTCGATAGCAGAAAAAAAATTGCACACTTTCGCATACTTCAAACCTTTTGTTCTCTTTTATATTTTTCTGTTTCTTTTTCTCTCGCAAAACTAAATAGCGCATTCCGCACGAGTGAGGAATTCGCGCAGCTTGCGTTTCGAGCACTGAAAGTATTTTGCCTATAAGCAGAAAGCCGCGTAGCAGCGGGGAATGGAAACCACAGGAGAGCGCGAGAGAGACAGAGAGAGAGAGAAAGAGAGAGAGAGAGAAAGAGAGAGAGAGAGAGAGAAAGAGAGAGAGAGAGAGAGAAAGAGAGTTCCAGTAGTAGTTCAACTCATTGCAGACGTTAAAGCGGCTCATTGAGCGATACCTTCCGAATGTTTAAGTTTCCATTGTCTAACTGAAAGCGGGGTTAGAGAATGAGAGAGAGAGAGAGAGAGAGAGAGAGAGAGAGAGAGAGAGAGAGAGAGAGAGAGAGAGAAAGAGAGAGAGAGAGAGAGAGGGAGAGAACGAGAGGTAGGGGGATTGTAGTTACTATAGGGAGAGAGAGAGTTCAACAAAATACGGAGAAAGCGAGCAAGCAAGAGCGAAATTGGATTAAATTTTGTAAATATTAATAGTATGGGTAAACTTTAGAATCTTGAGTGCAATAGTTTTATTGCAAAAAATATGAAACAACCTTCATTTTATATTTATTATCTATTAGAGGACAAAACTGTAGTTAATTAACACTCCCAAAATTCCCTTTCATAAAAATATCTTCTTGCTATGATAACTCTTTGTGATTTTTTAAAATTGTATTACGTTACTATGGTTTATTTTATACATTTCTATTCATTGTCACATAAAATTATCAGGATAGTAGTATACAAAACTGAATGAACACTATGCTTGGACTAAAAACTCATAGTCATCCTGATTAAAGTGAGTGTATCGTTATTTGAAATTTTATATTTATTCATTTTTATTCCGGGTTTTCAAAACTCAATAACATTTGCGAAAATAATCGCACAGCGTTGTGCGGAAATATATTTAATACTGGGGCTGTCATGACCTTTATAACGATTAAATCAAATTTTCACAAATGTTAAAAAGATTCAATTGTTTAACCAATCAATAAATAAAATGTTTTAAAAATTAAAAATCCTTATTAGAAATGACGCTTGAAAAATTTAAATGCAATTATTTTTTTACATAGTTATCGAATGAAATGTTAAAAAATTCTACAAAAACGCACCTAGTCCACTCCATATTCCTTCAACGCTCAAACCTACTTGTCCATAACTCCTTCAAACGTCATAAAAGAATAAGAATCATCTCTTAAGCCCCTCGAACCACCCCACCGAGATGCAGAAAATAATTCTTCACGCGATCGCACGATCGATCCATAAAACCGGTACACCCACACTTCCATCCTATTCCCTCAGAATTCCACTGCATACCACACGCCGCGAGCGATAAAAAGGCGTAAACTCGCTACCGAGAAAGAGAGAGGGAGAGAGATAAACAGACCGAAAGATAGAGGAAGCACTGCCGTATAGTCCGAACTCCGAGAGAAGGACAAAGAGCGCGAGCCACCGGCAACACGCTTTCCGTCCTCTGCACACCTATACACATACACACTATACCTATACACTACACCATACCGCACAGAAACACACACACACACACACACACACACACACACACACACACACACACACACTCACACACACATATATATATATATATATATATATATATATATATATATATATATATATATATATATATTTTAGAAAAGCTCGCGAGGGCGCGCGGATATAGCCGGTATATAGACAGACGGAACTCGCTGCGGCGGCTCCGCGTGCGATAAAGTTGAGCCATAAACAACATTCCTACGGCCCGAGCTCGACTCCTCTTCTCCTCCTACTTCGTTGGGTGTGTGTGTGTGTATGTATGTGTGTATGCCGTACGCGTCAATCTATCTCTATTTCTTGTTTCTAGGGTCGTATCGCGCGCAGAGACTCCAGTACGTCCCTACCATCTCCGCGAGGGACTAGTAGATACCGTACCGAGGAGAACAATGCTGACTGAATATTTTTGTTTTCCTGATTATCATGTTCTATGATTTTCTTGGAATTTACTTTTTTCCGTGTCAGAGTGTCTAGTTTTATAGCCAGTTTTTTAAAAAATTTCATGAGAATATCAGGCTTTTAAGAGCCATTTAAGTACAACATTCGAAGTGTAAGACTTTTTATAGGGAAATAATTTAAATAATTTATTTAATCATGAATTTTATTTCTTGAATCAATTTTTTGCCCATAATTTGATACGTATATTAGGTACCTATAATGTTTATGGTTTTAAATAGTGATGTACATTTTTTTATATGTCCGCGTCTTTTGAATAAATATTATTTATTACTAAATCTGAAAATTAGTATCAACGTTTTTTAAATCTACCGATTAGATCGGCTAGAACGAAAATTTTATTAAATAAGAGTATACTATTTTAAAAGGCTCGATATAAATTGGTTTACGTTGACTGCTCATCATATCTATTTTAAATGAAGAGCTGCAAATAAAGATTTCGTAGATTTTATTTTTATAAAGATATCATTCATTTTTTTTTTAAAGATTTCGTTAATTTTATTATTATATAAATTTTGTTAATTTTATTTTTTTAAAGTTTTTGTTTTATAAAGATTACATCATTTTCGAAAGTTCTGTTAAATAAATTTTACCTAACTTAAAATCTTTAACAATGGTAGCAGTTAGCATAAAATTAAAGTATTACAAGAATTCGATACGGTGGAAAGCCATAAAAAATTATGCACCTTCTAATGAGAACGAAGTGTAGAAATCTTTATAAATGAATACTTTAACAAGAAAAAATTCAAGAGATTTTTTATCTGTTAAATAGTTTAATTTAATAACTTTATTAGAATTGCATATTTTTACAATAAATTTTAAAAAAAGTCAAATTACGACCTTTAAAAATAGCATAATTGATCGAATTGCTTAAAATTCAAGTCTTCAATATGCCTGCTCGAAATATTTATAGAAGCATTTGATCGGTGAGTCTTAACATGATTATTAAAAAGGCACTGTAAATTTTATTATTGATTTCGAATCTACATTGTTTCTAGGTTATTTATTACTAACCAAAATAAAAATATTTGGTAGGGCTGTTATTGAGAAATGGCACTACTTTTCGCAATATTTGATCGACCATTTTGAATTTTGAAAATCTGACAACGGATTTGAAATCTGTGACCCCAAAAACCATTATATACTAATTTTCACGAGAATCCGATGGTCAGAAAAATTTGAGCTCCAAAAGGCCATTTAGCCATTTTTGTTATTAAACACTCTGAAGCTCAAACATTTCTAATCATCGATTTTTCATGAAAATTAGTTTATAAGCGATATTAGGGTCACTGACTTCAAATCCGTTGTCAGATTTTCAATACCAAATATTTTTATTTTGGTTTGTAAAATAACCTAAAAACAATGTAGATTCGAAATCAATAATAAAATTTAATCATATTAAGACTCACCAGGCTCAGAATATTTCCATTACTCATGTTTGTCATGTTCTCCTTTACTTATCCTGGCAATCGGTTTATCGGTTATATTTCTCCCGACTAAAAGACGCGCGAATGAGCGCAGCGCGCGCATGTTTATTAATCTTTATACGAGGCTTCTGCTGCAACATTCGCGCTTTTACGGGCCATCGTAAAGGTTCACTTCTTTTTTCCCAAGCACGTTCGAGCGTAGGTAGCGAGCGCATACTTTTTTTTCGAGGAGTCGCTGTTTTGATGAAGATTTACGAGGTAGTGGTGCTAAAGGCGTGTGACGAGGATTTTGTAATTTTGTAGCTTTTTTGCACGCGGAGAAATGCTGCAGGCGCTGAGGAGTCGTCGAGTAATGACGAGATAGGGATATTGGATTTGGGATGGGTTTCTCTTTATGTTGTGGCCCGGCGGGTGTAACGTGTTAGTAGAGCGCGAATACTTTTGCTGAAATTGAAGACTTTGTTGGGATTGCATACATTTTATTTGCAAGAATGTTGCAATTATCGAAAATTTGAAGTTTTTAAACGTATGTTTGTTGCGAGTTTGGTAAATGCTGACGTCAGTAAAGAGGTATGGTCAGAAATTTTATTATGAAAACATTTTGCTCGATAATTTGCATACAAAAATATGTAATCGGTGAGTCTTGAAAGAAGATAATATGTATTTTGCGCACTATGGTTAGACGTGTATCTTTTTGAAGCTATTATTGCACTAATGTTAAGATTATAACATTATTATAATACGGTTAAAATGATTACTTTCATTCTCTTTTCAATTCTAATAATTATCTTTGAGACCTAAAAGTTGAGATGTCAAATTGTATTATAATAATGTTTTAAAATCTACCAAATAATATCAAATATGATACAATATTTCTAATCTCAGTGCATAAAATAGTCATTTTTAATCATTATATGGGAAATACATATCTCCTCTAAGGACCTCTAGATATAATTATAAATTGACCTTCGTTCATTTTAAAAATTTGATTTTTATAAACAATCTAAGTTTTAAATCTTATTTCAATTTATGATTAACTAATTCAAAAAGAAAAAAAAAACATCTTCTATTTCTTTACATCATCATTAACATTATACACGCCCTGTAATTCCGAATCACGAATGTAATCAAGCTCAAAGCCAAGAAGCTCATCCGCTAGTAGAACGAGTCCGCGTACGCTCAGCCACGGCTGATTTGCGCTTGTCCATCTTTGCCGCTGTTACCTCCGCGTCCAATAGTAAACGAAATAAGAGCAGCAGCAAATTGCATTGCCCACTTTGTAATCGACGGTTACGTGCGCGTTACGGTTCGCCGGAATGAAAGACCCCTCCGAGATTAAAAGCTCGCTGTGCATGCATTTTCTCTCTTGCTCTCTCTCTCCCTCGTCCTCCGACGGATGCCGAAAGCATCTTTCGCGAATCGCATTAACTTTTATTACGTGCGGGGCTGCGTGAGCTGATGGTAGAGCAGCGCGGTGTTTGCTGGTTTACTTGTTTTGCGGGATGCTTTTATAAGACAAGCTGGATCTCGTTATTTTTTTTTCTTTTTGCAACTTTTAGGAATATTGCATCGTATTTGGTATTGGAATTTTTGTTGGAACTTTTGTTATTTTTATAACTGCGATAGGATGAAGTATCAAAATTATGAGTACTGCTGAAATCTACAGTGTAAGCTTGATTTTTTGAATTTACTATATACAACTATTATTACAAACTTTATAAATGTAATTTAAAAAATATATGAAACAATCTAGGGTCGAATAGTGTTCCTGCAAATAAAACTCGCTGGAAATAAATAACTGAAGATTTCTTTTCTATAACAAAGTTTCTAAAAATTTTTTTTTTAAGTCAAATAAATTTTTGTGAAAAACTAGAAAAACAGATAAAAAATGGTAAAATGTAAATATCACTAGAAGCTTTATAAATAAATTGCATGAATTCTGTAACAATCTATAGTCGAATATTTCATTCGTTGTTAAATAAAACCTGCAAAAAAATAACAAATGATAATAATAATGCGTTTTACTATAGTTAAAAAGAAATAGGTGAAACAAATGCAAAAAATATAAATAATCGCTCGAACTTTAAAAGCTGAAAGTACGAGGGACAGCATTGCTCTGCTAAATCTGTTAATTACATAAAACCCAAGAAACACGCATGCTTTCAAGCGGATTTAGCACGGTATTCAGCAAACAAAATAAAAGGAATTTCATAAGTCGGAATTTCAGTACGCCCGGGATTTCTCCGCTAGTTGCATTATTGCTGGAATTTTCCGCTTTTAACACGCCTTATTCTCGTTTTTCCCTCCACCTCTCGCTTTGTTTGTTAAATATTTTAGAAAATCCATACGGATTCGCGTTTGTCTCCAATAAGGGCTTCTTTTTCGGTAAAATATAAGTTTGAAATATATTAAAGTCGAATAATCATTGTATAGTTAGTAGTCAATATTGTGTAATAAAGTAACAAATGAAAAAATATTCTGAAGTTTTTTGGTATAATGAAATCCTGTAAATGTACAATAACACTTTTTGTTGAATAAATGTTGCATATACTTTTTTTATTATCTTTTCATAATATATCTGGTTAATTAAATAAATCAAGTACTAGATGAAAATGCTTTTCAATATATTTTATCAGCTTTATTACATCAATCGAATAGCAGTTAAATTAATGTATCGCTAATGTGTTACAAGGTAACTGTAATTCTACTAATTAAAACGAAATTTTATTTAATTATTTTCAATTAACTGTATCATGGAATCAGTCAATCGTGATTCTTAAATAAAGTGACCCTTTTACGCAATGACATTATTCGATTTTATTTGCATAATCGATTACAAGCCGATAAAATATGATTTTTTTAACGAATTTAAACTTTGTTTTATTAAGTATCTTTTAAAGTTTTAAATCTTTTTTAGTTGAGGTCTTCATAAAAAATATGAGATTTACTCTCCTATTCAAGAGATAAGCGTTGAATGGTTCTAGCTTTAAAGAAACTTGCAAAGTTTGCGTCATATATTGCTCATATTACAAAATTGAAAGAGTATCTTTTTTTTGTTAAAAATTAGTTCTTTTAAATATTTCTCATTTAGCGCATTAATTATTCTTAACTTTTCACTCCCAATTTTTCCTTTTTAGTATGTAAAGTAATAAAATATGTATAAATTCCGTATTGTTGTAAATATATTCTATATATACGATATACATACGGACTCAGATAGAAAATAAATATTTTGATTAACTATTTTTAATAATATACCTATGTAGACCATGAAAAAAACAGATTTATTTTTTATAGAACTTTTATAAAATTATGACATTTTTAAACTAAGCAAAAAATGCTACTGCTGCATTCATCATTATTTTAAAAATTCATAAATTTATAATCGTTTACTTTTAGTAAGTGATAAGCAATATTGAATTTCGAAGGAAATACAGCTCAAAGACATGTATATCTCGATATTGATATATACCTCATGCATTCGTTTTATCTTTAGCATCATTTATAAACTAAACCACATTAATATTTATGAAATAATTATTCATAAAGCAGAATCAAAGAATTAATACGTTTTAAGCATCACTAAACTTTTATAAAGAAATTCTGATTATTCAATTCCTTCTACATAAAAGGTAACACTGGGAATCAAAGGGTTAATATAATTTACGCACCGCGACCCTTTCTATACAAATAGCCCTGAATTTGAAGAAACGCCGAACACAGTGACAAAACCTCAACTCGACAACCTCACCCCCCTCGCTTACAAAAGAAAACCCCCAAAATTACACACCAAAGGTGCGAAAATCCCAAGGTCATCTCCCTTCTATATTTCTTCAAACCACCCGAACATCAGATCCGCAGCCTCCCGAAACTGCGCACGATTCCCAACGCCGGAGCTGCCACGTGCTACACGCGCGCTCGCTCTCCTTCATCCTCCTCCCGCCCTGGGAATCTCGCGTAGAGTCTCCGGCTCCCTTTGTCTCCCCCTCCTCCGAACACATCCCAATTTCTCTCCCTCTCTCTCTCTCTATTCCTCTCCGCGCACGGTTTCACCCTCCCAGGAATTTTCTTTGTCGGTTAGGAGGGTGTAGGTATACAGAGGCTCCCGGGCGTAGTTTTCGGCGATCCTTCCTCCTTCTCTCTCTCTCTCTCGGCGGATAATATTCTCAGCGTGTGTGCGAAAGGGAACTTTCTCTATCGATCGGCCGTTGGCTGCAGCGCGACTGGCTTTAAGGGAGCCTGGCCTGATATCTGCGTTGCCGGATTCGGCGATCGAGGGACGTATAGCGCAAATTCGCCAGCTGCGGGTGTTTGGGTGTACGCGCGTGGTTCGAGTTTGTTGAGGTTAGGGTTCGTTTGCATTACGCGGGAGTTTTAAAGACTCGTTTCGAATGAGATTTCACTTTGACTGAGTTATAGGGGAGACTCAGGAAGTCTTTTGAGGGAAAGTGTCATACTTTAAATTTGAGAGAATAGTGAGATATTGAGATATTGGAAATATCATGCATGGAATTGGTTCATTTAGACCTGTATGACTAGCTAGACTCAACCAGGTACAACTTGATCCGACTGTAAGTAATCGAAACTTACTCGGCGGGACAAATTTTGTTGGCATTATAAACTTTTACATGTTATATCATGTATGTATAAGCAGCAATATTTGTTGTAATAGAAATAATATAGTATTTTCATAATAGTTCTTAACTCCCCGTGTGCAATGTGGATCTGGTCCCCATTTATCAAGAAACTTAATAATATATTTGATGATAAAGTAGAAATGTTTGCAAGTATCTATGATTTTTTTACATTTTTTTCAATTCACATTGTAATCAATATTAATGTAGGGTTTTTTTAATCTAGATTTGAGTATTGTACGTATCAAAAATTATGATGCCAAGAAGTCGTTGGGTTAGACGTAAGTTTTTGTTCAAAACGATACTATCTCAGAGCTCGCTTGGAAACGATACTATCTGAAGTTTTCGTTCAAAACTATACTGCACTATCTGAGATTTCGCCTGAAAAATGTGATACAATATGATACGCGCAGGGCCATCCGAATGTAATCCCTTTTCCAGGCGAAATCTCAGAGAGTACAGTTTTGAACGAAAACTTCAAATAGTATCGACTCCAAACGATCTCTCAGATAGTATCACTTTGAACGAAAACTTCAGATGGTACAGTTTACGTCTAACCCAACGAAGTATAACTACCAACTGCGGTTTGAATAGGTCTAGTTGTATTTGATTAAGTCTGATTAGATCTAGTTGAGTCAGGTCAGTTTTAGATACACTGAAACCAGTCTCGTCTTTAATATTACAATATGAATAGACCTTTAAAAGGAAACAGTTATTGGCGTGTATTGCGCACTATGACGTAAATTTTATAAAAGAATTAAAAACAGAAGGGTGGAGAAATGGATAATTTAATGTAGATTCGTAGAAGAACAAGATTTATTTATTGACCAAATATACTATTCTCTATTTGAAGTTCCTGTTCCAATTGTTTGTTTTAATACTATAGTTAAGTCAATAGGTATTTACTTTGTATAATATTTAATAAATTACATACTGTTTTTAAAAAGTAATAAAAAGATTCATTGTAATAATCACCATGTAATGATGCCTCACTAAATCCAGCGGTTACTACTTGAATTTTCTACTTAATTACTTATATTATATTATATTTTCGTATTTAAAGAAAATTATTTTAAAAAATGATCATTTTATAGCTAATTAGATAATAGTAAAACGAGAGTTTTATTCATAATTTTTTACCGAAAGCACTGGAACTAAAAATAGAAACTTTAACAAAAATACTTTTCTCGAATTCTCTTCTCGAGTCCAACAAAGACAAATATCAACAATGCGATGAAATTATTCATCTCAACTTCGCAAACCAGCAATCTTGCAAAAATACTAAAAACAACAGTAATAAACATTGTCTCCCAGATAAACAAACTTATACGCGAACGAGGATAAAGATAAACAGATCCGTTGCGTCCAAATAAAGACAACAAAGCTAGCCACTTGGGATGTATCTCGGAACTCGAAGCCTCACTGTATATAAAGGCGTACTATATACATGAAAACAAAAACACAGATGCATCACATGAAGTGATATTTGGGGCCTCAAGAACCATGACAAAATAAGTCCATTTTAGAAATTATGTAATCCGTCGCAACGTTTTAACGTTACGGACATAAAAGATTTAATTTTGATGAATTTTGTCACTGCAGTTATTTCTTGCATGTACTGTTTATCAATTGCATAGTTTGAATCAGATAAATAATGATATGATTTACAAAGACTATCAAAACTTTGATGGATGTTTACTAAATTACGAAAATGGACTTATTCCATTATGCTTCATTTAGTTGCGATATTACAAAAGCTCAATGAAATTTTGGATATTTCAAAAAAGAAGAAGAACGCAAAAAAGAAGTGCAGTGCTAATGTAGATGGTATCAGACACTGGAAGATTTATCAATGTCTCAAATAATTGAATAATAATAAGGGTGCCAAAAATGACAGATGAAAAAAATTTAATACGAGAAAATTGACGCATATACCTCTGTACCTACATGCATTTGGGTCGTCTATACATCCATACATTTATATATTTTATTTTCACATTTTAACAAAAGCTCACTATAAATATTTAATTTATATTTAATTATGAACAATTGCTCATGTCATTAAAAAAATCTATATATATTCCTAAATTGATACTTAAAAGTATCGAATTATTCCCGCACATATCTACAATATATCCCCATATTTATATTTGCCTCTAGAATGCCAAAGTACACCCCTACTCTCCTGCAGTCCCACATTCTCAGCCCACCTACAGCTGTAAATACCTCCTCAACCCATCCCTATAAGTATGAATACAAACACGCACATTTATTTATCCTCGATGATCGTAAACACGCACATCCGCACGCACCCTCAACCTCATCCTCATCCTCATCCTCGTGCGCGCGCGCGCCTATACACGTCGCGCAGAAATATAATGTGTGCACGAGCGCGCGGGGCCTGGGGATGGCCGTTAACGGTAACCCCTGGCAACCCGGGCGTCCCAGCATCGATCCGAGTTTTACCAAACCACCCGCGGCAGCCCCGCCCTGCCAGCCGCGCCGCGCCGCGCGCCGGTTGTGTATATATATGTATATCTGTAGGCACGTATAGCGGCGGCGTAGCGCAAGTGCCACCGGTATGTATGTATATATAGGAGAGCGGGAGCGGAAGCGCGGAGTACTGAAAATTTGACTTTCATCTTCATCTTCGTGCGAAATGAAGGGGAGGAGAGAGAGAGAGGGAACACCTGTGCGATGTTGATGTACCGGTGGGTTTTGTGTGTTTATACAGTTTGGGGGTGGGGTGTGGGTGTATGGTGCTGATCGAATTTCGAAGAAGGGAGGGGGATTACTGGTTCTTGTTGGGTCTTGAATTCTATTGGGCTTGAATCTAGTAATGGAGACGTGCAAAAAAGAAGGAATTACTGAGTTTGAGAAGATTTCCGAGATAAACGAACTGTTTCTTATTTTGTGAACCGCGTGACCTGGTAAGGTTTTGTTTTGATAGGATAAAAAGATAAAGTTACTTAAAATAAGAAACGGTTCTACAGTTTTCAGTATAAGAACAAAATCGATTTTAAATTTTTTGCATCTTATTTTAAAAAGAATTGGTGGTTAAAATAAGGAATTCTTTGTGTTGTGGGCAGTCGAAAGTTTCGTTTCTGCGTAAAAAACGTATGTAGTAGAATCAATTCTCCTCTTCTGGGTCATTTTATTTTCGACAAATGAAGGGCGGAAATTGGTTTAAATAAAATTGTAAGAAATGAAAATAATTTTTAAGCTTAAATTTACGTTTTCGGCAAAAAACTATGTATAATAATGGTGGTGGTAATAATAATAGTGCTAACGAAATTTTTATTATCACATAGTATATTTTATTAAAATCAACTTATTCGTCTTGAAATAAGTACGAATAGAAGAAAATAATTTAGCTATAATTTTTCTTAAAGCATAACATAAAAATAGTTAGATCCAAAAATGTACAGAATGTGTGTATAGAATGTATTTTAAGATGTTAAAGGTATTCGATAAAGAGTGAATGATATAATTCGATTTTAACGAATTATAAAAAAATATAATAATTTATAAAATTATTTTGATAATTTTTTAAATGTAATCTTATATCGGTATTATTCTTAATTAATCCTGTGCGTTATTTGACCGTATTGATGTAATATTGTACATAGAAGGATGTCACTGAATCAGTAAACAGCTTGGTAGACTGTAGCTGTATACGAAGGGCTGCAAGATGTGGTTAGTGGTTGCAAGGACTAAAAGGGTTACGGGCGTAGTTAGTGGTTATCGGTACATTAGAATGAAGCGTGACTTTAGTAACTTTAATAGAGATAACTAATTGGATGCACAGCTTGTATTTAAGTATTCTATTGCAATTTGTACAAAATAATTGATGAAAGAATCCATTGCAGTAGGGTGTATAACAGATAATCTTACGATAAAAGTTATTTGGGTAATTTAAAAAGATATAATAATAACATTAAGTTCTTCATTTGTTTCGGAAAAATAATTATAAATTGTGTTCATTAGTGTTACTACAAAAATATGCAAAATTTTATTTTCACAAAGTCCGCGTAAAAAATTACTTACAACTTTTGTATTTATACATCTCGTTAGTCTAATTTGCAAAGGTTTATTTTATCCTTTCATTTACATAGATGCACGGTTTACACATTTCTTTGTAACGTTATAAAACTCTCTAATTTTAAATTTTTTGTACAAACAAATCCAGCACAACAATAAGTATAAAAGAAAAACGTGCTTGTATGTTTTCAACCAAGCAAATTTTTCATGCTTTATATTTAGCTTTATATTATAAATAACTTGGAAAATGTAGAAAATTCTATTTCATATCTTATTTACAACGTAATTATTTGATTTTATTTACAAATCAACGATTTACAGGCCAAAAAATATTATTTTCTTAACTAATATAAACTTTGTTTTACAAACTATCTACTAAAGTTTTGAATCTCTGTTAGCTGAAGTTCGTCATAAAAAAAAGATCAGATTTAGTATTCTATGCCAGAGATAAGCGTGAACGGTCCAGGCTTTTAAAAAACTTGTGAAGTTTGCGTCTTATATTGATCATATTATAAAATTGGAAGAGAACATTTCGTTTGTTAAAAATCTACCCTTTAAGAGAGTAGTAACCCTATAGTATCTTTTTGTATTTTAATATCTAAAAAATAAATGAGAGTAGTTGGCGTATTAAAAACTAGTTATATAAAAAATATTATCATTTTTTCTTCAAATTCACCCTTAGATAGATCTTAAACCCCCGTATAATCTAAGGTAATTATTTGATTATAAATATTTATGGCTTTATGTGTACAGCGGTTAAATTGTTTGTTGTGGATATTATTTGGAATCTATGCTTTTTAGATAGCTTAGTATTTTAAGTTGAAATTCTCGAATGGACTCGAACGCGATACGAAGAGTAAAATCTACTCATTAATATACATTTATGCAATGATATATACACATATATATATATATATATATATATATATATATATATATATATATATATATATATATATACATAATAAATAACATCTGATCTAAATAGCATAGGATGAAAATAAAATCCATAACGAAAAATTTAACCGCTGCAAACCTAAGTTGATACTTTTTGTCAGCCTGTACACAAGCCATAAATGTTTGTAATCATGTAATCAAACATCTCAGGTTATAAGGGTGTTCGACGTCGGACAAATGGTGAGTTTGTTAAGAAGATGATAATATTTTATTCTCAATACACGCATGAAAAAAGCCCTTTCCCATGCTTGCCAGGCGAGTGGAAAATTGGGCATTCCGAGCATCTTTGCCTGAGTGGGAGGTAATGTACATTCTCTCCCGCTGCTATGATGATTAATGTAATGTTGATTACGTTCCAATTCGTAATGCCCATTTCTCCATTCCCTTTACATGCGTGAAGAAGGCCCTATTCATACACTTATTAAAAGAAATACGATTTGTAATACGTGTGGAATAGTACATTATGTAACAAGGACGAAAAGTCGAATATTTTTCCGGTTGGGCGAGTTTACTGCTCGAGAGATCAAAGCGAAGCGAGGGCAATATCACCCGAGAGAAAAATCGACTTTTTTCTCGAGTTACATATAGTACTTTATGCCTACCTCAACTGTGGCCACTTTTTGACTAGGAAAGCGGGACTAATGAACTGTTAAAAGACAATATTATTAAATGATAATCGAAAATCAGGGTTATTGGTAGAACTTGATGAAATCAAGAACTTTGGATTAGTTTCGAGTGAAGTCACTTTTTCCCGCTGATTATTTTTGCGGGCAAAAAGCGTAATTTTGGTCTCGCTTTTCAGGGAAAAAAGTGGCCATTTTCGTTCAGATGAGCATAAAAGGCTTTTTCAGACTCGGATGATGATTTGAGCACTCATGTTCGCCTCGAGCACCTTTGGCGCCCTCGACTCTCACTTGTGCTCAATCATCATCCTCGATAAGAAAAAGTCAATTTCCCCCCTAGTTGCACAATGTACTGTTGTCTAATTAATTTGTAATACACCAAATACTCTCTTTTTTATTTTACAGATGAAAATGCAGAAAGGTATATTATAATAATAGTACCCCCTTAAAGCTATATGCGTTCGAAATAAACAGATTACTTTAATATATTTCCTAAGACAGAGTTCTACTGAAATTAAAAAAATCTTAACACCATTAAAAAAAAAGATTTCCAACTCTTATTTACATCGTAATTTGACATTAAACTACTAATGTCATTCATATTCAATCTAAAAGTCACAAATCCACGATGCTAATATCGGGTTGAGCAATAATAGCTTCAGAATTCCCGCAAAATTAAATCCTCGTTTCGCTCGCATCGCATGCAAAGAGCGAGCGAGCGAGCGAGCGAGCGAGAAAGAGAGAGAGAGAGAAAGAGAGAGTGAGAGAGAGACAGAGAATGAGAGAGAGAGAGAGAGAGAAAGAGAGAGAGAGAGAGACAGAGAAAGAGAGAGAGAGAGAGAGAGCGCGAACCCATAAATTTCGTTCTCTCTCTCTCTCCGCGGCGCCTGCATCTTCCCCTTGCACTTACGAGACGTTGTGCGCGCTCGCGCATAATGCTGCGCAACAAAAGGCATTCTCGCGCCATAATGCATCGCGCAGGAGGCGCCGATTTCAATAACAATCGTTTGATTAATGACGGTGCGGCTGCGCTCATCAAGGGCTTTGGCATGGCTTTGCGCATGGCAAGATATGCACGACGACTCGCTTCGTCATTTATACTTTCATATATATACGTCGTTGTGCTATAAGTACGTATATTTTTACGTACGTATATTATATACACACACACACACACATATATATATATATATATATATATATTCATGTGTGTGTATATACTCGCCGAGCGAAGCGAGAGCTCTGTGTTATTTATCTATATGCATGTATACTACGTACTAGACTATATCATTCATGTAATGTATGCGATATGTATAATACCGTAGTTGAACTTTACAAGTATTACATGCCGTGGTATTCGCTTTGCTCATTTTTTCTTTATTTCAACGTGTTTCTTGTATACTGCAGTTTGTAACATTACAGATGTGCTTTATGTGTAATATGCGTCTCACACGTATGAAGGAAGTTTTTCAAATTTAATATTTTATTTTGTGTTCTTTCTTTTCTGTTTTACGGCAGCTGTAATATTACAAAGAATCTACTTGACTTACATATCGTTAAAAAGAAAATTCGATATCGTAATTAGTTCCTTGCAACGGAATATCATGTAAAGTTGGAAAAAGGAGCTGTTCTAGAGCTATCATTATTTTTTTCTTTCTAGCTCTTTTTCCCGCTTTTTACCCTTTGTTTCTTGCACTGCAGTTGTAATATTACAGAAAAAAATCTACGTTACTTGCATGCGGATAAAATAATTGTTGGAATCGTAATCGGTTACCTGCGTTGAAAGGCTAAGTGAAAAAACGCAGTTTTTTCTAGAATCATCAGTGTTCATTTTTTTTTTCTTTCCTTTCTTGATTCTACTTCATTTACTTATTTCATTTATTCATTAATATTTTCTTTTACAGAAAAAATGAAAGTAATGTACACGATATCGAGAATGAGATAAACAAATTATCGTATAATATGACTTAGATGCACTTTTAATCGAGTATGGCGGGGTTCTCTTATCCGCGCCTTCTTCAAACGCATTTTGCACTTTCAAGAAGGCGGATGCTCACATTTCGCATCGAAAAGTTTTTTTCCTCGGCGTACAATTTCAACGCGGCTCTGTGTAGAATTTTGGAAATTTCGCATTACAATTTCGGGGCTGCGACTGATGGCGCTGTGCTCGCGCACCGCTAAATGCCTCGTTGCGCATTTTCCGAAAATCATTCCCCGTATTTACGTATGTATATGCAAATGCTGCTGCTGGTGCTGCGCGCGCGGGCATATGTGCTTATGTATATTCATATCTACGGGGCATAAAGTGTTCATAATTGTCTTTACATATAACCCGCGTACATAATGAAACGAAATAATCGTAAACTCGCCGCCGCGCCCGCTTGAATATTGTTATTCGAAGGTGCGCTCCCGCGCGAGACTTCATAAGTTTGCAAGGAATAATAATGATTCTTAATTGTTCGAGGGACACTTTCTAGTCGTGTAATCCGCGAAGATTGTGTTCGAGAATTCAAGGCGTGTAAATCCCTTTTGAATTGAATAATGAAGCTTATGTTGGGCGTATCAGATTTTGACAGCAATTAGTTATTAACAACTTACTATGCATGCTTCTATGTGAATATAGATATAAATTAATTTATCAATGGTTTGATAATGTATCACAAAACATTATCCTTTTTAAATACAAAAAGTTTTACAAATAAAAGTATCCTCTTTATTTTTCAAAAATTTTCTATGCTTTTTTAATTAAATTAATTATTAATCTAGGAATTTTATTTTCCAATACATATACGCTTATTTGCAACAATTTAGAGTATAATCCTGTTCCATAAAGTATACACGATTTTACTGCCCTTTCATATATTTAGTATTCATGCACATTATTTATTGGCTTTAAAATTTAATTACTGTACATCCAGAAGCTACTCCATGAATATTTAAAATATTCTAAGCAAATAATTAATTCACATTAAAATTTTTCGTTTTCACAGCACGAAGAAAATTATTTTATTAGAACGTAACTCAACCATCCCGGAATCAGAAAATCCAAAGTACATCGCATGCCAGCGAATTGCATATACATAACAACGGCAGCACATTTCGGTGCATATAGATTTTCGGGGCGCCACAATGATAAAACCAATTAAAAGCCCAAACGTCACGGGCTCTCTCACGTTGTGTCCAATTAGGCCAGATTGTCGTCGTCCTCTGTAATACACTGCGAAGTGCAACAATAATAGCGCGCGTACACACGCGCGTTTGCAATCGCAAATCGAATTCTACGCGCGCGCGCAGGACGACGATGTTGCGTGCACGCGCGCGTTATTTCTCGTTTGTTCCGAGCGCTTGTGTTGTATTCTAACAGCGCGACGCGCGCGACGGCACCCCACCAACGTCGCTTTTCATCATCACAACAATGCAATAATATGTATGTGTATGTTACATGTGCTTCATATATCTATAATGGCGCTTTTGATATGTATTTTTTGGCTTTGTGTCTTTTTTTTTTCTTTTCAGTTGTGATGCTGCTTGTTAAAAGGCGCTCTCGAGAAAACAAAAGATATAAAACACACATATGACAAGAGAGTGATTGATTTTGACTTTTGTCTTTGTGCTCGTTTGCTGATTAGAGATAAAGAATTAGGAAACGATGACAAGCAGCCCGGCTGGTACTCACCTCCGTAGTTCGGCCTTACTCTTTTATCGTAGCTGACGGAGAAGGAGTCCAGTATCGCTGAGATGTTGACATCGCCCAACATGCTCCCGCCTCCGCCTACGCTGTAAATGAAAATATTATTTAAATGAGCTGGAATTTCACTATTTATTTATGACTGATTCATTTTAATTATAATAAATAATTTATTATTTATGTATAAATGAATTCGTATAATTATAGGGAAGGAGGATGCCCACAGATTTATAATATTTGATCCGTTGAAGAGGCGCATAAAACCAATGCCATCATTTAGAACTCATTAAAACATGAATTTAAAAAAAAATGGACCTCTTCATGTGCGGGGAAGTTTCAGATAAACGTGGTGAAAAATAAGTAGATAACCCCGAGTATGGTTAGACTTTATATATAAATGGGACGAATCAATAGATATTATTTTTTTCAGCTTTCCCCGCACTTAAGGAGGTTGAAGTTATTTTGCTTTCTCAAAGTTTTGTAATGACGATAAATTTTTTTCAAAGATTTGATAAATATCGATGTTTTTGAGGTTCCTGAGTCATAAAAATAGGTTTACAATAGGTTTTTAAATAATGTCTATCTGTATGTATGTAGGTGTGTGTATGTATGAAACGAAAAATTCTAACCACCCTAACTCTTCAAGGGAAGCATATCACACGCTGATATTTTGTAGGCATATTACATATGTTTAAACTTAAAACTGATTAAATTTTTGAGCTAAATGGATAATATTAAACTCAGTTGTTAGCAAAAATATTAATTTTTAAGAATTTGTAAAAGGCGAAAAAATTTTTTCACAAAGTTGACGTAATTTCCTTTTGATTGATGTATCTAACAGTAACTTTAAAGTTATTATTGTAAAATAATAATCCCTTAAGGGAGGAAAAAATAATAATAATTCCTTAAGGGGACTACCGTGGGCATCCTCCTACAAATTTGAGTGGTCTTCCGGGGCATTATGGTTTGTTTATTTGTGTACGATGCATCCAACAATTACGGAAAAATATTTGCTGTACCAATCAGTAAATTTAGTTTATATTTTAAATAAATTAAAAATATCTAACTTAATGTACTAATACTGAAATTTATTAAAATAGCGTGTATTTTTAGAAGTTTGGTTAGTCAAAACAACATTCAATAACGTATTATTATAATTTTTGCAAATTGAACAGTGAAATATTGAATTTTTAACAATAACAATAGCTATATAACTAATAATATCTCAAGAAATTCTTATTTTTGAATCTGTTTCTTATATCAAATGAAAATGTTTCTTAGATTCTTATCTGTAACAGGATACAGAATTCTCATTTTTAATGTACAAGCTAACTAATAATGACAGCAGCCATAATATCAATGGGTGGGGCAGGCTATTTCTATCAATGAATTATACCATAATTTAATGAATAAAAATGAAAGATATACATTAAGATATCATAATTTAAGCTCTTCCCAACATTTCGTAGTTGGCGGAGGTATGTACATTTTTTCCTCGTGTAATCAAACAAATTGTAATGTTCTACTACGTATTTATTTCCTAATCCAACAATATAAAAGTCAATTGTACCACAAAATAAATCAGTAGCAAAATCAACGCAAAGTAAGAACAGGAAGAAGTAGAACAAGTTGAATAAGATAAAGAAAGAAGTAAAATCTCGAGCAGTCACTTAAAGTCTGATTAAATATTGCATCGATGCATTAAAGAAAGTTGGCGAAGATCTCGCGCATGCTAATGAGAGTTTTCCGTGCGTTCGCTCGCTCGCTCGCTCGCTCTCTAATGCATCCCGTCCCTAATTTAAGGGCCGGCGTGTGTATCGTAAATAACCGTTAAGTTAATTAAGTGGAGCCATCGCGTTAAAAGGATCGAAAGAGTATACGCGCAAGAGAGAGAGAGAGAGAGAGAGAGAGAGAGAGAGAGAGAGAGAGAGCTAGAGCATTAGGTAGAGAAGGCGAGTGCGTAACGAGCAAAAGAGGAGGGTAAAAGGAGAATAAAGCAAACTGGTACAACGGGTTGAAAAATTATTTGACGTCTTGGTTAATGAACTTTGTAAGTTTTGAACGTTTATTTACACTAATATGCAGCATAATTTTTTCAAGATACTGTTCATTTGATAATTTGATATGAAGGATAACTATTTTGTTTTATTTTTAAGAATGTAACAGAAATAGTTGTTAAGTCAACAATAAATTTATTTATCATATCAAGGATATCAGGACTTGTTATAACTGCTCTTTTAGATATTTCAATTTCTTATTTCAATTCCTTATATTTCAGTTTTTTCTTCAAAACGTGACATGATTTTAAATATTATCTATAAAGAAACACGTAAAGAAATAAAGTTTCAATAAAAAAAAGTTACAAAATTTTACAAGAAATGAGAATATAGATTTTAATGTATATTGCGTTTTTTATAGTATATTGTGTACCATGGGGGAAAAGTAGGATTTTTTCGCCCGCGTGTGAGGTTTGCATACGAGTCGAAGACGAATGCATATTGCGAACTGAAGACGAATATTGCAAACACACAAGCGCGAAAAAGGCCTTTTCCCTATGGTGCACACCGTATTTTTTGTCAAACATGTATTGATAACGTGTTTTTTTATGCCATTATGAAGCGGCACTAAATTTGGCCGTTCTTCGACACAGTGTAAATACACGTTTGTTAGACTGTAAAATTAGCTTACTACAGTGGTTAGGCCCCCCTAAACATGTGGTATCATCCGGTTGACACTTGATGTTTAGGAAAGCCTAAACTCTCTTAGGGCTAATTTTTGAAAATCAGCCTACTAGAGTGTTTAGGCTCACGTAAACATGTAGTATCATCCGGATGATACTTGATGTTTAGGCCATACTAGAGTGTTTAGGCCCACCTAAACATGTGGTATCACCCGGATGATACTTGGGGTCCTAAACTGACTTAGAGATGATTTTCGAAAATTTACTGTTGCGTCGGCGCGATGCGCGCCATAATTTCAATCATTGATGATATCAATATCAATATAAATTGCAGTAAATAAATATTAATATCCATTTTGTATCAAAAATCATTTATAATAGTACATTATGTAACAAGCACAAAAAGTCGAATATTTTCACTTCGCTAGCTCGGTCAATAAACTCACCTGCGGGAAAAATCGACTTTTTTCTCGAGTTAAATATAGTACTTTATGCCTATCTCAACTGTGGCCACTTTTTGACTTGGAAAGCGGGACTAATGGACTGTTAAAAGACAATATTGTTAAAAGAGAATCGAGAATCAGGGTTATTGATAGAAATTGATGAAATAAAGGAATTTGGACTAGTTACTAGTGAAGTCACTTTTTTCCCGCTAATCATTTTTGCGGGCAAAAAGTATAATTTTGGTCTCGCTTTTCTCTTTATTCCTACTTCACTCCATACTTTTGAATAATAATGCCGGAGTGCAGGCAATTCCGCACGTTCTCTTCATCTTCACCATTTTACCCCCCGCCAATGACCCACACAACCCACTGTTCTTCCTCCTCATTTCAGCCATCTCATCCACTCACCCAATCCTCCTATGCTTACAGTATATATCCTGTTTTGTTTCCCAAATCCTTCCATTACCTCTTTCTTTCTCTTTGATATGTATATAGATATGTATCAACCCTGTTATAAAAAGTTACGTAACTTTGTGATGTAACTTTACTACATCAATTTATTGCATCAGTTATGTATTTTTTAATTTGTGATGTATCAATTTGGCACTTTTTGTAAAAATTAAAATATCTAAACTTAGTTCGTCAGTTTGAGTGTTATCATCCGGATGATACTTTCACATGTATTTTACAATAATTTTTATTCCCACGGCCCTCCGCCTCCCCTATGATCCACGACAGGTCCATCCAATTATATTTTCTTCATTCACATACGTTCCCAGTTCTTCGTGACCCCTTTACTTCATTCCGCAATGCACTGCATCGTAGAAAATTAAGAGTTAATTCTGAGTTACGCTCATAATTATTACAATCATTCTTTTACTTAATGATGATAGGTTTAATTACTTTGAACTAATCAGAATTTGACTATTTTAAATTCGAAAAAGTCATATTCTATAAGTGATTGCAACAAAAGAAAGAATGTGCATGCTTGTGTGTACGAAGTCATTACTGCGCATACTGAAGTGCACGTAGGCACTAACGCTCATGCGTGTGTGCACGTGAACTGAACTGCGCATACTTCTCCATAACTACCACTACCAACCTCTTTCCCTCCCTCTCCTCACTCCACCCCCCTATCCATTCCTCTATTCCTCCTGTGCTTCCGGTATTTCCTGTCATCCTTTCAAAATCCTTCCATTCTCTCTTTCTTTCTATTCGAATATATATAGATATATACCATACGTGTATTTCACAACAATTTTTATTCCCACGCCCCTCCACATCCCCAATTACCCACCACACTCCATCTAGCTATAGTTTAGCTTGTGTTAATGAAGTCACTATTGCGCACACCTGCATGCATACAGTAATTACTGCACGAACTTATGTGCATGTTAACGCAACTGCGCAACTGCGAAACTGTGAATGCGTATGTGCATGTGGATACAACAGCGCCCACTTTCTCATACTCAATTCATTTCATCCTATTCAATAACTATGCCAAAGTACATGCAATTCCATACGCTCTCTCATTCTTCCCCTTTTACCCTTCTCCATGACCACCATCACTCCCTTCCCCTCCCTCTCCCCATTCCGCCCACCTCATCCATTCCCCTATTCCTCCTATGCTTCCGGTATTTCCTGTCATCCTTTCAAAATCCTTACATTCTCTCTTTCTTTCTATTCGAATATATATAGATATATACCATACTTGTATTTTACAATAATTTTTATTCCCACGCTCCTCCACCTCCCCAATCACCCACCACACTCCATCTAGTTATATTTTCTTCATCCCGGTTCTTCCTGACCCCTTCATTGTATTCCTCGATTCATTACATCGTAGAAAATGAAGAGTTAATTTACTAAGTTTACTGAATACAATCATTCTTTTACTTAAGGATTTCGTATCCCAGCAAAGTTTCCCATCAAATCCCAGACGAACCTTAAAGAAAAGAAAACACCACACCCAACTCCAAACGACAGACTTGGCAAGCTCCTCTACCCCCGCTTCAGCTCGGAGCATCTACCTCTGGCTCCGCGCGCACAAGAAAAGCTCGGAGCGCGTTCCTTGGCATAAATTACGACGCAGCGTCGGCCGTGTCGCGAGTATTACGCGACAATATTTCAATTTTCAATGTGCGAGCAAAAAATGTGCGCGCGATTAATTCGCCGGCCTCGGGAACTTGATCGCCGCGGCGGTGTCATTGAAAAAGTGCACGGAACGACGTTGGTTGGCTGAGTTGTATGCATATAGGTAGGTAGGGGAACGAGGCTAAAGAGGTGCAGCACAGCGCGGTTTGTCTTCTTATAGCTCGGGTGTCGCTGAGTTTGATCGTCTCTTTTTGCGGTCGATTAGTAAATTGAGACTTTTGTGGGTGGTTGAAATAGGAAACGCTTGAAATGACTGCATTTTGGGTTTGGGTAGGTAAGATAAATAAGTATAGGTGGGTTTGGAAACTATGGTTTGGAATGCGTTTCTATTTTATTTGTATATTTTGTATTTTCAATTTTTATTAGTTATCTTTATGAGTAATTTTGTAAATACTATTATTTATAAAAGTTGTTAAAATAAATGTAAAAGTAATGGAATAGTATAACTTATAAGTAATCACAAAGCACACGTGAAGTATTTTTTCAAGAATTAGGTTAATAGAGAATTTTTATAAGAAAGAACATTTTCCAACGTTACTACTAAAATTAATATAATATATACGTACTTCATAATTATTATCTGAATACATCGAAAATAACGACGTTCAAAATCATTCCGGTATAATAGAGCGGTGAATTGGGGTATAATGAAATGGTACGTTATTATTTCCAGGACGGTACATAGAGCAGATTATTAAATTTTTAAATTATTGTTATGATTATAACATGCAGAAATTTCTACCTAAATAAATTACACTAATTTTTATTACACATAGAAAACGGAAACAATAACACTAGATTTTTTGCGTTTAAATACAAAGCCATTTTTACAAAATTAACTGTTTTCCGATCTCAAACTATGTTCTATTTCTAAAATTCATCCTGCATGGTAACGGTTGATGAGAAAAGGTAAATTAACTTGCATACTCGCTATAAGTAAACTAACATGTAATTGGGAAGTCGCAAGAAAAAAATTTTCCAAACCATTAGGCCTATTTATTAGAATAGCGAAAATTTTTTTGAAACGTATTTTTCTTTTTTGAATTAGGCGATTACTAACTAAGATACACAAAAGAAAAGCCGTATGACGACACGATCTGTGCATAATTATGACGTCATACGACTTCTTAACTGCTTAATGGTTTAGAGTTTCCTTTTCCATGCAACTTCCCAATTAAATAGATGACGCCACTTCTGAAGCAAATTTATCATAACTGCTCCGTTATATCCCAGTCTCCCCTATATACGTTTGTAATAGATTAGACAAGATCAAATCAAATCCAGTTCTTAAAACCTTGAATTTTTTAGATTAGATTTAAAAAATTTCAATTTTTATTGGATTTAGTGACCTGTTTTATATGTAGTATAATTATCAAAAATATTACACATATGTACAAGAACATACGCAATTAACCATTATAGCTATACTAAATCTCCTCTCCATCTAAAGACCTCGTTCACCCTCACCTCTCTTACACCCAATAAAACATCAAAAAAATCCAAAACGAAAACGAAAAAGAAAAGCGCACAAAAGCACACACCTTGCGCAGACTTTCCAACTCGTTAATCACAGCCACTCCGCGAGCCACCACTAAAAAGCGTAGTCGTCTGGAAACTTCTTAAACCCCACCACCACCTCTAATCCACTATCTCTCTCTCTCTTTCCCTATATATCATAATAGCGTTATATCACCGTTGACAATCGAAGGGGAAAATTATATCCACGTTCATCCAAATTGCGCTCACAACCTCTCTCTCTCTCTCTCTCTCTCTCGGGAGAGAGAGAGAGAGAGAGTCTACACCTGCACCTGCAGCAGCTGCTACACAGCGCAGCTCGTATACACGCGGCATGGGAAGCGAGATACATCATCTTTGACTGAAGAGTGCGAGTATATAGAGTTGCGAGCGCGGCCGCTTCATTATGCAAATCTCGAGTGTGTTTGCGCGTCTTCGCGCGCGGACAGGCCGCAAGCAAGTACCCGCTCATTGGTCCCGGCTGTGCTGGTGCGGAGAGTGCCGCTGGAGTGCACAGGGCTTCGAGCACGCGCTTCTCTCATGGATGAGGTGGGACTGATAATGCGGTTAATACACCTAGTTAGTCTAAGCTCTTCGGGAGCGAATTTTCCGCGCGGAATTAGCTTGCTTATGCTCTGTGTGTATGTGTGTGCATGCTTGTGTGTGTGTGTGTGTGTGTGTGTGTGTGTGTGTGTGTGTGTGTGTGTGTATGTGTGTGTGTGAAAGTGGGTGATTATAATAGTTGGAGTTTGCATTTGTTGTGTGGGTGTAGAGAGGATTTCAGGGTGAATGTTGACTGAAAATCGGCGCTGTATTTGGGTTGCTGAAAATTGGGGTAAGCTGTGTATGATTTTATTATGGCGAAGGCTGGTAAATTATGGATAATGAGAGTTTGGAGTTTGGACGATTAAGTTAAAAATCTTATTCTTGATAGGCGAAAGGAGAGTATTAGCGAGGGTATTAATCATTCACGAGCTAAATTGTATGCGAATATCTCAATCTAAATACTTATTTAGACTTGTTAATAATCAGACCGATTAAAAACATACACATCGTGAAATGTTACAGAAACTTTAAGGGGTAACACCACTCTGGCGGCTCGAAAAAATGCCTAATTTGTACGATTTTTTACAAGAATAGGAAAGAAGGGATCAAATTTATTTTTGAGAGACTATACATATATTGAGGTATAAAAATATATTTTTTTTTACATTTAAATACAAAATGGCGGCTATACAGCGAATCTCCTGAGAAGCCTTTTTCAAACTGGGAGAACAGATTACTCGTAAACTATTGCATGGATTGGATTGAAATTTTTACTGTAGTTTCACAAATAGATTCTCTAAAGAAGTACGTGGCCATTTTTCGATTGAATGTAAATTTTTTTTTATAAACAATTTACACCTTCTTTTTCGAGAAAAATCGACTTTTTTCAGAAGCGCGCCGTTTCTACAAAAATTTAAATAAAAAAAAAACCTACCTACTTACTTACTTCCAAAGTTAACGTTATATAGATGAAGAATTTCTTTGGTTTTTTGTTCCAGGTCCCATACTTTCCGAGAAAAGTGTTCTCCCATTTGGAGGTTTGAGAAAAAGGCTTCTCACAGGATTCGCTGTATAGCCGCCATTTTGTATTTAAATGTAAAAGAAAAATATATTTTGTACCTCAATATATGTATAGTAAACCCTCAAAAACGAAATTTGATCCCTTCTTTACTACTCTTGTAAAAAATCATACAAATTAGGCATTTTTTCGGGCCGCTAGAGTGGTGATACCCCTTAAAGCAAAATTTTGCTCTATTTAAAAAAAAAAGTATTCGACTTTTTCTAATTTTACTGTAAATTTGAAAAGTCTTATTAGGCCATTAAATAAAACTATTCAATAGGTATGAAGGCTTCTTAATTTGTCCTTGTTAGGGAATTCGATTATTCATGTTAATTTTTGAAGAAGAGGCAATAAATTGTCGGACAATTCTTCCGCATGTACATATCGCTCGAAATTCTTAAATCACTTGAATTTAAAAATAGAATACTTGTATGGCATCCGTCAATTGGCATGACTATTTTAAAAATTGCAGAATTACAGCTTCCCTTGAACCTTTTAAAGACGGACAATTTTATTAGATAAAATCCATCTTTCAGTCAATTTTATTAATTAAAGAACTTCAAATACTACGAAAACGTTTGAAACGAATTAGTTTTTTTATCAAGTGTAATAATTGAAAAAGATAATAATGTACAATCATTAAATGCATGTATGAAAAAATTTAGACAAGTTTGTGTAACCATAAGTTCACGAGAAAAAAGTGTATAATTTAGCTCCAATTACCCCTTCATACTCTTGAAAATGTTTGGAGTAAAAACTGCACACCAGTACTGTGTTTTTACAATTTTCGAGGTATATTTTACAGCAAATTATTATTCTTTTTTAATAATAAGCAGATAAGATATCTTATTTAATATACATTTTAATTACACAACTGTAAAAATTTTCAATTATATTTCTGATGACTTAAAACCTGTCAATTTTTAACAGCATTTTCAAACAATGTTCATATCAATATTCTCCAATCAAAATTTCATAAAATCACCAAATGATTAGAAAAATTATTGCAATATAAACCCACAATCTATCCACCCCGTTATCCGTACCTACACATTCCGAACAGAATGTATACAACTTTTGTACAGCTTAATACCGAAAACTAGACACGAGACGACACGAGAGACGAGAGCGTAAAGAAGCAAAACTTGAGTGCAGAGGTCGAGAGCGTCTGATATTTTAAGCTAAAGAGAGTTCAGTGAGCCCGAGCTTATAACGATGGGAGAGTGAGAGAGAGACAGAGAGAGAGAGAGAGAAAGAGAGCTGCGGTGGCGATAGCCCGCGGGGCTCTTTTGCGCTCTCGACGTACACTGTACGTATCGCACAGGGCTATATACCTAGGTATACCTAACCGGTCCATTTGCGCAACTTTCCTCATCTCGATTTCGCTATAGGAGACAATTATTCTTCCTGCCGCGACCGCCGCGGCTCTTCGTGATTATTATACGCGGCGCGATACGCGCTTGCGACGACGAATCTCATTAACTCGGGGTGGAATTATATAAGGCATCGATAGCGAGGATCGATGTAGTTAAGTCTGAGTGTGCATTATAATACTTTGAGTCTGGAGGGAGAATCAAGAAACGAAAAATGTAATAATAATGTACGACGAGTGGCGGTGACAGGATAATTTCGGTTTTCGTTTTTGACATAAAGTTGCGCGAACAATTTATTTTTTGTAGAATCATCTAATTTTTATTACAAAATGAAACGTTAATATTTTTTTATAAGTTATAATGATCAAATATAACATCTTTTTTAATCAAAAGCTACCATAATTGTAAAAGAAACAAGAAATTATACAAATAATTAATGGTATGTACACTTGACGGTAAAAATAACTTTAAATTTTGCGTCAAATTTTTTTGGTATTCCGTGCATATGTAGTGTGATTACATATGATTAGCTTAGGTCAAACATGAAATTTGGTTACGAAAACGTCCAAATTTCATATTTTACTTAACCTAATAATATGTAATCACACTAAACACGCACGGAATTCCAAAAAAAAACGACACGAAATTTAAAGATTTTTTTACCGTTAAGTGTACAAATTAAGTTTGAACAAAGATAAAATTATCCAGAATTATATCGTCACTTTTCATATTATAAAGTACGAACTATAGGATACTTTTGTATAGAAAATCGAAGTTTTGTCGATGTTTTCAAACGCATATTTTTAATAATAATATTATAGCATAGCATTCCTTATTTATAAAAATAAAAAATGTTATAGATTATTAATAAGAATTTTTCTTTGCACTTAGAACTAGATTTTAAATAAGTATTTATTAATATTATAGCTGTTAACTTTATTTTTAATATAATATTTTCATTGCTTAATAGAATTATATATATATATATATATATATATATATATATATATATATATATATATATATATATATATATATATATATATATATATATATATATATATATATATATATATATATATATATATCACATAATTAATTTTTGTTTAATTATGTGAATATTGCATATGTGTCACATGATGGCTCGTTCATTGCGAAATACCCCGCATCCGCCTTCGATCTATATATACATACACACAATCACATTGACTTTGATTTTGGCGGATGCACCGCGATTATGACCGCTGATGCAGAACGAAAGTTAATTAATCCATTGGGTTTTGATTACTGCTATTCCTTTGCTTTCTGCTTCGATTTTTCACGTTCTATTTCAGAGAATCGCCGAGTAGTGAAGCGATTGCATTGATCAACTTTGAAACTTCAGCGAATTGGAATGCGAATCGCGATCTCGCTGTATATCATGCTTTCTATCTACTTTTTTGCTTTTTTTTTAGTTAAATTTCTTTTATGAGTTTATAAAAGAGAATTTGCAACAGAATTGGATTTTGGTATTTACTTATATTTATTTCATTTTAGTG
Organism: Gastracanthus pulcherrimus; assembly: GCA_949152435.1. NCBI lineage: Eukaryota > Metazoa > Arthropoda > Insecta > Hymenoptera > Pteromalidae > Gastracanthus > Gastracanthus pulcherrimus. The sequence continues at coordinate 198,417,341 of OX424572.1, forward strand.
TAAAAGACTTAATTTTGAAAAATTTGTCATTACCTTTTACAAAATACATTCTTTAATGTTTAGAGTAATAAAATAAATAAGAAAACTATTGTAATATTATCTTTTTACATTTTATTCTACTGTTCATAGAAATTATTGATAAAAGTTATAAAATTAGCAAAAATAACCTAAAAAAATAAGAAGTATGGCCGGATTTCAGCGTATTTGTTTATTTATTAAATGTAAAACCATAAAATTCGAAACATTATTTGCTTTATTAGTTTAACGTATTTTTTAAAGTCTCCAAAATTGTATCCTGGTTAAATAAATTACAATTTACGATTATAGTTTTTGATCTCTCGTACTTCATTAATTAAAATAAAATACTGTTTGATTGCGTGTTTAGTAGGTCGAACGTTAATATGATAGCTTAGCATATTAACAATTTTTGGGTTACTTTTTAATTATTTAAAATGATTTAACACATTTTATTTTATTGAAAATAAGTCATGGTAAAATTGAACACATTTACTAGTAGAAAATTTTAAGAATATCATAATTTGAAGTAAAATTTATGTCGATGATTTGAATTTGTACAAAATCTACTTTTTTAAATATAAGTATTTTACTTTACCACCATAAACTCTTAAATATAAATATCATGCAATTTAAAAAATATTTTGAACATACGTCCTTTTGGCGCGCAAATTAACGATGGTGAATAATTGGGAAATAAAACAGCCAGAACTGGATTGAACGAATGCAACACCGGAACAAAACAGAAAGGGCGAATGGTCCAATTTCATGCAGCGAATTATTCGCGGCAATCCTGGAGAATGCTATGCTAACATATAGGTGCGAGAGAGAAAGTATGATTATCCCCTCTCTCTCGCACCTATATATTAGAATAGCATTCGCCGCGAATAATTCGCCGCATTAAAACGGACCATAACAAGCAACTGACTAAAGCAGCAGATGTAAATAATAGATGAAACAATCTTGTGTTTTTTTATTTAAGTAGAGAATAATAAATAATTAATTCAACAGTAAATCTAACATAAGGCAATATATGACAATAAAGTTGTAATCAAGGGTGTTCAATAGAGTGTTTAAAATACGTTATGTTGCTATATGAGAACAGCAAAGAAACTTCTTTCACCTTCTTTTCAGAAGATTCAGAATATTAACAAATAAAGTATAGATGTTTTATAGTGGAGGTCAAAACACAATTTGATAAGATTATCAATAAACTGGAGAAGGAGGTTAGAATAAGACTTGAAAGATTGGATAAAGTTTTGAATGATTTTTATCAATTGTACAGTAATATAGAATATGAAGCAATAAAAAATATAGAACTAAGGAATATGCAAGACGATAAAATCACAAAATTAGAGATAGAAATGGAAAAATGAAGATTATACTGGAAACAGCAAGAAGTGAATATGAGACCAAAGTTAAAGAAAAGCCTAAACAGAAAGCAGAACAAGAAAGTGAACTATGAACATACATTAAAAATCCAAAAAATAAAGAATATATACAGCATCTTATCAACTGGTATGTGTGCAATGATGAATTAATTGTGAAAGAAAAAATTTTGATTTCTACAAAAGGTGAGAGTTGGGATAAACATGACCTCAATATCTGGCTAGAGCATAAATTAAATCTAAAAATGCATCAAAAAGCTTGGCGTATAACATCTTTTGGAAAGAAAGGCGAGATTAAAAAAGTCGGGTTCAAATTAATTGAGTATAGAGAGTTTATATGGAGAAGCAAATGGGATGATGAAGGAATGTGGCTGTGATATCAATTTGTATAACTTAAGGCTTATGTGAAAATGAGTAGAGTATTTATTACATTATAAACATATGCGTAGTTATTTATTTATAAAAAAAATGTTGAGATAGATGAAAAGATTAGTACAAAAGTGTAGTGAAATGATTTGACTGTGATTAATGGTGATGAGAAAAATAAAAATAGTTATGGTTGAACAAAAAAATTTATAAAGTATCATAGACAAAATAATTATAACGAATTAAGTCGACAAGTATAAAAAGATAATGGTCTCAGTATGAAAGTTCAGTATGAAACTCAGTTCAGCATGAAGATTATGAGATGAAATAGGCAAATAAGTAACTTCAGAGAAATGTAAAGTTTATATCATCGAGTGTTGAATCACTTTAGTTAATTATCACAATTTAAGTAAAGCATATCTGACTATGGTCGCTGATAAAAATGAATGTTTCCATAAAGATAGTCGGTTTAGTTAACTTAAGGCCTAGGTACAATTAGTTTAATTAGTGATAGATAGATCCCTGAAAAACTGAAACTAAAGTATACGTTACAAATGCACGTGTAGTTATTCTAGAGGAAAAGTTGTTACAGATGCCAAAATTAGAGTAAAGATGTAATAAAATGATGTACAGTCATTAACAGTAATGAGAAAAATAAAAATAGAAATGATTGTAAGAAAAAATCTATAAAATATTGTAGTCAAAATAATTAAAACAAAGTAAGTTGTCAAGTATAAAAAATGATGGTTTCAAAACAGATAAACAAGTTACTTCAGGGAAATGTTAAGTTTCTATTATTAAGTGTTGAATCTCTTTAGTTAAATATCAAAATTTGAATAAAAATAACTGTTTAAACTCATTGATAAAAATCAATGTTTCCATAATAACAGTTGACTAAATTATACGTATTATTAAGTTTATATCATTGAGTTTTAAATCACTTTAGATAAATTTCAATATTTGAATAAGATCAACTAATATAATTTATAAACATCAATGTTTCCAATAACAGTCGGCTAATATAATATGCATAAGGTTTAACATTAATTAATTCTTACTTATTGTTAAACAATGAATTTAGCAAATAGAGAAGAATTGTTCACAAAATGTTAATATAAGTTTTAATACTCATAATTTAATTAAATATTTTTATCAGTTTTACATTTTGCCTAAAAATTTATATAAAAAATCGTATTAAGTAATGTTAAATAATATATCTGCTTGTAGTTATTTTTTTTACTGAAAAATCTTTAAGTACCTAGTAACTTCTAGAAACAACTAAAAATATGAGTTCATCTCGACAAGTTGAATTTGCAATATAAAAAGTAATATTTTAATTAAATTGATATTGGCGTGTAACGTAAAGACGGAGGAACAAAATGGAACGAAACAATCGGAACAGGGACGGAACTCCTTTTTTTCTGTTCTGTGCAGTGAGTCAGTAACTCACGGACAATCAATGTCAGTAAATATAAAAGATAAACAGTTCTTGTGTTATAAACCAACAATAAATTTAATAAGGTAATAAATGAGAAATTTGTAATAAATACCGTTAAATAATATATTGTTTTGTTGACAATGTTGACACACATGTCTACATGTTAGTGAATCAAATGTTTCCATTTTTTTCTGAAGACCGAGTAGTTAAAATACTAACGTAAAATATTTTATAATTGAAAGAAAAATTCAATCTGACAATACCATCGATGAATTGGAAGACGAGATTAAAATAACACTTGAAAAATTGGATGAAGTTCTAATTGATGTTCACAAATTATATGAAGATATATAATTAAAAGCACTAAAGAATACAGAACAAAGGAATTTACAAGATTAGAGAATTGCAGAGTTAGAGCAAGAAGTAAAAAAATGAAAGTTACATTGGCGATAGCAAGGAATGAGAGTAAAACAAAAAAAAATAGACAATGTCTATGAAAAAAGAGGAGAAAGAAATTGAACAGTCCACATGCATTATAAAACCGAACAGTTGCATCTTATCAATAAGAATGAGTGTGAAGAAACTTGACTGAAAAGTCTAAGAAAAAGACACAGATAGAAGTTGAAATGTCCAGATGTATTAAGAATCCAAAAAATAATCAAAATGTAAACATCTTATCAATAAGATTATATTTTAAGAAATTTTGAATGAAAAAATATTAGTCGCTGAAAAAGAGAGAATTGGAAATACCATAATATCAATACATGGTTGGAGAGTAAATTAAGTTTAAAAATGTATGACAAAGCTTGAAATATAACAGTTTTAAAAATAAAATAGATTGTAAACTAGTAGAGTTTAAATCAACTAAATGTATAGATTTTATATGGCACAATTAGAGTAAATGGGACAATGAAAAAATATGGATGTGGCATTGGGTTGTAGAAGTTAAAGTAATTTTAAAATACTAAATTAAAGATTAAAAATAATGTGTACATTATTTATAGACAAGTATAGTGATTAATAAGAAAAAGTTGGTATGATAAGAATGTGTAAAATTTTATGTGTGGACTTACTGTCACTTTGCAACAATAATAACAATAGAAATAATTGTAGTAGTAAGAAGTCTATAAAATATATTTTAAAGACAAAATAATAACTTGATAGGTATAAATCATGATGATTTCATTGTGAACATTCATATTCATTAGATTACACGTATAACTTTAAGTATTCAAATTATTTTATGAACAAATCAACAAATTAAAAGTTTAATTTAAAAAATAGGAAACTTTGTATCAGCGAGTATTGTCCCTTTAGATATAGATTTAAATTTAATTTATTTCTTTATCAAAATTTAAGTAAAGCTTAACGAATTATAATAAATCAGTGACAAAAGTCTATGTTTATATGATAGTAGTTGGCTAGTTTAGATATTAAGTTTTGCATTGAACTCTTCATGTACTGTATATTATAAATATTAATAAGCATTAATATCATCCTTCATTCATAATTTAACTATATAGTAGGCATTAACAGATAAAAGCAAAAATTTGAAATATTTAGTAAGTTTTTCAAATAAATATATAATACAACTAAATAAGTAATCATCATACTCAACCGTTATTACACAAAAGATTAAAGATTTAACTTTATCGCAATCAACGATCACTAAATGTCCAATGCGCATTTTTCAGCTCGAACTTATAACACCTTTTATAATTCATGCGTAACAAGGGCTAGCATAAAGAGAAGAAAAAAAGAATAAACGTCGAAGCTCGCGAACGGTAAATAAGAATCACTTTATCGCGCGCGTGCTGCCCGAGTAGCATAACGAGCTTATCGAAATTTAAAAACTCCCTGCGCCGCGAATGATTGAGTTCACGCTGCGCGCGCGGAGTATAAAGGTATAGACCGAGAGAGCAATTCGAAGCAGCTTCCCGCCACTGCAGCACGGGGAGCTATAAAGGGCGGTTTTAATAGCGGGCGATTGGTCGATCGGAAAATCGCGTAATTACCTCTTTCCTCTCTTATATTCCTTCTTTTTCGCTCTCTCTCTCTCTATCTCTAATGAGGAAGAAGACGGTAAAAGGTTTCGTGCCGCGTTACATTTTCCTCGACTACCGCTACGACGATTCACCCCCTGCACGTTAGCCTCCGGCGCTGTTCCTTATTTTTTTTTATGCTAGTGCAGTGTCTTTTTTTCTCTCTTTCTCTCTGGATTTTACAATCGTCTCTCGGTTTTTATCGCCTACACTTGTGTTATATATTATGCGATGTGAAGAGCGATCAAGAGACTAGGAAGCGAATGTGAGAGGTGAAATTTCCGTTGTTGTATATGTGCGTGGGTGGTCGTAGGGTAGCGCGTTTTTGGTAGATAGGGTTTGCGTAATTGCATGTTTTTTTATGTGTACCAACAATTTTTATGCATATTATATTGTAATGGAACAGATATTAAACATAGCTTAAGAAGGTGTGAAAGATAAATAAAATTTCAAATTTTTTGCCTTGAATTTTACCAACTTAGAAATAAATATAATTATACTTAGATTATAGAAGTACTTACATTTAGACAACTTAAACTCACTTGCATTCCATACAGTGTCATTGGTTTTGACTTCTGAAACTATGTACGGGAGGGTGGGACATTTTTGTACACTTAGATTTCAATGATCTTTTAAATTCACTATTCTTTTTTAATTAATTTCGTACGTGCATACATATATTGAAAGTGTATGTTCAATGTTACTGTATGAATTTTTCTGAATGTCCATTGAGTCATTTAATATGTATTTTTAACAATTGAACAAAATCAAAATTTTGTATCCAATTTTACACCGCCGGGGTAAATCTATTTTGACGTGTATTATAAATGAGGAGAGCTACAATTTTTACTGTTTTTTAACGTTTTATTGCATGTAACGTTATTATTAATAGTTTTTAAATACTTAGCAACAAAATTAACCACAGAATACATGCAAGAAAAGGTATGATATACAAATATTATGGAAAATTATATATGCCTAAAATTAGATAGTAATAAAAATTCAAAACTTTCATTACTTTATTGTTTGATATACTGAAGTTATTAGAATTCCAAATCCTTATAGAATATTTTGAGAAAATCAATAAACGGCTAGTCTTAAAATTTTGTCACAAGTTAGATTTTGATTATGTCATTAATATGCTTGATTAACAAGCCTGAACAAAACTTTAGGCTCCATATATTTGCATTGTACAAATTTACCCGGTGTACAATTACAAATTAGCCCCACTTCTCCCTACCTAGAGGTAGGTTGAATATACATAGGACGGTAAATTCTTCGAATGTCCGTTTTCATACAGTGAATTATTCGCGGCAAATTGTCGTATTAATGACATATTGTTAACACCTTATGCCAGTCGACATAACGTTAAACTTAAGTCAATTTATCGAATGAGGTATTTTTTTCAAATGCTGCAATTTCATTGGATACAACACTTGTTTCTACTAATCACATTGAAGGATTAAAAAAGTCAGACATTTGGTCAGAAGAATTTTTATCTAATGTATATAAAGATTTATTACTAATCAACGAAGTGCAAGTGTGAGTATGGATTATGTTTTTTTTTAAATTATTTAAATTTTTGAATATTTTAAAATTATTTATTACAATCATAGTTCCAAAAAATTAGTAAAGTTATAATAATATCTGTAGTTATAGATAGATAGATAGATATACTATTCATTTGAAATCACTTTAAAAATACACAAGATTATTATGTATAAGTTGTAGAGATTAGTACGTTTTCTAAGTAACTAGCTAGTAAGTATGTTCAAACACTCTTTTTCTATACTGCAGGATATAGCTAATGTTCCATAAAAGTGATCATATTTTTATTGATGTTTTAAAAATAGGTTACTTCAAAGCAGTAATTTTTTTAAGTTCACTTTATACTTTATAGTGTATGGTAGTAAAACGACTTACGTGAAACAGCCCAGAGTGTAATATCCCGCACACAATCTTTTTACGCACTATAAATTGTGCCTACGATAATAAAACAATTTTTAAAGGCATCATACATGATTTTTTGGTGACTCTTGTTATCTTTCATTGCCCTGTTTACTTGTTCTAACCATTTTAAATTTGTAAATATAAGTTACAATAATTATTCAATTGTTGATTGGTTTAATATAACGTTTGATCAGTATTTTACTGTATTTTGCTTGCTTATTATCGCATCGTCAATAAAGATTATAAAATATTTTTCTAACAGTGCAGAATTCTAACTACAAAGTTCAATAATTTATTCATACTTTTGTTAGTCAAGTGTTTAACGTGTATCGAACTTATGTATAAATGAAAAAATGTTACGATTAATAGGTAAAATTTTCCAACTACGTCGAAGCTTCCTAAAGTTTTTCGATTTCCTAAATGTTGGCGACCGAGTGGTATA